>KK502501.1:814821-836227 GCA_000688735.1 Glossina austeni | reverse complement strand
GCTCGGATGGCGATAAATTCGACGTCAGAAGACGTGGGAAATTCAATTGAATAGGACGGGACTGACGCAGATATGACACCGCCGCCAATGCGATTCAATCGGTCATTTCTGAAAACATCGAAAGAATTATGGAATAGTTCCGACGAATGTATATCAGGTTTTAACCAAGTTTCAGTGAAAGCAAAACAGAAAACTCAGAGGATTATAGTAGTAGAATAGTATAGTGTAGCATTAGCATAATTAATATATTATAACACTAGTATAAGGTAATATAATTAAAAGGCTTTTTTTTCTTTGTTAACAATAGACTTATTTCTACTAGTGCAGTGTATTATAGTATAGGATAATAGGCATAGGCATATATAGGGTAGGATATTATAGAATAGGATAATATAGCATGGTATAGCATGGTATAGTGTAGGATATTGTAGAATAGGAAAATACATAATAATATAATATAGGGTAGCATAATATAGAATTAGTGTAGGGTATTATAGCGCTAGTATAAGATAGTATGCTATAATCCGAGCTGGGGTAGGGGATCTGTCCGTCTGATCTAATCACGAAATGTCATGATAGCGGCATGCCGTTGCGTGACATCGCGTGATCTTTGAAAAATAGCGGCTTGCCGTTAGGTATGCAGAAGAGAGCAGAGAGAGAACTTTTGTCTAGAAAGTTCAGCGATGGTGTTTTTCGTTTTGTTTGTTTTTTGAGTTGGTCTTCTTGATCAAACCTCTGAGGAGGAAGGATGTTTCGTTTAAAAGTGAACATAAACGGACGATTGCACGAAACGAAATATTGCTTGAAAACAGAAAAAGTGTAAAATAACTAATTAATATCTGAAAAACGAATGCCTGCGACTATTGCATTATAAAAATTTTACATCAAGAAGAAAAGAAAAACCAAAAACTTTAATGTTGTCATCTGTAGTGTTGTGGACACGTTTTTTTGTCTACAAATCTTGTTTGCTCGTTTTCATTTGTATCGTAAAATAATTCTTACATTGTTAGTGACGTAAAGATATATTTGAGTTGATCAGAAAATGCTTTCAAACATTATAATAACAAAAATAAAATTTACGAAAGAAAAAATTTGAAGAAGTTGATTAACTTAAATAAAAGATAAACAAAAAAAAAAAGGAAGTAAAACTAGGAGTTGAAATGTTGATAAAAAAAATTTAAATACGATCTTAAAAATCTGTTTTTTTGTGGTAAACAATTTAAGTCAGTACACAGTAAACAGTAGGATTATAGTTTTGGGACGTTGAGTGAGGATCGTCAAATGCCTTTTGCGTTTTCGTGATTCTATTTAAAAATATCGGCCTTAGAAGGCTGCTTCAGCTTCTGCTGGGCAAAGCGAGAAAAAAATCAGCAAGTGGGTCTCCGAAATTAAATAGCAACGGTGGTAGTTCTATCCAACGCTTACAGGATACCCGTTATCTCAATGGCACCACAGCAGCTGCAAATGTTAATATTAATCCAGCGCAGATTCCCACGCGACGTGTATTAACAACGGCAGTCCAAGCAGTTTGCAGTTTGATAACAGATTAAAAATCAAGAATTGGAAAAGGCGAATCAGATTGCCACAGCAGAAGCCGTAGTCATTTTCATTCTCTAACGTCGTCGCCCGTGGGCACTTATAATTCTTAACGTCTTCATAATGCCAAGAATTGCAGCAATAATGGCCAGAGTGTAATGGGTACCACAACGACGGGTATTATCAACAAGTTTAGCAAGTTTTAATGGGAATCCAAATATTGATAACAACGGAAATCTAAACGCTATAGCCTCAAACAATTCTATAACTTGCCACAGTGATCACAATTTCAGACCCAACACAATCACTGACAATAGCGGCAGCGTTTGCCATTCCAACATCAATGAAATGAACAATTCCACCAAGGTTGCAGTTCCCTCACCTAAAATTACCTCCCAAGCCGAGCATGTAACGGGCGGTAGCATTTCAACCAAGACAACACTGACCTTCGACAATATGGATGACAATATTCCAGGTATTGCGCTCCGTCTGCATTTGTGAATCCTCAGCAACTGGAGCAATCATCGTGTGACTCTCGCGAAGACGTTACATCTTTAGTCGGCGCTTCATCACTCAATAGCCAGGTATTAGTAAACGTTAAGTAAAATGAAGCGGGAGGGTGCGTGGTGGCGCACGTAAGAGGGACAGTGAGGGGACAGGGACAGTTACCGACGGGCGGAGGAGGGACCAACGGACGGAGTACAGGACGGACGGCGTAATACACACACAGTGGATGTACTTAGTAGTTTTTATTATTTATTTTTTTTTTTATTTGTAATGAGGCACAACGGGCGGAGGGCAACGGCTCTCTCGACCTAGAGCTAGCAAGTGCCACCATTACAGCTTCTAAGTATTGTTGATCATATAACACGTTCTGTTTATATCGTCAAAATTAGAGACCGTATCTCCTCCTTCGCTTATGCTTTCTTAAAATTCTCCTCTTCCAGTTATCTAAAATTCGTGCTGCTTATTTACCTCCGACTTTTAATTGAACGACTGCAGTCCTCTGGATCGAATAGAAACCCTTTCATATTAGTACCACGTTTGCTCTGCCGAACAATTTTTTATTGTTTGTGTTGCTATATATTGAAACGCCTTACTACTGTGTTCGAAAACCTTCGTTGATTCTTTGAATACTTTTACAAGACTGCTTGACTTATAATATATTATTTGCTGCTGTTAGGGGTTAGCGATAACGGAGTTTATGAAGCAAGATTATTACATTAGCCGTTTAGCTAATTTGTATTCTCATTTAGTTGAAAACAGTTGCACACAGTTGAAAGCAATTGCCAAAGTCCTAATAAAAGACGTGATATTAATACACGGACATACCAAAATACTAAAATCAGATCGAGGCATAGAATTCTTAAATGACCTGATGAAGGAAAAGTATGCAACGTTAAGTATATTACAAAAATTATCAACACCATACCATCACGAAGCTTAACGGAATGTCTATTTGCTTTTCTCTAAAATGAAGAATGTAATAAATACATATCAAACTCAGCCAAATGAACCAAAAACTTTATTATTCACTACAAAAAGCCAAGAAATACTTACAATTAGCAAAGAAGAAAAGAGTATTAAATTCAAAACAAAACTTTACAAATATAATAGAATTGAAAGCAAGAGGAGGAGAATGAGTATTAATGAAAGTAGGTAATAGAAATAAACTCCGAAAATCATACGCATGTCCATACAGAATAGCGGTTATATGTAATGCTAATGTAAAACTAGATATTAACGGCAAAATTAAAGAAATTCAACAACATAATTACGTTTAATTAATTAATTTTAATCATTAGCCGTATTATATATTCTATATTCTATACGATAGTGTGATCGCATATCGTTGTTATGCACCCACTTTAATGTGTGAGAGAATTATGCAAAATCAACATAATTCATTTGCGAAAGGAAAAGAAGAATTATATCACATATTGCATTTCGTAATGCGATGCTAGGCGCCCTAATTAAAGTAAACCTTCACAATTATATTATTATTTTATGTTTACATTAGCAATAAAGTATTTTGCTAATTTTAGAATAAATAGCCATGCCGAAAGAAAGGCGTTCCATCCAAAGGAGTTCCTAAGCAAATTAGCTAGGGACTACTTCTAGCCGATCACAGTATTGGCGCTAAAAGAAGTAGGTAGACTTGACGGACTGAAGCCGAGCAAAATAGAAATACATTTCAACACAGCAATAATTTAGACATCCATGAAGAAAGATTCATAGGGAACCTTTCCATGATATAAACACATTCATTACATTCTCCATA
Organism: Glossina austeni; assembly: GCA_000688735.1. Lineage (NCBI taxonomy): Eukaryota > Metazoa > Arthropoda > Insecta > Diptera > Glossinidae > Glossina > Glossina austeni. The sequence continues at coordinate 832,410 of KK502501.1, read as the reverse complement.
CAGCCAAGTTAAATTTATTACAATATTTACTACATTAATACAAGAAAATTTCTTAATATCCAAACAAGCAATTTTCTCAAAGATGGTGGGGTGTAAAACACTAAAACTGAACAGTACAATAAAAACATTGACCAAACTCAATAAAGCACAACATGCAAAAAATACAAAACTCAGCAGTATCCCAAAAATTAATAATGACCCACCTAAAAATAATTCAATATTTTGACAGACTGCGCGGTCTAAGCTCGGATTGCACTTTTGCGAAATTTGTTATTTTTTTTGTTTAGAATTATGTTAATCGTTATATTTTTGTACGTAAGAAAAGTAACGTATAAGTCAGATTCTTTTTTTTCAATAAAAGGAATTCATTATTCAACAGATGAATTAATACATTAGCTACTGTGGCTCCTAGTCGTGTGTGCAGCTGAGATAATTGCGCTCCGGCGGGCTTCAGGATAACCGAACAATAATATCTTTTTAAACCATTCAAGGCCAGATTATACTACCTAAACACTAAAAAATTTTTTTCGGCAGGAGTTTAAAATTTAGTCGGCAAAGTATTGAATTAAACTTTTCTCATCTAGCTAAATTGGATTTCCTGTCTCAATAAAATCGATTCATTTTTGCAGGTGCAGGTATTGTCTCAAATTCTCTTAAAAAGACAACGCAAACGCAAAAACAACCCCAAGCTCCTGACCGTGTTTGGTGGGCTTCCGCAGCAGATTTCTTCAAAGAAACAAAAGTAATCAAGATCGAAATTGCAATTTTGAGCGTTCTATGCGATTAACACCGACATACGTTGAATAACGCAATAATATTGAATGGAAAGCTGTTATTTTATGCAGAGAAAGGTCAAAACCATCGAATGCAACCGTTGTGTACATTAGTATTTCCAAATTCTTTATCATTTTTAGATGATTTAGATTTTAGAAGTCACTCATTAAAAATTTTGCAAACACCTGATATATATAAAGATACAAAAAAAAAAAAAAAAAAAAATTCAATACAATAGAAGATGATATTAAAATGTTTATGTACAGCTTCGGCTATTTTCAAACTTCGGCCGACTTGCTGTTCGAGACTCTCCTATTAAAGAGAAGTAAAAAATTGAGTTCGGCTAACCATTTAATTATATACGTTTCCTTTTCCTTTTAAGACCTTTTTATTTACTTTCTATTCTTCGGTATTTGGATTGTTCACAATAAAAATTTCAGCAATCCTTCCGCACTATCAATTGCACCCAAGAGCTTCTTTTCCCTATTGATTCCACTTAGATATAGCCAATCTGTCATTCAGAATCATTTCTTTCGTTCTCATGTGCCGCACCAATAGTTTGTAGTCAGAAGCGAGTGGTTTCAGGTAGAGTCTAATTTTTCGAAAAAATTATCAGTGTTCTCCCTTCATCACACAAAACCTCTATTTCCAATTATTGTAATTGATCGTAGCAGCACTTTCTGTGCAAGTCTTATTAATTTTCAGTTGGGCATAGCTAGAAATTTGTCTTTATACTCCTTTTTTCATTTAACCCCATATAAACAGCCGCCGTTTTCAGAACGAGTCCTACATTTCGAAAAAAACAAAAAGGATAATATTGATTTATTAAAATTGAATAGAATGGAAACGGTTTTTGCCCTAATATATAGAATCTATCTATCTGTAAGTAAAGTTACCTTAAAAAATAAAAAGGGTTTAAATTCTAAATGGTAGATCTAGCAGGTGTGTTTTTAGTCTCTTCTCAAAAGGTGTACGTGACTACTTAATTTTCAAAAAAACTGTTCAATTGTATTTTTATACCCCACTCCGAAGAATGGGGGTATATTCGTTTTATCAAGTATCAAAATCTAAACCGATTTAAACATGTTCGTTTGTTAAACATGTCTTGGTCGCAAAAAGGAAGCTATCTGCTTCAAGTTTGCCAGAAACCTTAGGAGTTGTTCCGCATAGGTTTTCATTGAAGTTTGACCAAACCGGCATAATCTAACAATATCCTTGTTTTGAAAAATGAACAAAAAATTTAACTTTTGCTAGTTACGTGCAAAAATTTGCAATTATGTTTTATGGCTGGTCTTGTAACACTTAGATACTAATGAGAAAAATCGGTTATTGAGTTCGCATGTTATAGAACATTGAAATTCCATTCGTTTGTCAAAACGTTTGAAGCACCTAAGAGGAGACCGCAAGAACTACACTTGTTTGTTGGTCAGTCTATACATCTGTCTGTTTATTTCTGTGGTAAACATTCCCATGGTGGCAAAAGTATCAATTTCCAATTTTATTCAACAAAAATCACCCACGCCCACTCAATGTTATGGAACATAAAAATTTAGTTTTTACCATTTTTTAATCCTTCCTAAAAGAATGGCAATGAATATAAAAGATATAATTTTCTTATCTGTTAATATATGGAATTTCTAGATCATCGCCATTTCATTTAGCTTAGTAGCACTTCACTGAGGAGAGTTTTGTTGCAATGAAACGAACTTTCTAAGATTGATAATATGTGGCTGAGTTACTTTGTGGCTGTTCACCACTGGTAGGCCATATAACTATATATAAAATGTCTCTATTGTTTAGATTTATGTGGCATATGTGCGTTGACACTGACTAGCTCATCTGATAACGCAAACAACAAAGGAAAGTAAAAAAGACTGATAAAAAAAAAAAGAACTACATTTTCATATTGTATAATGTTGCCAGGATGCGGCTGATTTTTTCTATTTTCGGAATAAAATTGAAAATTTATATAATGTTCGTGCTGCACTTTATGGGCAACAAGCAAAAAATACGAAAAGCAAAGATGTTCACAGATTTTCTAGCAAGGCGTATGGGCGTTGGTGGCATATTCTTTGACTGATGTGGTTTAAATCTTTTCACAATCCTTTCAAATCCTTCTGCGAATTTGTAGGCAATATCTTCATTTTTGCGAGCGGAAGGATGCTTATCACGCATGCTAGACAGGTGCGCAGACGGTTAGTTGTACACCCGTACGTATATATTTAAATTGATGCAGAATTTGATGCGGATATATGTGCTTTCTGTGATCTCTGAAGCTTTCTTCTGGGCGTTGCAAACGTTTTGACAAAATGAATGAACCGCTTGTCCTTCCAAAATGCGTAAAATTCACCACGTCTAGCTAACAATAAAATTAAATTTTTTTTCAATACTTTTTTAACTTTGGCAACTCTGCGCGCGCACTGTCGTATTTTTTACTTTCTGTGGAAACATTTTGTAATTCCTTTTTTATTTTATTGTTTTATTGCGTTATACAGTTTTAAAGCATACTTAATTGTAAAAGTATTTGAATTTATTAAAATATATGTTGGTTTTTGCGATCAGCACTTGCTACTATCGTCAAACGCCTTTGTCCTGTTTTTTTTGCGTTGTAGGTTCCAAACATCGGCGTTAGTTTGCAGCATTTACAGTTTTTGTCTTTATTTACTGTCTTTTTAATAGTGTGAAATTTGCATCTAAATTAAGAGTAATTTTGTTTTTTATTTTTGCACGATCTCTATTTTGTCTCATTTTCTTTTTGACATGGAGTGTATTATTTACGTAATGTCCAACGAAAAGAGTCCCTGATTACTTGTTGGCTTTGCGAGCGTTATTGTCGTGCGAAGTGTGCAGGTATCACTGGCCGTGCTGCAGTTCTCAATCCTTCCAATTATGTTCCTCAGAAAGGGTCAAGATTGGAAAGGGTCATGTCCTGGCTGAAGGAAACGAGACATTGACTTTTATGAACTTTTCACCGTTGGAATGTAATGGTTTTTCTGATTTAAGTAAAAATGCCGCTGCATTGTGCGGAGAAAATTAAAACAAAGTTCGTTGCTACTTAGAGCAATCAGTTTCTCTTCTAGCTTGTGAAAGACTAACATGTAGTGCAGCGTGCGGTACTTCACCGCCATCTTCGACTAAATTCCATATGTCGTTCCATGCTGTTGGCTACCATTCCTCTTCGTACTCGTCGTCAAAACGTGTGAATTTGCCTGGCGAGTCCGGTTAAGGTTTCGAGTGTTCCATCCTTATGCTTATCTAATAAGAACATTAACGGTTCCTCTATCGTAAACTCAACTGGTAATACAAATAAGCCGGAGAGCTGTCTTCGTGTCAGATATGCTGAAGTGGCAAGTGGTGGTATGCATGGTAGTCTGTCAACATCTCTAAAGAATTTTAATAAAAATAGTAACAATGCCTCTCCCCCTAGCAGTTCGGGTGTATCCGCTGATCACCACTCTGGACAAGATGCACAAGCTGCGTAAGCCGGTTGTGATCCCTACATCTATTTTCTTTCTAACTCAAAATTCGCTACTAGTGAACCCTATTGTTTTTAATATGGATGACGTCTGCTTGACGACAGAGTCCCGCAGAAAGGCAATATTCGTGTCGAGACTGGCGCCTGACACCTCTGTGGATAAAATAGAAAATTATCTTGCTGCAAAAGTCCCGTGCGTCAATTTAAAGCGTGTCAGCATTTTCAAATTGGCTTCATGTCAACGGAGAGCTATCTCGTCTTTTACGGTGGTAGTTTCGACTGAAAATATGGAAATTTTGTTAAATGCACTATTGTGGCCAGTTGGACTCTTAATAAAGCAATTCATTCCTCGGGATCATCACCGTAATACTAGTATTCCACCTTCAATGCCCTCCACCTTCCACCTTTATCTATGCCCTCATTTGTGACGTGGCCGAAACGGATTAACCTGTTGATATAGTTGTATGAATTAGTTGATTACAATTTACTTCAATACAAGCGTGATCCTAACTGCAATGGCAAACTGCTTGATTTTTGATTTGATTACCTCAACCACCAATGTTATTGCAGACACCTTCAGTTGATAAAATCCTCACTGCTTATTAATCCTAAATATTTTTATAAGTCTATCAACTCCAAAAGAATAGTTTTTATATATCCCTTACAGTGGTCTTTCAATGGTTTCGAATTCTCTTGTGATATTGAAACCTAAATCTCTTTGCTGAACACTTCCGACGAAATTTTTCAACTGCTTATTACGATTTGACTGTTGACTATCCTTATTTGGTCACTAACTCGGTTTCGATTCCTAACTTGATCATTTCAAAAAACGACGTTTTACACGACTCTAGGTCTCTAAAATATAGTTGTGCGCCTGGACCATGTATACTTAAATCATATTCTGACGAGCTATGTGGTGTCATTTCAATGATTTTTAATCTGTCCTTGAAATCATGTTTTTTCTTTTTGTGTTCGAAAAGTAGTTTTCGTAATTCAGTTCACAAATGTGGAAATAGACATCACGTTGAGGACTATTGAGGCATTGCCAAGTTGAGTGTCTTACCTAAATTGCTTAGGCGAATTGTTACTCAGTGTTTAGCTTTTGCTACCAAATCGTACATTTCTTCATTCCGTGGTTTCCTGAAATAACGATCAACTGTTACAATTGTGTTAGAGCTTCGTTGCCATGTTTTCAAGATTTTTTTTAGTGGCCCTCGCATGGATGTCGTATATGCCGATTTTTGTAAAGCGTTTGACTTAGTTAACCGTACCTTTCTGATCTTCAAATGGGCTTTCATTTGCATAACAGATAATTCAGGGTTCTGTTTCACTGCATCGCCTCGGATTTTTCTTGGCGTAAAATTTTTTTTTTTGATATATTATTTTTATTATTATTACATAAATTTAGCCAGAGAATAAATTCTAAGACTAAAGTCTTAAAGCACTAGCATCTAAGGCTTTCGGCTTTTTTTTCATATAATTTATATATATATGGAAAAAAAGAAAACAAAAAGTGAGTGTAGCTGAGCTAAGCAAGCAGCAAAAAGCACAATCTCAGCTGCTACGTACACATTATACAATAATGAAGTAATGATAAAGAAATCGTTATAATAACACGGGTGATAGGATTGTTATCACCGTGTGGAATTAATTAATGGAGTAATGAAGAACAAACATAATAACATCAATACACATATATATCTATATATACAAAATACATGTACAAAGTGGTGTTAGAAATTTAGATGACATTAATAAATTAGCATAAATTAGCTGACTTCAGTTATCAGCAACCGTTTCTACGTGTGAACACCATCTAATGTCCTCTCTTTCTGCTTTTTAATTAGCAGTATAAATCAGCAACGACAGAATTTGTCATAAATCCTCGTTCATTTAAAACTTGTAAATACCAGAGAATTAATACCTAGTCAGCACAGTCAATGCGAAGACAGTTATTGTTAATTTTAATCTCAAGCTGAAACCACTCGTGAAAGGTACAGCTATGCTATATATATTTTTATATATTTTTATATAATTTTAACTGGTTTTGATCATCAGTTAATAGCTAAGAATTAAGAGATCTCGGACAATCCTATGACGACTTTACAAATTTAAATGTCTGGCTAACTAGGTCTAGTGTTATACATGGATATGTTAATATATCCTTTTTTTTTTTATAAATTCAAATATTATTTAATATTTCAATTTTCGGATGGGATAAGGTACACTTAGAAAAGCTAAAGGCGCATGCAGGGGAAGACAGAGATATTATAGAGAACAGACAATAAACGGTGATCGGATATGGAAGCGACGAAGACATGAAATGAAAAAGTCGAATATATGCTTCTTTTAAGCCCTCTTTTTTTCGTTCGCGCTATTAAAGTTTTTTTTTGGCTTTTTAATCAACTCATAAAGCTTGTTTTTTATGGATCATTCGGAGACCGTTTTCATTGCAGAGATTCCATGTTCGGCTTATCCTGAACTTATTGTTTGTTTTACAGGAAAGCTATTAAACGATTAAACGTTTCATTTGCATCTAGCGTTTCGTAAAACATGGTATTTGCAGTTGACCTATATAGCCAGTTCTAACTGTCGTTCGTTAACAATGTGCTCCCCTGGTCCAATCATGCATTTATATAGTTTATTAAAAAGCAAACGGCGTTCCTTCAGGCTATATTCATATATAAATATGTATTTATATTCATAATGCTATGTATTTTTCCTTAGTTTTATTATTCGCGTGGTTGCAATCGATGTCATATATTAAATTTAGGTGTTGCAAGTCTCTTATTATTTTCTTCAATTGTGTGTGTGTTGCTTTGTTTTTGCGAAATACTACGGTAAGTTTTATAACTCAAATTTGATTTTGGTTTTCGTAGATTAGTCACTGCGAAGTCTTAGATTTGCCATGAATTGTAGCCGGCTTCGCGAAGTAAAAATAATGTATTGTCTTCGTGAATTTGTGAAGTTGTACTTTTATAATAAATCACCTTGGTTTTTTAGGACGTATCTAGCGCAAAATTCGTAATAAATTTTTGGCGTAATATCTCTATATGAATGTCATCATAATATATGGGTTCCTACCACATTTTGGATGTTTTAATTAATTTTCATTTTTTTATTTGCTATTATGGTTTTTGAAATACCACATTAAATATTTTTTCTTCTTTCACAAACTTATTTCATTTCATTGTTGTTAAAAGAAGAACGCAACTCTGCATCGAAAAAAGGATTGTGAAGCTCTCGTGCGAGAAAAGTGAATTTTTGGCAGAAAAAGTGTTGAAAAATTGTACAGAAAAAAGAGTTTAACAAAAAAACATGGGAAAATAAACTTTATCTGGTAATTCTGTTATCGGACATTTTTAATATACTTAAGTTCATAGAAGTTCTACTTTATTGTTGTTGCAAAACTATGTGTAAGCACGCATCAAGTTCAATCGAATTTTGAATATACATAGACGGTGTCTGACTACCACATTGTATTGACTTGAAATATTTATTATTATTAAAATAGTTCTGCAAATGGCAAAATAAATTCCTGTAATCAGAAGATTTTTATGCAATAAACACAAATTGATGTTGCACTTGAAATAATTGAGAACAAGAACAGAAAAGCTGCGCTCGCATACAAAGTTTATGGACGTCCAATAGTTACTTCATCGTGCCGTTCGAATATTTCTAAGGACATTTTGAATTCGATGATGATTTTCAGTGAAACTGAAAAAATTGAAAAAAGTAAAAATGTCGAAAAATTCGAATAAAATTTAAATTTTGTGATAAAATTGAACTAATTAAAATTGTATTTCAGGTAATAATATTTTTTGTTTGATATTTTGTTCCCTCACTGCTCGGCTTCAGTCCGCCAAGACAATCTGCTTCTTTTCATGTCAATGCAGAAGCACTGCAGAAGCAGTCCCTCTCTAAATGGTTTTTAGGCGGATAAAACGCTTTTTAGTTCTTATAGCGAATGAAATGCTAGGTGAATTGTTTTTACGACAATTGAATTTATTTATTTTCGATACGGCTATTTATATTAATTTTTCCAGGTGAGTTAATGCTAGCGTAAGCAAAATAATAACTGTTTTAATTTGGGCGCCTAGCATCGTATTGCATTTCGTAATGCAATGCTCACCCAGTCAAAGTGTGACATCAGTTTCGTTTGCAAAAAGAATTATGCTGAAATTGCTGAACTTCAAAGTGGATGCATAACGACGATATTCGATCACACTACAATATAAATATTTGTATTTTCAATACAAATGGTTCATTATATATATGTTATTCATATATAAGACAATGAAATTCAAAACCAAAAAAAAGATGACTTTAAATGGTAGTCTACAGTATTTGTACAGACAGTTGGCAATTGTTAAAGTAACATATAAAGGTGCTTGCGCTTATAAATATATATAAGTGTATATATGTATATGTATAATAATATACATTATTAAATGAAGAAACTTGTGAGGAATCTCCCTGGCGGGGTATGCTCAGGGCTACACAGTACTCCTTCCAAGAAATTTATTATCGTACTTCTCGGACCTTCGGATTGGATGCTGTTATTGTTTCACTAGGTGATTTTTATATAGAAATTAAATCAACACAGAGGAAATCGCCAAAATGTTCTTCTAATTTGCTTGCGTTTTATTCTATTACTGTTTTTCCTTTTAGATTTATAACGTTTTGTACATTTTCATTTATTATACACGATGTTCTTATTTGCTTTTCAAATAATTCTTAATTGCATCTTCCTTACGTTCACTTAACCTTTTCTAGTGAGTTTGTATTTTAGCTAAGTTTCCCACGCTAAATCTCTTTCTTATTTTTTATTTAATTTTTACTTTAATATTAAATAATACCTTTTTCATTAATCATTTGTAAAAAAATTATTTATTTACGAATATTACTTTGCTTATTTTGCATATGCTCCCGCTCTTGCCAGGGTTTACCGTCCGAAAGTTCAAAAGTTTTTTTTCTGATTTTCTTTACATTCACTAATCGTATGTATAAAAAGTGTCTATTTTTATTCAAACCGCATCTGCTTTGAACTGAAGACCACAAGCCAGCAACGTGAAACAACCTGTCTCCTCTGATAAAACTCAACCACTTAACCCCTTACGTATTGCGACACGCTCTTTTATAGTCGTTCAATGTTTTGTCTGTCTTATTGTGATTAGGTGACAAGCTGTATGATTTCGTAAACCGCGCAATCATTGACTATGCCTTCATATGATATGTGCCATATCGACAAGCATAATTTTATAAGCTCTTTTCTATAGCAATATTTATTTGTATAAGTGTTCTTATGTCTGTCTTGTTGTTATTGCTGATCTAGGTATCAAATCATGTGATTTTGTAAACCGCGCAACCGTTGGGTATGTGAATCAATTATTTCTGTATTAACTCTCTCAAACCCAAGAACCAAAGCCGTATTGCTGGCATGTATAGGAAATGCTACGGCATATTTATTTAGTATTAAGCTATTTATATTGTCATAATTGGTAAGGGAACAAAACGCTTCCTTACAAACTAACTATTATTCTCACTGATGCAAACATCAACTCAAAATGAAAAGATAAATAATTAACAATTATTATCTGATTATATGAATCTGAAATTTTAACATGTTCGATTTTCAAATATATGTAAGGTAGTTAAATACATCGATGTTCAATTACTTTTGTAAATTTTTGTATGCAGTATGAGACAGCAAGTGCTACAAAGTTATTCTTCAGATTTTAAATATATATGTCATATATCTATAAAAAGGAATTTTTTCTTTTTTTATGATTTCAAATTTCGGTGATAATATTTAAACTAGAAACTTTTAAATTATTAAAGGATATATATCTTTTTCAAAACATAATTATTTTAATAATGTAATTGTTTTAATTTAGGGGAAAATACTGTAATTTATAAATATATAAAAATGTGCTGATTTCGTGAACGGAAACGCAAACGTACGCGCGCGTAAATGTCTGAAATGGTATGTTTTGATATCATCGTCCCCACCCAAAAGCAAACGCGGGAAACTGTACCACCGTTTTTCTTTTCCTTCTTTTCGCTTTCTTATCGTTTTTTTTTACTGTGTAGCGTTATGTTTCATAACAAACTTCGACGTATAACTATGTGTAAATTGTGAGGAGTCAAAGTCGTCCCCTGTTTTGAGCTCACACGTCCTCTGTCTCAGTGGGAAGAGTGTAAGGTTATGCTAGTAGTAAGTTGATTATATTGTTAAGTTGGCATGACGAACGGCGGATTTTGGGGAACAACAGAAAACAACTATACAGCAAGGTTGGAAAAAGTCAACCTTGAAGGAAATACTAGTCAGGTGGCTTCCACGATCGCCCGAGTCGAGGGACCGCTCGTTCCCGTTTTCCTTTCTTCTATAGAGCAACTAACGCGCGGACATCAGGTTTTCTGGAATGTCAGGCGAATTCAATTTTTGTTTTACTTAAACAGTAAATAATAAATAAAACGTCTGAGTCAGTCGTGTGTATATTTTATACAACTTCTGAGTACATAATTATTTTAAATTTTTTCCCTTCTGACGTTGTGTAAGTAAATCCTGTAAGAAAACGAAAACGTCCCTAGAAATATAAATTTCGTGCCGGGTTCCTGGAGACAGGTGAGATTATCCAATTTGTGGAAAAGAAAAAGGAGAAAGAATTTTCATAAAATGTATAGCGAAAGTTCTTCTGTTTGAAGTTGTTGTCGAGCGAGCACATAAAACTTTTAAAATATATAAGTGACTGCCGAGAATTTGACATTCGGCCACAAGGCGTACAGCATTTCTATATTTATTGTGGAAAAAATAAAATTTTCTTCTTATTACAGTTTCATAATCGGTCGTAATAAATAATAAGTTTACAATCCGTTTTAAAAGAAAAGTGGGTTTAATCCCAAAAGAACGTCCCCGTTAATATCCAAAAAAAAAAAAGAAACGTGTATCTATAGCCGGTTTTAAACTCAGCATTCTGTGAAGTATAGTCGTACAAAATTACAATAAATTCCAGAAGCTCCTATAAAGTGTGGTAGTTATCTAGGTTAAAACAAACAAAATTATTATCCGAGAATAGAGGAGTCGTTGAAGGACTAGTTTAAGAAATTTCAACGGCATAGCTCCTATTGCGGTAGAGCGTTTACATAATATCCGGGCATCCTGTGCCGCAAGACAAAGAAAAAAATTAAAATTGAAAACAAAAAAAAAGATTTGAAGTAAGTCCGAAGTGTAAGTCCGTTTGCAACGTCTGTTGTCCGTACTGTACACCGTTCATTGGTCTCTTCTTAGTCTGTCATTCCCAGTCCCCCTACCTTCACTTACGCACACACTTACTCAGTAAGCGCTTCAGCCAAGCGCCTTTAATTTTAGTTTCTATCCCTTTTGTCGTCTTAACTAGTTACATTATATATTTACAAAAAATTTCTTTTCATTATTGCCTATTTTCCTTATTTAATTTTGTGTTTAATTTTGTGTTTTCAACGATTTACACATTGATTATGGCTTTGAAAAAAAAATGTATGCAAATATTCTATTAGGAATTGTTTTATTTATACATTGATTTATGCTCGGCTTGTAAATGAAAATTTCTTAAAAGAGTCACGGTGGATATCCAAAGCTAAGTTCTTAAATTTAACTTACCATTAACTAACGATAGGTGTCCACGGAGCTTGGCCCATGTTTACAGCACACGGTTGTTGTTTTAGTTGATTTATGGACGGTCCGAAAGGTTTTCGTTGCCAAAAATGCCTGAGAATTTTTTTTGCTTTCTGTGGTTTGCTTGTATTTGCTTCCAGTCCAGATGTACTTATTGATGAGGCATTTGCTGATGGCAAAGATTCCAGCCTTATTACGACTTGCTATAATATCGTATTCGTGAATTCGATTCAAATCAGTTTATTTCATATTGTGATACAATATATTTCTGATACAGTGCATTTGTTATACTTTACAATTTTTCTTAATGTCACCTTTTTCTTCCTTTTTCCTTTGTTCTTATTAAATAGACGTGATTACACCAATAAAATAGCTGTAGTTGTTATGTGAAAATCTGAGATTTTTTTCTTTTAGCCGTAGGTAATTAAACTTCTAATTTGAAAGGTTTTTATTGGTAACTTCTTGAGTTTTTACAAATAATCTAACAATTTTATTTATTTTATTATTTAATTAATTTCTTTACCAAACGCATCTCTTTATCCGTGTCGTTTTTTTCTTTTCAATATCAATCAATATTTGAGGAATTTTTGATTTTGTACTTAATTTTTATTACAAAATACACAATAAAACTGATTTCTTAAATTATTTTCAGTTATTTGCAATGATTTGTAAAACAAAAAATTATGCTTTTTATCGCAAATCAAAATTTCTTCTTTACACTCTAGTTCACGATCTCTATCTCTCCAGATCTTCCAACCAACCCCCCTCGTTCAACAGCCAAGAACCAAATTTTCAACATCAAAAACTTTTTCTCTTTAGATGCATAGCGGCAAGCCGTTATTCTTGCGATGATGCGATATCGAATAACGGCATGTCGTTATTACCACATTTCTGGTCAAAGCAGAACGACAGATCCCCTACCCTACATTTGTTGTTGTGTGCAGACATTAGAGAATTTAATTGCTATTCATCGATGTACGATCTGATAGCATAGCCGTAGGAATAATAACGCTGGCAGATAACAGTAGTCATTTAGTATGGAGAAGAGGAAATAGTAATTTTAATCAATTAAATACAATTAATATAAAATAAAATTAATAGGAAATAAAATTTGAATAAAATAAACAAAAATGAATTATAAAATAAGAGGGGAAATAATTTAATAACAGATAATAAATTGAATCAAAATAATAAATTGAAATATAAAATAAGATTGATATAAAATTACAATTAAATAAAATAATTTAAATAAAATATAATCAATTTAATGACAAAATTATAACTAATATAAAGCAAGTAAATAAATTAAATTATTATAAAGAAGAACCTAAATTTATTTAAAATAAGATCAATATAAAATAAGTTAAATAATATATTTTTAATATAAAATAAAGTAGAATATAGTAAAATATAATATAATAAAAATTAATATAAAATAATTTACAATAAAATTATTTTAGAAAAAAAATTTGTATATAACAACAACAAATTAAATTTTGTTTTATTACAGTTTCTTCTTGCGTTTGAAGAAGAGTGTGCTTCGACTCTACTCTCAGTTCATCCGAGTTCTTTTTTGATTTAAAAAAAAAAGAAAAATATATACTAGAATGTAACACACCCGACTATAGGTGTAAATAACGCCCGGTAAATATTTAATTTACTTAATGCCACGAATAGATTCTTGGCACCTTATAGTAGCATTCAGATGAGGTTTATTATTTCTAGATTTAGTAAATCATAATCCTTCCGAGTAGTGCCTATAGATACAATCGATAAAGATATTGAAATATATTGAAATTTTCGACGAGTTAGAATTGAAATATGTTAATATGTTGATTAACAAAGTCTTTCGGCAGTTGTTGACCAACACCCTGACTTCGGGTTTTGTCGCGTAAAATTAATTTATATTGAAACTAAACCTTCCGACAAGACGTGAAAATTAGCATAAGAGATAATTTATACTTCGATATAAGCTATAGCAATAACTACTAACTCTGATATTTAATTTGTACGGGTGTCAAATGAATAAAGAATCGTTTAGAGAATCTGTTACTCTCGTTTTAATTTTTTTCTTCAATAAGAGAAAAAAAAATCCGTTCGTAAACTTTGTCCTCCAATTTAAAAGCGGCCTGAGCCCATTCCTTGCGACGAGACGTACTCCAAGCTTTTTGAGGCAGTTCCGTCCAACGGAGCAGTGCAGAAGATAAGTCGACGCTGGGCTCAATTCATCGCCAGCGAACATAAAATCGAGATAGCCAATAACTTGATGGGATTACAAGCGGAATATCCAGAAAACGGCATAAGCCCAACTAAACTCACAATAGTCATTAAACTTACTCCTATTCAAATTATCAAACCCTAAGTCAGCATTTTCGATCAAACACAGCATGTCACGTTGTTTTTCTTTTTGTCAACTTTGTTATCTTAACGAACTTATATCGATATCGATTATATATATGTAAACAAACACATTTTAGAAGTATTATTATTATTATTACAATTTTAGACGAATGAAAGAAATTCTAAGACTAAAAAAAAGACATTGAGCACAGGCTATCGGCTCTAATTTATAAAAGTATATTAGATATTGAGTCTAGTAGTTTTAATAAAGTAATATATTGAATTAATATTCTGTTCTGAAGCTGATTTTAGAAAGTGCGAAGGGTTAATCGATTTAAATGCAATACTTCTAGCCAAGGAAAAGTTAAGGCAGTCGCAAAGAATGTGCTTTATAGTAAGAATTTGTTCACAACTGCAGATTGGGGAGGAAGACTTCTTCAAGATCCATTGGTGGGTTGCAATTGTACGCCCAAGGCGAATTCTCGAAAATGTTTGAATCTTGATTTTCTCAACATTTGTTGGATATAAAGGTGGAATTAATTGAGGGTTAGTAGAAGAGTAGGGTTGATGATGGTATTGTAGATTTTCTTCTGTAATTTCCTCTTTAACTTTTCCTCCAATGTATCTTTGCAGATCCAACTTTTCCATGGCATCGTCCCTAATTAGAGGTGCAGAAGCAGCATACTTTGCCGCTCGATCAGCCCGTTCATTTCCCAATAAGCCGATATGACTGGGAACCCATAACATTTATATTTTCCGCCGGGTGTTGTTATTATATTCCTTAATTTGTTGATGGTCCTCCATCTCGAAGTCGAAGGATTCCGAATAGCTGGTAACACAGACAAACTGTCAGTAACAATGACGGTTTTGAGTTTGTTTTTATGGGCAAGGTTCGCAGCGTGAAGGATAGCTCTGGCTTCAGCTGTGAAAATTGAAGTACTTTCGTGAAATATGTGATTGAGAAGAACCTGTCCTGAAGCATCTACCACGACACAAGCAGGAGGCAAACCAGAAGATTTTGAGCCGTCTGTGTATAAGAGATTCCAAACGGTACTCTCCAGTACTCGGGTTTTTTCAGCTATTAGATTCCTGAAGACGTAATTTGGAGTATCGTCTTTGTTGTGCATAGACAGCGAGATGTCAAACGAGCAGTCTTTCAAAATCCATGGAGGCTTAACACCAAAATAGCGGAAAATTTTTAAGGGAATGTCCAATTCCTTTGCGACGTACAAACAATAGTCAATTGCAGATGGTGACTTTGGAATTTTCTTCGCAATAAAACTCTTTCTCACGTCATCGCCGAGAACAGATTTGTTTGAATTAAGAAGCTTGGGGACTATTTTAGCTTTTAACTCATAAAGTCTATTTTCTAAAGTTGGGAGACCAGTTTCAATTATAATATTACTTATAGGCGTCGTCCTAAAAGCATAACAACTTGCTCTGAGGGCTTGGTGATAAACCGGTTTAAGAATGGTGGCATTAGATTTGCAGCTATTGCCATAAATTATCAAAGCGTAATCAATCTTGCTTAAAACAAGCAATAGTGTTAATGTGCGCATGGCTTTTCCAAGCAACGTACTGTATAAAATTCACTCTTGTTAAAATAGAATATTTTAACCGAAGGCAGTGTGTTTTCCAACGATAATTGTTGGAAAACGTCAGCCCGACGATATGGAGCGTCTGCACGTTTAGTACTGGTAAGTCGTTAATATGCATAGTAGATTTCCTGCATCACACATCTGTTTTCGACAAACGTGCACTTTTTTTGATTTTTGTATAGAAGTTTTAGCCCCCGAAGAGTTTGCTCATGTGGAGATCTCTCGTCCAATAGATTCGAGGATGTTGATTGCCTTCGTGTTATATTTTTCTTTTGTAAAATGTATACATCGTCCGCGTAGAGACAGTATTCGATACTCGGTACACGGCAAAGAATTTTGCTAATTTCGTTGGAAGCGATCTGGAACAGCGTGACAGAAAGAGGAGATCCTTGCGGAATGCCATTCATTAGCGAAAAGGAACCAGAAAGATGATGGTTAATTGTAACTTTAAACCGCCGATGCAACAAGAATGATTTGATGTAGTTGAAGAATTTGCGTCCAACATTCCATGATTTCAAGAGTCTTAAAATAACATGAAGACCAACTCTGTTAAATGCTTTTTCGAAATCAATTGAGGAAATGGTTACAGGATTCCGTTCAGAAATTGCTTTGCTCGTAAAATAATCAATATGTAAAAGAGCGTCAATGCACCCTCTACCCCGCTTGAAACCAACTTGTTGCTTTGTAATCAGGTTCTTCGACTCAAGAAACCAGGATAATTTAGATGCCATAATTTTCTCTAACACATTTGAGAGGCAAGATAAAAGAGAGATTGGGCGATAATCCGATGCGATGGAGACATTTTTTGATTTTGGAATTGGACCAACTGCTGCCAGTTTCCACGTGTAGGGTATGTGGGCAGTCAAAAATACCCTATTATATTGTAAAGAAGCGTTTTGCTTGCTTACCAAAAATAAATCCGTCCGTGTAAATGTCTACCCTTAGACCCCAATAAGAGCCGGTCGGGATTGCCTCTTCGCTATAGAAACTAAATACCCCTTACGTGCCTGCTCGCCTTATGCCAACATATCATCCTTCTCCCGCACACGCCAGTGACCGCAAAATGTATATAAATAAAATGTATACAAATAAATATATTTTTAAGTACCATATAGATAAACACTGCATATAAGTCTTTACATTGTCCAACATATATATAAGTAGGGCTTTATAAACATTGTAGAGAAACAAGTTATAATCCGTTAAGCAACATGCCAATAGCTCACCCTTAGCGGCTTTGTGGTTTCGAAAAAAAGCATACGTAACGGTTTAACAAATCATACGATGTGGTACCTAGATCAATGATGCTGATAATAACAAGATAGGCATAAGGATAGGCAAACAAACAAACATTACGATAAAAAAAAGTGAAGCGATAAAATTATACATGTTGATATGATGTATGTCATATGAAGACATGCTTAACGGTTCTGCGGCTTATAAATCACCCGATTTGATACCTAAGCCAGCACTAACAATAAACTCATACGGTTCGTACGGTAGTAGTAGTAGATGCAAGTAAACATATGCGACTAAGGATAAGTTACGCATTCAAGCAAACGTTTGTGAAGAAAAAGGAGAGCTTATAAAAGTATGCATATTACATGAAGGCATGCTTAACGGTTTATAAAATCATTCGATTTAGTACCTAAGCCAGCACCAACAATCACATGAGGTAGTAATAATAATAAAATGTACACACATATAGGATAGCAGAATAACACTTATACAAGCAAAGCTGAGAT
>KK502501.1:587902-814565 GCA_000688735.1 Glossina austeni | reverse complement strand
CGGAAAAAAAATAATAATCGAACGAAACGAAGAAGCGAAAGTCGGGTCACCGAGCTGGTTTTTTTTTATATACGCAAATCTCTTTCAATAAAAATCGCTAGTAAATAATAAAAATCAAATTTCCAACTATTAATCGCCTATCCGAAAGGTCTAAGTTAATATAAATTTTCTTGGAAGGAGTCCTGGTGGAGCCCTGAGCTTATCCCGCCCCAGAAGACTCGTTACAATATATGTCCAGTAATTTCTTTTTACTTGAATTAGAAAGAGAACTGATCATTTTGTATGAGATACGATCTAGACCAGGTGTCCTCCCTTTCGCTTTGGAGAGACAACTTTCAAGTTCTAAGGAAGATATATAATCTGCCAGGAACATGGCACATCTGTCAATAGCATTTGAAAGAGAAATTGGAATCCTTTTATTTTTGATGAAAGCACTGGGAAAGTTGTTGTCAGAGGAGTATTCGGACCACACTTTTCCAAAGTAATTAGAAATCGCATCTGCGTCAGTTAAAGTTCCACTGGGAGTGCAGATGGCAGAGATTTCGTACAGATTTGAAGTCCCATTAAGTCTGTTGACTTTGTTGCAAACAACTTTCATTGATGTATTTCTGCGAATTCTTTTTGAAAAAAGTTCGAAACTAATTGCCTTTGATTTTCGTAATTCATTCCTGAATAGAGCGTTGGCCTTTTTGTATAATAACAAATGATCATGATCAGGACATATCTTAAAGAAGTGCCATAGATCCATTTTATTTTCCCTCAATAACGAAAGCGTGTTGTTCCACCAAGGAAGCCTAGCTCGTTTAAAGAAGCTGTTGGAATAAAGAGATGAGCAGCCGTGCGAATCGCTTTAGACATAATAGCAGCATCATGGTTGCAGTTCCCGTTAAAAGGCTTTGGATTCAGATATGACTCGGCCTGTTTGGAGTAATTGATCCAATCCGCTTTATCTAGGAGGAATTTGGCCTGTTTTGCTGGAGTAACGGAGGACTTTGAAAGGTTAAGATCGATTATGATTGGAAAGTGATCACTATTTTGTAGATCATCAGAAATAGACCAGAAAACCAAAGGAAGAAGTGAGGGAGAGCAACATGTTAAATCAGTATATAAAAAGGTGTGATGAGTTGAAAAGTGCGTTGGTTTTCCATCATTTAAAATGCAGAGGTTGCTTTGAATGAAGGTCTTTTCTAAAACCGTACCACGAATGTTGTTCACTGTTGAGCCCCAGATGGAATTCCAGCTGTTAAAGTCGCCGCATGTAATTAATAGGGTGGAAAGTACGGAGAATAAATAGTAGAGTTCTTGCTGAGGAAACGATTGCAAAGGTGTGATATAGAGAGAAAGCACTGCAAATTTTATGTTTAAGATTATTTGTATCGCTACGGCTTGTATGTTTGAGCTAAAATTTATGCGTTTGTGAGGTATACTTTATTTTATAAAAACACCAACTCCTTGTTCTGATCAGCATTGTTTTGATCAGCATTCGTGAAGTATCCAGTATATGATTTGGGTAGAATAGGATTAAAAAAGCTTCTACAATGGGTCTCTTGAAGGGATATAAAGGTTGGATTAAAATCATTTATTAGTGAGCGAAATTTATCAAAATTATTAATAAGTCCTTTGATGTTCCATTTTAGAATTTTCAAAATTTTATTCAATTGTAATGACATGGAAAGGGAGTGGTAGGTGGGTTAACTTTCCACGTCATCGTCTCCCTCGGAAAGGTCGCTATAGCAATTTTTCGGAAGTAATTTGTTCTTACCAGCAGAATAATCTGTATTTAGGTGGTTGCGTACATTTGAAGTGCAACGAGTGGGCGCACGTGAATAATTTGAAATTGAAGAGTGATTAAGGAATGGAAGATTGGATCCATTACAACTTGTAATTTGTTGACTAGAGTTGAGAGCAGGTGGTTCTGGAGAATTTATTTTATTAGATTTTAGGATACGTGTTGTTGTTTTGATTTTTTCAATATTTGTTGTTGGTTTGATTTTTTCAATATTATCTTTGCCGGGTGATGGAACTGGTTTCGCAATGTGATTTTTGATTGATGGTTGAACAGGTTTTTCATAGGAAGGAGTTGGAGTTAAAGGCTTATTAGGCACGATTTGCGAGGCAACAGCAGCGTAGGTATTACTTTTGCTAATTCTTTGGGTTTCAGATGGATTTATTTCTTGGCATTTGCGTCGTGCTTCGCCCGTGCTACAGTAATTTTCTGTTTTAATTTTTAGAATTTCATGCATTTGTATGAAACGTGGGCATTGTTTGTCTAACGCCGAGTGTTGATCGTTGCAATTTATGCAGAAGCTACGTGTACAGCTTTCGGCATGTGGAGGAAGACCACAGTTAGCACATGATGAAGCACTGGTGCACCTTTTTGCCGTATGACCCAGGCGTTGGCAGTTTTTGCACCTCATGGGATTTGGAATGTAGAGTTCCACTTTGCATTTATACCACGCCACATCAACTGTTCGCGGTAACCGGTAGCGATCAAATGTCAAAATAATCCTTAATGTAGCACAGCGAGTTTTTCCGTCGTCGTTTAGTTTGGTAAATTTATAGACTTCAGTCACTCCTTGCCCATTTCGCAGACAATTTCATTTTTCGGCACATGCTTTAAGCGCGGTGCATAGACTACCCCTTTAACTGAGTTCAATTTTTCATGCAGCTTAGTAGATATAGCACGTAAATTAGCTAATGATTTCGACTTTAAGAGCTTTTCGGTTGCGCGCGGGTTGCCAGCGAGGACAAGTAAATTTCCATCGCGTAGAATCGAAATCGAGTCTATGTATGTTGTAATGCTATCTAGGGCTTTTTTTATTGCAAAAGCGTTGATTTGGGAAACTGTTACACTAGAATAAGTTGAAGCAATAACAATATATTTTTTGTCAATGAGAGTGATTTCACTTATTGGCAACACCGGAAAGTCCGAATTTTTAATTTTTTTTCTTTGGGGAGATGTGTCAGATAATAGATGAAATCTATTTGACTGTTTATCTTGCGGCCCCGGAGTCATTATTCCTTACGGTTGCCTAGTATTCAATAATTTGGTAAAAATTACTGACTGGGAAAAGATTTGGAACTACTAAAGGAAAATGTAAATTGTTTTCAATTTTTTTATTTTAATTTTTCTTTCTTTTGTTTTTTGTGCTTTTATTATATAGAGGAAACGGAAGCACGTACGGTATCCGCGACAACCAGTTCTAGCAAAAACACTGAAGAGATACGAGACATGAAATACGCAAAAACACCGAAACAATCAAAAAATCGCAGACGAAACGAAAACACGTACTATTCAGAACACAAGCCGACGCATTTTAGAAGTAATAAATATAATTGTAAAGAGAACCCGATAATAATTAATAAAGTGATTTTGTCAAAAAAACAACGCGTTGCTTTTCAATTTTTTTGAAAGAACAAACTCACAAGGAAACGTAAGTCACGCGACATTTCAGAGGGCATTACACAGTGTAATTGGACCTGATATGGAACCACGCACTTTCACCTACTACATTGTTGTCATAGGATGAACATTGAAAGAACATTTTGGGAACGTCCGAGAAGTCTTCCGTCGTGTGAGGATAGCTAATCTGCGTATTGACGTGGATATATGTGAGTTCATGTAGAGGAGATTAAAATATCCTGTTCGTGTGGTTTCCGAACAAAGGATCCAAACCGGTCGCGAGAAAACGCCGGCTACCAGCGTAATGCCAACCCTTAAGAAAAATAAATAGCATTCGAGATCCTGAAAGTCAATCTACGAATGCCGACGACGCAGGGTTAGGAGCTGTTATAACTCAACAAATCGACGGAGAAAAGCGCGTAATAGAGAAGGCAAGCCGATATCTAAATGCCGCCGATTTAAATTATCTGGCCACGAAAAAGGAGCGTCTAGCCATAAACTTTGGTGTTCACAAGATGAGCCCCTACTAAAACGGTGAAGCTCAATGGACAACTCGGCCGGCGGATTAGCCAGATAAGCTTTTACAATAGTACGACTTGGAAATACAATATCGCCGTGAAACAAGTGACGTAGTGGCAGATGGATTCTCGCGACAACCGGTGGAAGAGTTCAATGTGACACATACCACGCCGAGTCCTGGGCGTAGTTGGACGGACAGGAGAGTGAAAGAACTCCAAACGGACCCACAAAAATTTTCCCATTTCACCATCATCAATGATTACCTGCGTCGATATTTTCCTAGAATCGGTGAAGAAGATAATTGTCTGAGTTGTCAGCAATATGAGCTTTTACAGCAAAAACACGCAGAAAAAATGCTAACAAAGCTACCTGAAAAGCCCTGAACGATGATATTTTCGGACTTTGTCGGCTCACTGCCCAATGGCCCCGGCCATAGGATCTTGAACCTGTTCCCAAAAAGGATCCCTTACGACGCGCCACGGCATTTGAATTAACAGATGCTTTCCGAGAGCCAATCCTCAGTAAATTCAGGGCACCTATGGAAATTGTCACCGATAAGGGTATAAAACAAACAAGTAAACGCTTTCAGAGTTATCTCCAGGAGACAGAAGTACAACGTCGATTCAGTGCGCCGTATGCTCCTCGAGAAAACCTCATTGCTCAATATTGTCATGAGGAAAACACCACGTGGGATAAAAACTTATCTGATATCACTGTCGCCATGAACACCGCCGTATCAGACTCCATCGGCTACTCATTAGCAAGTCAAGTGACTCCTACAAACGAATCTCAACTCCGATCGCATCAAGGGAAAGCCCGAACTTACGTGTGCAGGAAACTCGAGTTAGCATCCTTAACTCAACGGTGATCTTGTGCTAATTCGCTATCATGCTTTGTTCAAAGCTCGTAATCCGTCCGTCGCCAAATTATCACCACGATTCCAGGGGGCACGCACTGTCCTGCGTTTCGAATCCGCTACCATCATACAGCTCGAAATTTAAAACGTGTTCATATACAAGATGTTAAGCCGTTTATCTCTGCAAGGCAGCACAATAGCATTCCATATCGATACCAACCAGTCCATGTCCCGTGGCTCCATGACACCATGGCAATCAGACGATAATATATCGCTTGTATATATAATTCTTTTCCTTTTATTTACCTTTTCCTTTTTCCAGAGCTTAAATTTATCCTCGTAAGGCATGAATTAAGCAAATTTCATTCACAGGTGATTTCCGAGATAAAATGAAACATTATAGCAGACATCTCCGCGTGTCCAATCAAGCATGAGCTCATTCTCCCGCGAGTACTATGTCATCCCGATGCGTGGGTGGATATGGAGACTCCGCGACCGGGAAGGAATGTTGCCACCCCCAGCAGGCGTCGCTGACAGGAGTCTTGGCCGCACTCATTCTTAACGGCCAGCTGAAGATCACCCCACGGGCCAACGTGTCGATCAGCCGTTGTGCTCTTTTTCGGCAGCAAAATAACGTGAAACCGACCCCCTTTAAGAAAAAATATGGGAGTCTTATCAACGACAACTACGCCGAGTTGAAAAGGTTTTCTCTGAGGGACAACGAGCGGCAAGTTTATCCTTGGTACCAATCTAACGGCAATTTACAGTCTGACAATATATATATTAAAGTTTTTACCACATAAAAGTTCTCCATTTTGTTTTCGTTGGGCGCCATTTTTTTTAATAATAAATGGACGACAAACTTATATGATGATCACAGATGTATAAAAATAATTATTGAAGAATTTTTTTAATTTTCAAAAAAAAATTTCTTCGTTTTTTTTATATGAGAAATTTGAAATTTTTTAAGAATGTAGTAATTCTCCGGATTTGGTTTATTTTTGTTAGGCACCATTTTGTAAAGTTATGACAGGGCTGGAGTTATTCGTTGATTTTTTTTTTAACCTGGCTAGGCCAGTCGACGTGTTAGAACAAAAAGAAAGTAAAATAATACGATAAGTGAATATGAACTCATGTCTGCGTTGCTATGCTCGTTTTATATGTCCCCTAACTTTTTGATACGTCTGTTAGACCTTGTCAAATCACTATTTGTTTCATACATACATACTCACAAACAGACACTACCCACACTTCCGTCACTAAATTACCGCAACTGCCTGCTTAATCGTTTCCTTTTTGCTGTCTTTTTTGAAGGAATTTACAACGCTGATGGCCCATTTTTCTTTTCTTGGCACCTTCCTTCATTATTTGGCGATCATCAAAGGAATTCCATCCAAAACCGCACATCCTCCATAGAAACAATCATTTCCACCTCCCATTATTCCAAATCAATGCACTTTACGTACATTACATACGAAATAAATTTATCTTTAATAACCATCAAAAGTTTCTTCTTCGTATTTTTCGTTAATTTATGAATAGTTAAAGCTTTTAAGCGTTATTTGTGTAAAAGCTGCACACGTTTTAATATAATTGCTTTAATTTGTTCAAGTTCTTTTTTTTTTTTTCTTTCTTTTTTCTTTCTTTTTTTTTTTTTTTTTCTTTGTGAACATCGTTTAGGATAACGGCAAATAATTTATCTGTTTTAATTTAATGCATACATGTTGTAATAAAAGTTAAGCTTAAAACATTAAAGCTCCTCTTTGTTTTCGTTCTTAACATTAAATAATAATAATAATTATCCATTTGTAAAAAGTATTTACGTGTGCTACGTATATATATTCACACACATTATTTCACACCAACTCTCGAGGCAAGAAAAATTCACGCTCAATTTTACATTAACATATTCAGCGATGCCATCACTTCTAGCGTCAGAATCACTCTGACTGCGATTGTGGCACATGTTTTCTTTTTTTGCTTGTTTTCTGTGTCACTATCTGTCTATGTTTGTCAATGGCTTAGAGAGTATGGATTCTCGTACTGCAAGCCAGTTACATTAAACAAAACTCACCCCCACAACTCACCCCTCTGTCTTTAAGCCACACAAGGATTGAGGTTTCTTTTGTTGAAATGGTATTCAGGCACTTGATCCAGAATACCGATCAGAGAAATAAACACAGCGTTTTGATTTGACGTGATTTATTCATATAACTTATTCAATAAAACACGAGGTGCTTATACACTAAAATAACTAGCTTATAAACTATATAGTTGAAAAAGAAAATTGTCTATCCATGTCAGCACCGGATGATAATATCATCTTCATTCGGACAAGATATGCTGACATGTATAAACAGTGTTGCAAGTCAAGAAATATCAATGAAAAAACGTTAATTGCATTATCTAATTGCGCACACTTTTCACAAATGCGTATATATGCAAACTAAGCGTACAAACGACTGACGTACCGCAATATCGTGCAAAAAGACAAATTAAAATAAAAGGTGAGGATACATATGCATATGCAAACAGGAACACCTCCTTTACAGGCTTTGAATTTGTTCTATCTTTTTTTATAATTCCTTTCTTTTATTTTAATTATTACACTAAGGAATTATAAAAGGGAAAGCATGTTAGCGGTGTTCCATGATTTCATGGTCTTTCGCAAAGATCAACGATAAAAGCGGACCGACAGAAACCCACTACTCCTATATACAATGGACATTACAAAATTTAACTTAATTTGATAACTTGATAAATGTAGGCTTGTCCACTTCAATTCGGCGGAGCTCCTACCATAGCATTTTTATAGCACACCATTTATTGATGCTTTGTCTTCGTTCTTCAAGTATATTAGAAAACAACAACAGAATTTTACCTTTTTTTTCATTCTTTCGTCTTTCTTTTCAGTCAGTTCAGCGATTAACACAAACACAACCAAGTATTTATTTAAAAGTTTCTCCATATGGTGAGAATGCTTTCTTACTTTATTAATTAGTGTATTTTATAAGTTTCACATTTCGTATGTAATATTCAATTTAGTTGTACAGTTGTGGAATTTCAAGCTTATAACTATGTCTCTATATGCATATGTAGATTCGTTGCTCCTATGTTGTTTCTCTATTGTCACGCCACCATATTCTCTCTTATATTTTTCTCAATCAAGCTCATTTAAAAGGAGGTCATTCCAGCAAACAACATGATGACTATATTTGACTCGCTTTTTGCTGTTCTTTCGTGAATTTTTATGTATTCCACTTACAAAAATATTGATGTGTGTGAACTTAATACCAATAGCCGAAGTAATGTCATGAGAAACGCTAAAGATTTGGTCGATATATTTCTTTTATAAGTCTTCTAAATATCTTTTCGTTCTTTTTGTAATAAAATAGGAGAAAAGGATAAACATGAGAACAGTTTTATAGCATTTCTTTAAATATGAAGTAGTTTTTTGCTTGCACTATGTGCTATCACAGTTCGTTATCGGCAATTTATTTAAAAGAAAAACTACGCAATTTATTTAATATCGCTCTTTATTGCATTCCACTTTATTGCATTTTATTGCATTGCCAGTGCACTAACTTTATACTTTTCCGGGTTAGACCTTTTTGAGTCACTGCCAAACGGCGTTCTGCCCTTGCTTTCCTGTTCTATGAAAGTGTATTTGTAAACAAAGGCTTCGGTTGACTCAGTTGACTTACTAACCACTTTGTTAAATGGTAATAGAACCTGCAATCAACCTAATTGATTACCTCATTATCTTCCACGCTCACTCACTAACTCTCGTATTAAGTCTCTCGTTCACCTTGGTCGTCATAAGACCTTCCGGGTAACCCGGCGGACCTCTTACCACAATCTGTCGAGTATTTTATAATTGACAACAGAGCCTTCGGTTAACTCAGTCCACTTTGGTGTCTCTTCGCAATCCACTAGCCCAATGACTATTGATTCAATTTACTGCCGACCAAGTATTTTGAGTGTTGGCTCCATGAATAAATTTTTTTTCGTAATTTTTTTTTTAGTTTCTGTTTTGTATTTATATATGTTTTGAAAATATAAAAAATACATATTCTTAAATCATTCTTATAAACATATTCAATATACTTTATAGAATTTATGCAAATAATGTGCAAAAAGTACATTTAATATTAATTTCTATTGTGAAACCATAGTTACATGTAATTAATATGGTATTGTATTGCCCTGATGAATAAAGATTTGTTGCAGCCTGTGTGACATAGACCCCACCAAGTTTCTCGAATTGGTCATATCAATCTTCTCTTCTGAAGTGTGTGAAAACAAAACAATTATACGGTTAATGTTAATATAGGCCCTGCAGTGGTTATTTTCACACATTAAAAAATTTCATTGTAACAACAAAGAACAACAAGTAAGGAAATAGTAAATTAAATTAAATCGATAAAGTTTAATTAGCCAACTGAACAGGTGGTGGAATTGGTTGAAACTCCCTCAATTTCTAAACACGAGCCGTAGAATGATGCAGTTAGTTCTTCCAGGCGCAGTGCTGACGATGAAAAATATTTGGAAATGATGGAGAAAGTGGATAGTTGAAATAAACTTTAAAAGGGAACACTAAGAGAGGGGAAAAAGGAAGAAAAAGAGAATAGTTATCAATTTGTCAAATTTTCGCGATTTCAACAAAGTGCAAACCGTTGCAAACTGCAACGACAGCAGGAAAATAGAATTACTCAACTATGCAAACAGGAAAATTAAGCAAATATTGAGTACATAAGACGTAATTTAATATCAAAAATAAAGTGGGTTAGAACATTGAATCAGAGACATATTGTGACCTTTTTAAACTCTTTCATTATGAAGGAATGTCATATTTGCGCGTCGTCAAGTTTTTTAAATTCTTTCAAGTTAATTTTAAGTTTACACGGTTCAATTTTTCCCTCACCTAATCGTACCAAACAAACGATTGATTATCTGTTCAAAGAATTATTATGTGGAATGATAAACTTTTAGAAGGTTTAAAATCGATAAACCGATTGTCCGGATGGAATTCCATATTGAACATCATCGCAGCATAGCTTTAATTTTCAATCGATCCCTCGTAACAGGAAAATTTCCAGTTTGTTGGATTGCAAGCTTTGTTCTACCGCTTTACTGGGGTGATAATAGAGACCTCATTGAGAACTATAGAGGCATCGCAAACTGAAATAACTTTCTACGTAATATAATCTCAGTTTATTGATGTGTGCTAGTTTAAGTTGTTTGTGCTCCTTTCCTTTCTTTCACATTTACGTTTCAAGTACTTTGAAAATAATACGATACTCTGGCGTGTAGTAAACAAAAAGAAACGTTAACTAAAAGATACGCAATCACCCAGGGAACGGCTTCCTAATCGTCTTATCGCGTGAATGTGTCGAGCGAAATTTTCAGCTGTTTATTCTAACATCTAATGTTTCTTTGACATATGTAGTAGTCCGAAAATGAGGTGGTTTTTATTCTTAATAAATTCAACGCAAACAACATATGGAATAGAAAAGGATGTATAAATTAATCATTACGACTGTCATCGACGCGACATCGCGGTACCTCTACAGGTCCGGTTGTACGGCATAAGCGGCTATCAAAGTATAGTGAGGGTAGCTACTAGAAGATAGCGTACACCATGTGCAATTGCTCTCATTACAATGCAAATCACTATACCCTACACCACTTGTGATACACAGTATATTGACTTAGTGCGGTCGTATGTAACATACGGAAGAGCTTAAGATAAACCGACCTTTTACTATACCGATTCATAATCATTATCTGAATTGACCTAATCCCCTCTGTCCGTCTGATGTCTGTCCATGTGAATTTGTGTTCAAGCTACAGGTCACAATTTTTATGGTATACTGTGCTGTGTTTTCAACCAAGGAGAAACGCTATTGAAAATAGTTCGGATCGGTCCACTTTCACACTTCTCAGCGAAAGGGGCTAAGCAGTAATATGTCGGCATTCCAAATTGGTATAAAAACTTTGGACCGACTGGAACAATTTTTGAAAACCCCTCATATGGCGTTCTTACGACAAAAAGGTATAATTTTCAATGGTCTGTGATGAAAATTATATCGTAATAGTAATTTAACATAAAAAAGTTAACTGTGCCAATTTGGGCCATCTCGGCCTATTTTTTTGGATCCTTCCCTATGTAAGGGTTAAGCTTGTACTACATTAGATTGCGTTTTGAGCCCGCTTCCCCAGAGCTACGCACATGAAAAATATGCCTTTATATATAAATAAGACATCATTTTTGTGTTCTATAATAAAAAATAAGAGCTGTGTTAGACAATGTGGTATAGGGTATTGAACGGTCGGCCTTCCCCGACTATACGTTCTTACTTGTTTTTCTCTTTCAAATGAAGCCAAGATTGCGCTTAAAATATTTTACGAAAATAAATTAACATATACATAATAACCATTGAAAGTAAACAGAAATCGCGAAATCATCTCAAGAACTTCAACCTCTTTGACCCCTACAGAAAAAATTAAAAGAAAAAAATGAATATTCACTAAATGCTTAAAAATTATGGGACATTTTCGTCCGCGTTCTTCTGCAAGAAAAAACTCTAGAGAAGTTACATCTCGCCCCTTTAACCAGAGTTATAGCAGCAGAGTACGTAGCAGCAGCGACAGAGGCTCAAAATAACAAAATAAACCAAAAAATGTCATCGATTAAATATTACGCTGATTACACTTGTTTCTTAAACTAGTTGAGAATGAAAATATAGTATACGGGGTAGGTAGAAACAATTTGATAATCAACTAGATAACGTACTATTAGTGATATTCATGCTGCTGTTCTACTACATTTGTTCTTTGTATTTTAATACTTCTCTAAAAATGAAAATTTAAAGTTTGTGAAAGTAATTTGAGGAGAGTTAGGTATTTTATAAAACATTCATACAAAAAAAAAAAAACGTAGTGGTATTTCTATTAATATAAAACTTAGGACGCAACAATTACTTCTCTATGGCACATAACTTCTCTCTAATGGCACATTGAACTAAATAAAATGCCCCTAGATATGTGCATGCACCATTACATCTGTTCATGGTCATAGGTACATCCATCCTTAAGTAACTGCTTGCAGAATATGATATAATTTACGAAATTTCTCCTGGGATAGTATATTCTATACCCTTTTTCTTTGCAACGATTGCGAGAACATAGAATAATTTAATTTTGTTATGGTGCTTGATACATCCAAAAATGTACCTATTTTGCAATTCGAAAATGATTTGTCCACGCCTATTCACCCGCTTACACTGAATCAAACGTAAATCGTATATTTTGATCTAGATACAAATTTATCGATATTTACATGATATTTGTATTGAAATGATTACAGACTTGAGAGTTGAAGAAAATAGTTTGGTATATTCAAATCTAGTGTAGACGGCATGGTCAAAAACCGCGCAATAGGAGACACGGTAATAAATAATTCACTAATTTATCTTCTTTAACTTCGCCAAGAGATAATGCTAGGAATTATTTCAAATTTCACTTGGTTTTCATACACAAACTTTTTTACATTCTAATTTGCAGAATAATGCTAATGCTAGCTCAAAACAGCTCAAAAAATAAAAAAGCAATAAGAGTAGCTTAAAACGTTAGAATTAGAAGTGATTGTAATGAAATTAAAAACGCAATGAAATTTAAACAACTTAGGTAGGTGCACAAGTGTAAGTATGGTGAAAATATAATAAAAATAAAATTCGTCTATAAATAAGTAAGAGAGCAAAAAAGGAAATAAGGCATGTACACAACTAGCTCAAAGGCACATTTGTAGTCGGCACAGATTCGAGTTGTCAATGAACACCTAAACAACATGCAAGAGCTTGGTAACTGATACTAATAAACAAATTCATTTAGTTTTCGAATCATGCTAAAACGTAAGAATACAAGTCTATTTAAATACGACATATGTAAATCGGGTGTATTAAAAAGAGTTTATTAGACAGAATTTAAAAAATTCAATATTGAGCCATACCATAGATACCATTTAGATTTTTGGTTGGTTTTCGAAGTTTTTAATGTTACATGTTAACTTGGTTTCCTCTTTGGCAATAATAATGGTATAAAATAAAACAGAAAGAAATAGAAAAACACAATATTGATATTAATAGCGGCAAATACAACAATAAGAAAAACAACGTAAGCGGCAACTATAAAATAAAAACGATATGTTTCAACACCAGAAGTAACACAAACAATAAAAACGCCTAACAATATTTGCGACAATAGCAGAAAAAAACCGTAGTAACAACAACAAGAACTATTAAAATAGTATCATCAATAATAACAACGACAACGATGAGAACGGTAATGACGCATGTGAAAGTTACCTTTCGCTCGCGATCAAACCGATAATTGTTAAACATATTTGTCCCAATCGCAGAAGACTTTCGTATCTGTATATTTTCATGGCAGTATCCTGAGACAATTCCTAGAAATCGTTTTATGTCACGGCCATTCTTCGGTGTGAGCATTTCGCTGACAGTTGACATTTTTGCGGAATCTGTTTGGATCCCTTAATTGTGACCAAAATACTTTCATTTTTTGAGGATGAACTCCCACTTATCCGCAATGCGCAGATTGGATATTGTCAAATACTCTTCTAAAGTGTTTCCTAAGACAATAATGTCGTCTAGATATGCAAATGCATGCGGTTCCATATCCGAACTAAATACACTATCCAAGGCCTTGTAAAATGTTGCAGGAGCAGAGTGTAATCTAAATAGCATGACTCTCCTGGCATCGCAAACGCGGCGTGAACCTTACTGCAATTTTTCAAGTGTATTTGCCAATACCCATCCTTGAGATCTAGGCTGCTTATGCATCGCTCCTGTCACAGGCGGACTAGAAAGCTAGAATTTGCAAACCATATGAATCATATCGATTTACAGCTAAATTGGCGAAAGCCCATAACATATGCCATTTTTCTTCCGCGCCCGACGGGAACTGTACGGGTTTCTCGCTAGTTCAGTTAATCCGTCCGCAACCATATTTTGTGGACCCTGAAACTTCAGGCCTGTGGCTTCCCTTTGTACTTATTGAAATGGATCAGCTCTTATCTGCATAACAAACTATTAAGAGTTCTGTTTAACTTCGTCATCTCATATGAACCTACCGTGACGTGCAGCGTTCCTCAAGGCAGCCACCCTTCATTTATTCTATACATCTCCCTCGGTGATTAAATTCAGCCATATCGAAATGTACGCTGACTATGTTAAACTGTTTTCTTTCCTCCCCTTGGAATCGCGATTTTATCACCTTTAAATTGACTCAAATAATTTGGTTACAAGGTGCTCGTTAAATTTTATTACATTAAATCTAAAACAATGCAAGAAGTTTTCTTTGTCAAGGAGGAACTCATTCCACTCTGAGTGTTTCATCGATTCACACAATTTGGAAAACGTAGAGCCGCTCATAGATTTAAGAGTTCTATTCGACTAAAATATTTGTTTTAATTTGCTCATTGAGCACTAAAACTAGGTCGACGCTAGGTTTCATTAAAATGTGGTCCAAAGAACTTAAAAACCCTTATATTACAGGTACTTGGGTTGAGACTCCCTTATCTCCCCGCCTCCTTATAAAAATAGATTGCCTCTGTTAGCCTTACCATCAGTTGACAAACGTGGATTTATTCTTGGTATTCTTGGTTCTTCTAAATTCAGTTAATAAATGGTACTATAGATTCGCCCACATTACTTGGGGAGATAAACTTTAATGTCCCTAATCGCTTCTCTAGACACTTTATCTTCATTAAGCTTAGCCAATGTAAAAATAAGTTGTTGAATCCGTTCATAGTTGTTTGCAGGAATCTGAATGTTATTTACTACTTAATCTGAATATCGGATTCCTTAAAATCTATCGAAACAACTATCCTTAATATCAGCGATTTTCCTAAATCGTATTTAAACTATCCTGCAATTTTAACATTTCACTATGATTCGAAAATTAACTGGTGTTGTCTACTGTTATCGATTGCCAAGTTTTGCATGTTTGCAATGGCTTAGGGGTACACTTGCAACTTGGATGTGTGCCCAAAGCGTGTGTTCCTCCGTGTTAGTTGTCTACATGCTTATTTCTTTCCTCTTTATCTATACATGAACTGTTATTATTTTTTTCTTTACTTGATCTTATATACTTTGTATTTATAAAAATATTTAGGATTAACAACGGAAGGTAGCTGCAATAACCTTGTTGGTTGAGGTAATTAAACCTATGCCTTTTTGAAAAGTTTGTTATTGCTATTTTTTGTAATATTTAATACTATTGTTAAACCATGGCGAGCACATGTTTCGAGGGCGAAGTTACTTGATTGGAACGAATTCAGAAATATCTACTTTTAATGAATTATGGAACGATATCAGTAGAGTTTCAATATTGTCAGCGGAAATATCGAGCATAATGTGCAAAAAATGAGATTTAAACAGCAACATATTGGTTTTATTAAAATCACAATGTTTATTTGAGGAAGTTGGATTTGGCAAGTTAGAGTTCAACAGAACATCATGTCTGTAAACAAAGGAAATGCAAATTGCTGGTTGATCCGGATCCTCAGATAACCTAAAAGGTGGACAGTGATTTCTTCGGGAAATTGGCAAACTAAAGAGCAAGCAATCTACCATTACGGTTAGGAGTGCGTTTTTATTGAAGTAAATGACGATCAAATCATTTATTGGAAAATACAATGGCTCTGTCAGATATTGAAGTGGGTACCGTACAGATGGAACTATTACTATAAGATCAAGTGACTTGTGGCAAATTGGAGTCTCACTGACTATATCAGCAGATTTAGGCTATTCAGCCACGTTAGCTCCGTTAGCAAAATTTCTCTGTGAATTTTTCCACGTTTATGGAGTTCTTTTAAATATACTTCCTTCCATCTAATTGTGAATATATGGTGAAGAGCTTTAAGTTTTTGCCATCATTTTGCATAACTTAAGAAAATCTTTGCCATGTTGGGTTCACGTAGTAGCAGAATTGCCATACCTATTAAAACATGGCCTGGCGTTAAAGGGGCAAGGTCATTGGGATCATCTGTAATAGAGAAGAAAGGCGCTGAATTCAGGCAACCTTCGATGTCAGCTAACATAAGAAAAAACTCTTCTAAAGTAAAAGTTTGCGCCTTGTTAATTTTTGAAATGGACCTTTGCATTCTATATACCGGCTTTCCAGAGCCCTCCCATATGCGGATCGCCCAGAGAGATGAAATGCCATGTGACAGGTTGAACCAAGTTACCATCGAACATCCTCCAAGAATTTTTTGGTGTCTTTTTTAAGATATTATTTGCTGCTACGAAGGCTTTTCCATTGCCTGAAGATGTGACCTTCGGATAACGGCGGCAAGAAAAGAACTAGGAGGAAGCAGCTAGAAAAGTTTAAGCCGATAAGTCACTGTTTGCGTCAAGATGTATTGCCAAATAACAAATAAATAACAAAACATAACTTTTCGTGGTTCAACATCACCGCAAAAGTTTCCATATCTAGTCACGTAAAACCTTTGCCAGTATTAGTAAATAGGCATTCCAAAGATGTAAGTTCAGAGGGCATTGAGGCCATAATTTGTTGGCTGTTTTTCTGCTTACACAAGACGCAAAGTTTACATTGTCGAATCGTTAGCTTTATACAATTTTTAAAAGGAGGAATCCAGAAGTCAAGTCTGACCATTCGCGTCATTGAGGATACGCCAGTACGGATTGTACAAGTACGAACTTGATGAAAAAGTAGACGCATCAAATGGGAGTTATATGGTACAACTTGGGAAAACCGTGCATTGTACGTCAAACCGTGTGCCTGGGCTAATCAATCGTTAAAAGAGATAATGCTTTTGAGTCGAAAAAGGGGTGAACGGCAAGTCAGCTACTATCTTTTTGGATGGGGAGCCTTTCCACAAAGAAAATGAGTTTGTGGGCAAAGTGTAATAAGCTTTGTTTTCACAAATTACAATTGCGACATTACTAAGACTTACTGTTTCAAGTTGTTTCATTAATTTTGTAGTAAGGTGTATGCGCGAAAAAAGCGCACAATGTAAGATAAAACTCTTAAAGTTCGAGGCCAATTGGAAAATATATCCAATATATTTTCGTGAATATAAGAAATATAAATTTTAGTGAGTTTGGTGGTCTTACGTTCGACATGGAGAGATATTATTGTTTCTGCAGCCACGTCAGAGCGATAGAAGAATCTGTCCCTAGTCGTAGGGGCAACTCTACCTCTGGTCCTATTCATTTAAGCATATTAGCTAAGAGTGCTGTTCCGACGTAATGATATAAACTTAACCGAGGCAACTTTGGTTCATATTAAATGAGTATATACATATCTCATTTTATCCTCCCATTGTATATGAAGAATAGTCGCTATCTCCTTTTGAAGTGTCACTCAATTTGTGTAATTCAATGTGATATTGCGGGTGAAAATATACAGAGCGCAGTGTCTTTATTGCCATTGATGTAAGGTTAGGGGTTTGACTGTTTTATCCCAGTCTCTTCTGTCAATCCATGTTCGTTGCATAACGAATTTTGCGACAGTATTTTTGCGTGATAAGCGACGGGTGGATCGAATACCTTTGCAATGTGAAATGGTATTCCTGTTTTCGTTGTTGCATCTATGTCATGCAGGGAAGATTTAATACAAAAAAATCGTTCATGGCGTTCCATTGCAATCCTAATGTTTTTGTTATATTGTTTTCCGAGCAGATATCTTTGGGGATTATACTTAAGCAATGCAAGGTCGTTTGTGATCCTTTTTCTTAAGAGAAAATCCTGCAATACAACGTTTAGACAGGCGAATAACTCATGTACAGATTTCAAATCATGAAGACCAGCTAAGACTTCATGCTCACACATGTTTTTTCTTATAACACTTATAACTTGTACTTGTACTCATGGGTATCGTCTACCATTTTCTTATGTCGAAGCCAACAGAGTTCGGATAACCAAGTAAGGGGCACCGTTAATTCCAAACATCACTGTGCGCTACTTAAAATTTTCAATATCGTATTTGAGATATCATTTTGAGGTTTAGGCGCCCTAAAGGCAAATTTCGTTAAGCAGATATTAAGACCAGACGTTTTGGGCGGATTGGCCGAGGAGTTTATGTGTAGGGTAATCTTGCACAACTCTTTTTTATTGTTAATAAAATCTTTGCTTGTCTAGCCTACCTTAGTTTAAAAAAAGATTGCAAATAAATGCTCTTTTATGCTAAGTCGCATAAAAAACCTGTGTCTTCTGTAAGTACAATTTCTTAGACAGGTTTAGTTGATTTTCAACTTTTATTTCACAATATTCTAAAAAGAAAAAATTAAGTCCTCGTATCGTAGTTTTATCAATAGACAAATTCTTCGAACTTTTGACTTCAAAGAAAAGCAAAATTTGCGACCAGGTATAAATTCTAAATAAACTCTAATAAGGATGCGTCTTTCTATGCAACAGGATTTAAGATTGATTTGCCTTCAAAACATTTTCCGCATAAGATAAAAGGTCGGAAGAAAATAGATAATTAAACGCAAACTTTAAGTACTTAATAATTCCACAATATTATAGATATTTTAATAATTCTTACAAATCAATATTAACACCTTTTTATTCTGCAATTGAATCACTTTTTTAAAAAACATCGCCTTTTTAACACAACTTTAAGTACTTAGTAATTCCACAATAATATAGAAATTTTAACAATTCTTACAAATCAATATTAACACATTTTTATTCTGCAATTGAATCACTTTTTTAAAAAACATCGCCTTCACTGGTGTTCAGGCATCTTTCCATCTCAGAAATATAAACAGCAAACATTAAAAATACGCAAAAAATAAACATTTAAGAGATTCTTGTTATTCCTTTGATGGCTTCTATTATTTTATTTATGTCCTGGCGTCTGGTTATTCCAATTGCAACCAAGTCCAGCTCCTTTAAAGTTAAAAATTTATCGATGTCGACGAAACGAAAATGATACGAATACTTGGATAATCCTAACTTCTGCAATATTTTCTGCACAGCTGCACGCGTGTCTGTTGAGTTTTTCTTTCCTGAGAGCGCACGTCTCGAAATATTGGTGGTGCTTGATATTCTGCACGCGTTATAGTTTTTGCTCTCGTTATTTTTGTTAACTTGAACAGTATTAACGATATCCAAAGCCAAACATTTATCAAAGACGAGATTATTACTAATATTAATTTCAATATTACTGGGAGTCGACTGTGCTAAAGGCGTTAGGAAAGGTGATGAATTTGTGGTATTATTTGCGTCGCAGTTTGGAGTCAAAGGGACCGACAAAGACTTACACAAATTCTGCGTCTGAGACATAATGAGCCAAGTATTTTAATCAAACTTAATGTGTAATAATATGTGACCACTTTAAATAACTGTGACGAAGGAGATATTCTCGATTGAACGCTGTTAACTAAGTAAGGAAACATGAAGAACTGTTGTAAATGAAATAAAAAATGGTCGACATTTCATTAAAATCACTAGAACGAGCGGGATTAGGGTGACCCAAATTCGAAGGTTCTCGCATATGTATATGTGAGAATCAATATTCAGACACTTATTATCTTAATAAAACTTTCTTAAATGAGGGAAATTTCCCACATTCAAGTCAATATATTTCACAATCTGTGGGAGGGAAGTATGTAAATTTTTATAATAAAAACTTTTTTTTCGCATGTAGGTGCTCATAGATGCAGCAAACATATTCTCATTCCAATGTAATGGAATAGCTAACAATAACAACAGCTCCATTCGCAATGTAAATTCGTCGCGAGCTCTAAATTATTATGTTGCCTTTATTTCAAAAACAATTTACTTGTTAAGAATGCAAACAAATCAAGAATCAAACAAATAAAGGATCTCGACGACTGCACGCATTTCACATATTTACTTCTTCCTTTGTAAGTACAATTTTGAGCATCTATGAGCTTAAGTTGTCATAGTACTGTTGTTAACCTACAGTGTGTTATGGAGATTTGCTATTAGATGTATGATGCGTAAGTATCATGTAAACAAAGAGTTAAATGCACTAACTTACAATTACGTAACATCGCAGTAACATTAAACACTCTGAGGAATGACGTTTTCATTTAAATGAATATAATCCATCAATTATTTAAAATGTTGTTATTGCAAACACTGTATAAAGGGACCACAAATTTAAGTACGCATAATAAATAGGCATATAGTACAAACTAAACCTTTCCTCTTTTCCTTTATAGATCAATTTTTACATTCCGGTCTTTTATTTCTGCACTACTTTTTTTCTTCTTGCTATGTCCGTCGAGCAAAAAAGGAATGCAAAAAAAAGACGAAAAAGAAGAGGAGCGCCTAGTCACCTTAAAGAGGCGTTAAGGACTCTGCTTTAAAAACGTTGCCTATTTTATCGCTAATATATTTTTGAGATTGTTCCTTTATTTAGATTGGGAGGCCCACAATGCGTCTTTGTAAATATCTAATTCACCGGAAAGGCCAAAGATGACTTGTAACTTGTTGAACATCTTACAAAAAGTGAAGACAAATTATTAGGACCAATAGTGTGTCTTTGAAGGTCAATGTGTCTTTTTGTGAAGGTAGACTGGGAATACCTTGACAACTTTGCAATGGTATTTAATACTACATGATGTTAAAGTGTTGTGTCAATATAGTGTTAAGCGTCAATATATTTGCCGCCTCTCAATTCAGGTTATTTAAAGAAGTGCATCGATTGATCGATTGACGGATTATTGATCTTCTAGTCAAGTAAAACACACCTTTTGATTTTCCAACATATTATTGGTTTTTATTTTTTTAAATTGTGGTTAGCAACAGAGGTTAATAGAGTATTTAATACCAAAGAAAAACTATAAAGCAAGCAAATGTTTTCTTATTCGTTTATAAATTTCTGCCCAAAAAAACATTGATCTGAAGGTTTAATTGTTTAATAATTTAACAACGATATTCATTGCAGACAATTTCACTGCCTGAAAACTCAACGACGCTTCACCGTAATTTAAAGACCAGTTAAGGAAAAACAGTCAACGAGTTGTTTTACACAAGTCGATAGTTTTCCGTGCTTTGAAAGAGGGAAACGAAAAGATATAATTCCCCACAAATGCTGCCTAATTAAGTGGGGCATTTTTCGGACCGAATTACTTTTTCTACTTGATTTCGTCAGGCACTTAAAACAACTTCTACTTTTAATAATTAATTTATGCATATTTTAACGTAACCTGTCTTTTATGATTTTACGATATTTATTCAACTCCTTTTGAAATTAAGTTCGTACCACTCAATGGTGATTTTTAGGATAGTATAGTCTTTATTTACAGTTGTTAGGAGATCTATTTACAAATTATTTTCAGAAATTTAAATTTTCTCATTCGCTTTTATATTACAATCGAATTCTCTTGACTCAAGTGATTCTGCTTTCTGTGAAAATGCCGCTTATATGCTCTTTTACATGGAGGTTACTATTACCTGACGCGCCATGAATATGTACCTGGTTTCCCTATTCTTCAGAACTTGGTTTCTTAGAAATTTGAATAATTTTCATGAGAACACAAATCATTAAATACTCCATTTTAGCAATCATATTTAGAAGTGCTTTCTCTTCGGATATATTCAAATGTGAGCAGAAAAGTGAGTGGTGGTATTGTTTGAAAAATTCCAGGATATATAAATTGAAAGGAAAATGCTAACTTTAAAATCTTAAAGCCACAATTTATACGATATATTTTCTTGTCCGCATTGACAAAGAATGTAAACTGTGTTAGAATGAAAACGCAGAATGGGGCTTACAATGTTTATGGAAATGCTTACTTTAGCGGTTCTATAATTTATTTATATATTTATAAATATAAAATTCAGCATCGGTGACGATACAGCTCAATTACGCAAGGTATACAATTGAAGGTTTAGCTTAGTTACGATTAAAGTAGAAAAAATCTTAAAAGTACGACAATTTGCGCAAACATATAAGAAGTAAATAACGTGAACATTATTATACATCCAACTCACCCACATCCCGCTATATCATTCCGGAAATATGGACCAGTAAATTGGTGGAACTAGAGGATAAAAAATTAGCTTATAAACCTCCTTTAAATTATTATAGAGGACCATAAATGGATTAAAAATTATTAATTTTAGCTGCATTGGTTAAGTTTTACAAAGAGAAAGTTTCTTTTCGGAATAATAGGATTGCACTTAACAAAACCGGTTAGTCGGTGACGCCATTAATCAACTTTCCCATGAAAGCAATTCTTAATACCATCCTACGTTTCTTAAGTGATCGCAGAGAAATAAGTAGCAACCTACTTCATAAGAAGGTAAAAGGACACTTGAACCGTGACCGGAAGCGTTTCTTAAAGCAAAACCCAGAAACATCCTGACCATAGGACCGAGGGACATTCCGATACAGGTCATACTAAGCTCATAACTAGTCTTCCCATCAGCTTGATAAAGCCTAACACTAGCTCTTTTCACAGAATATTCAACGTGCAAATTGAATTCAGTTTGTGATTAAACAAGGTACCTGGGCCAAGAAATGGGTTCACATTCTTCAACCTAAGTGAATCTATAAACTAATCCGTTGCGAACAAATGTCGCCTTGAAAATGACATATTTATATTACAAGCGTATTTTTATAAAAGTTCTCCACCTATGATACCGTCCCTTTTTATTGGGAAGCCCTGGTCTACTAACTGTAGTTTGTGTTGTTGCTTCCGATATTTATTTCTAATTTAGTTGTTCACCATGGTCTTATACATTCGTTAGTTATTGCCATTAGATCGATGCACTCGGGGTAGTCTTGCGGAAAGTCTTCCAATAAATGTGCTTTGCAGGGGCTGAGTATTTAGTAGAAATGTTAACTCTGGTTTTGTTGACCTTTTAATGTTTAGTATTATATAATGGGATAAGTTTCAAATTGTTTAGATCTGTGAGGTTATATTTGACGCCTGATTTAAGCATTTAGTCCCGAATTCTGTAGCATCATCGAGGAATTCCAGTGAAAATAATTTTCCTGATTTTCTTTTGCTTGTATATGGTTGTTCTCCTATTTGTTTTTCTGGTTTCTGTTGAAATTGTTTTGACGGTTCCTGTTTGATGGTTCCTGTTGTTGTTCATGTTCTTATTGTTGTTGCTATAATTTCTGTTAGAATTATTGTTATTATATCTTTCTGTTAGGATTATTCTTTCTATTGAAGTTATTATCATAGTTGTTATTCTGGTTTCTCGTAGTCTGGTTATTATAAGAATTTCCTGTGTTGTTGTTGTTATTATTATTATTATTTCTATAGTTGTCCTAATTGGGGGATTATGTATGTATTATTGTATATTATGTGTAGGGAGAATTTATTTTAATTGTGGTAGACTTTGCCTGTACTTCTTTTTCGTGATCGCAATATTAACGGCTTCAGGTTAAGTTTTCGGTTGTGCCGCAAATGTGACGGATTTGATGTAATCATCAAATGGTCAATGCGTAAGCGCCATTGACATTTATAATAGGTATATATAATTTACCAACTCGGGATTTTTTCTTTGGGGATGTCGATAGCTTGTTTGTCTTTCTTCGCTTGTTATCTTTTAAAGTACTTATCTGTGGTGATCAACTTTCGCCCTTCTTTTTTCTTTAGAGTATGTGTGCAATATTCTTTGGCTCCGCTTGGCATAAAAAATTTTTTTATTGGCCCAAGATCGTAATCCGCAGGATAGTGAACAAGGACGATGACAGGCTTGTGACGCTATTTAAAATAAAATCTGATCCTGCAGTATAGAAATTGACCCAATTAGTAGTATTAGGTTTTTGTTAAAATTGTGGTGTGTCATGGGTGTGAAAGGATCGTGCTCTGCATGATCTTTATACTTGAATTTAGAATTGGCGGACTCTAAAATGGTTGCAGAAAATCACCGTGTAAACATTGTAAACTGTGTGAGACTAAAAGCTTTCGTATTCCAACTAAGTTCTTTGAATATATCTGCTCCGCTGTTTCCGCCAAGACTAGCACTCTTTAATTGCCACTCCTTATAATAAGAAAACAAATTAGTTTTGAATAGAAAATAATTTAGAATATATTAACTCGGCTCACAGAATTGATATTAAGAAAAATTATACAAAGTATGTCAAAACTTTTAAATGGCGTTATTAAGCAGAAAGGATAACCCAATAAATATTTTTTTTTCTTTTGGTAATATGCTGTTTTTTATCTCTGTATCCTTCCTCATACGGATACACTAAGTTTTTTGAGTTCTTGAAGTTGTTGAATTTTCTTATCTACTGAAATAATTGTTTGCGTGTTTTTTTTTTTTTTTTGTATTTTAATAGGTATACCCTAGTAATAGAAAATACTAAAACAGTTTAACAAGCGTTTACTTTTTGTCAAGCGCAACAACCCAATATTAGTGACTCTTACTCTACATAGATGTATGTTCATGTGAAAATTGAGTAAAAGAAGAAAAGTTAATTAAAAAATACCAGAATCAAGTAAGTGTATCGAAAATAAATTTCAAAACGTTGAATTTAAAAAAAAAACCTGTGTCGGTTTCTTCACATAATTTCCAAAAAGAAAAAAATTAAAAGAAGAGGTTCAGGCTTTGATATGAGATGTTCACGCAAGTGAATCGTATATGTGTATATGAACGTTCGACTTGAAAATAAAGACACGAGGTCCGGCAGCAAAGACCACTGCTGGCAGGTTGCTCGAAAGGACAGACTTCAAAAGCGACGTGTAGTGGCAGTGTGTTGTGCGGTATAAGGATAACTCCAAGACGAGTCGGTGAGAACACATGTAATCCTCTTGTAGGATATAATGAGTGGGCATATCTATTTATCTCCATGAACACTTGGCCTGAGTGTATCTACACAGAAGCGCAACGTAGACCACATTACGGTAATGCTCAAGAATATCGGGAGTTCTGGACACACTTTCGTCGCGCATGAGCACCTGAGTCTTTTGCTGTGTTTGGTCGAGGATCCCCAAGCGCCCGCTCGTAAAAGGTGGCCGTGTAAATGGTACCGCTGCGTCCTTCGACGCTTCGTACGCATGTTCTGTGCAACGAAAATTTTTTTTCGTATTCTCATGCCCAGAACATCGAGGGTTGCCGATTCTTCTGTGTTGACACCACCAAAGGAGAGAGATTGCCCGTTACTTGTCCTGTGAATGAGGGGATATTTTTGGGTTTTGGTGGCATTGAAGGTTACCCTATTTACCCGAACCCATTCAGATCTCGAATTAGTGCGTCTTTCATCTTGCAGCGTTTATTCTGTATCTCGTTGTTGCATGGGCTGCTACTAAAGGAAAACAACTGCGGCTGAAATGCCATCAGACTCTGGAAGTTTGCGAGTGTTGAGATTGGAAACAAGCTTTTTAAACGCCTTTGTTCGAAAGAAAAATGCAAGCATCGAACATGTTACTCTTCACAGCGGTGTCAGTGGTTGATTGCTATGTGGTAAGTTGTGGTTTGAAGTAAACGTTTTACCCAACACACCGGGTCGTATATTATTTAATCACTGAATAGAATCGGAATCAATGCGATGGATTGGTTACCAATTCTTTTTCTGAAAGACCAAGAGCTCTTCCTAGTTTTTGAAACGTCAAGGACTTTGGCACGCAGCCACTGCTGCTGCGATTTACTTTAGCCGTTTGGATTAAAACGCCAAATCTTTAATGCTTTCTTTCCGGACCTGACTGCATCTTTGCAACCCCGATTAAAGCAGCATTTATCTTTAGGCTTAACCAAAGTATTTTTGAATGGAATGTATGTTCGCACTGTATGTTTGTTAGTATTTTGTGCCATCTCTACAGCGACATCAACGTTGTTATTTAAGAAACATTGCTTCCAATTAAAATACCTGCAACTTTATTCCGCCGAATTTGCTTTTTCGTAAGTGAAAATATCTTGATCGGCCCAAGAAACGGATGCAGAAATAATACCGTGGTTCGAATTACCGTGAGATGCAAAGACCTTAACTTCGTGTTTATGAAGGTGCGAAGTAAGGGGTAGGTCTAGCGTATTTGGTTACAACCCAGCCACGCTTGGCATATCCATTGGTTTATTTATAAGTTATGTTAAGCAATTTTCAAATGCCACAATCTCTGCGCTGCGTCTCTCCAGACTTGTAGGGATTAGCCGCGTTGTCTATTTATATATTCGCCTAAAATAACAATGCAATTAGAATATAGAATTTTCTGCAAACGACTGTAATTTATTAATTTAAAGAAAACTCCACTTTTTCACTTAACAAAATTTATTAATTCGTTTTTATTTCATTTCTATCAGCAAACTGTAACTTACCAACCTTTTGCATTCTTTAAACAATTTTTACAAGGTTCTTATCAAACTTAAAACCAAAACTATTACTAATCCCCACGGGGCGAATGGCACAGTCAGGTTTTGTTCTGGACATTGAAGTCGCCAGAAACCACGATTTCGCTGTAGGAGTAATTTTGCAAATTAGAGGAAACACATTATCCGCGTGTGTGGTTCTATATGCAAACACGAAATTTAAAGTGTCTGTCGGGATAGTGAACTTCACACATGCCAAGTCAGGAATTTTCATCCGATCAGATGGCAAGTACACGGGTCCCCCAGTGGAGACAGAGTGTTTCTTATTAAGGGTGGATTCGTAGACCTTCCTTGCTATGGGATTTAGTGCTTTACAACAGTTAAGAGGAAAATAGAAACAAAAAAAGTGGCACGCTTTTTGCGTGCCTCTATATTACACTACGCGTCCTATATCAAGTGTAGGGATGATACAAGTTGAGTTTATTTTGGCAGATTTGGAGTAAAAGACCTGGCAGCTTAACGCCCGAAGGCGTGCTTATTCGCTGATATCGATACACCAGGGAATAAATTGATTATTTGTGCTGTCTGTTTTCCATAAACTGATGTTCACTCCCCTAGATATCCAGTGTCACGATTCACTTCGTGTTTCCCCTTCAATTATTCAATTCTTGTGCTTTATTTCAGAAATGCGGATTTTTATTTTAGTAGAGAAAAGAACAGCATAGCAAGTGTGTGATGCGTGATGCTTTTTGTTTTTCCCGCAATTGTTCGCACAGTTCGAGATAGCATTTTGAAGAATTACCTTAAAGCGCTGTTATAGACGCCGTTTTGAAGAATCCACTGTACATCTGCAACGATCGTGTGTATTATTCAACGTACGGTCAGTCGAGCTTACTGACGGGGTTTATTCTTCAAACCAAAGGATCGTTATCAGTCCTATTACAAACAGCCAATCATCAATGTCCTGAGGGAATAAAAGAGATTTATTCCAGACGATTCGCCACACATGCTGTGCTGCTATGACACTACTAATACAGATCTAAGAGAGAAATAACCTGAGGTGAATTTCTGATTTACAATGATGTGTATTAGTAAACATAGAGCTTAATGGTGAGTATGTCTCTTCACAATTGTAATTTGTTGCTGTCAAGAAAAATTTGCGTGACGTAGGCAGCACAAGCTGGTTTTTAATATCTAAACCATTCTGTGTGTGTATGTACGTGTACAT
Source organism: Glossina austeni (assembly GCA_000688735.1). Taxonomy (NCBI): domain Eukaryota; kingdom Metazoa; phylum Arthropoda; class Insecta; order Diptera; family Glossinidae; genus Glossina; species Glossina austeni. The sequence continues at coordinate 787,275 of KK502501.1, read as the reverse complement.
ATAAAACGAATTTTATTGTGCAATGAGTAAATGTGGAAAGAGACCTCTTACACTAATAATCCTAGCATGTGAGATCATGAATATACGAGTGTAAGAGCATATGTATTTTCGAAAAATTAGATAAAATGAATATGTATTAAATTATGTGTGAGATGTATATAGAAAGGAATAAAGATGTATAAATATGACATGTGAAATGTAGAGTTTCTATTGGAAGCTTAATCAAGTTCAGTTGAGATGGTATAAGGTATATAAGTCTGTATTTATATAAATATAAGTATATGTACAAGTATATAACTAAATGTTATAAGCGGTCGCTTCCTTACACCAGTTAGCGGCGTTTTAGTGAAATAGTTGAAATAGATCAAAACATTGAACGGAAAATAAATTTAAATGCATGTGGTTGTAACCAAAATTGAACGCAGGATTGATTACTATAGTGATTCTTGGTTCAATGTAAACATGTCTGACCTCCTAGATGTCTTCGGTAGAACTAAAGGTGACTCGCCCGGAACGGATACTTTGTTACTCACATTTTTAAAATTAATGTTTCCTTTTATGCACGCTCACAATTTATATGCTGTAAGCAACATTGTAACGAAATCCAAATTTTATACTGCTATGAAGAAAAATGGCAAGTCATAACATGCCATTTAACAAAAAGATCCAATTTAAGGGTAATTACCAACCGATTAGACGGCAATTGCATTTCAGGGTAACTAAAACCTCTGAGTATTGTTCATTCTGGGCCATTAGGGATACGTAATGCCATAAATGTGTATGGAAATTTTCGTGTTGCTCTTGCCACGGTTGAGTGAGATTAGCCAAACGGCGGGCTTTCAATCCGATGTCCATGCCTTGCACTTTTGTCCTGACAATAAAAAGAAGTATATAAAAAGATAAGTAAGAAAATTATATTCAGTCGTGACCCAATCTTTTATATCCATTACCGCTGTCCTAAAAAAGACCAAAACGAGGAAAAGAACTAGATTTCCTTGCTCTGTAAGGGGTGACTGATTTTTTCCACTTTCAGAATAAAATTGCAAATTTTTATGGTGTATGTATTGCAGTTTATGAGTAACTCACAAAAAACGTGGAAAGGGGAGGTGTTCAAAGTTTTCGTTGCGTAGACGTGCGGGCGCTGCGGGCGTGTGTTTTTCGCGTGTTTGGACCGTATAACAATCATTTCGACAGACACAGTATTTTTTGGCAGACAAAAAGATGGACAGACAAAGGCACGGACGTACATAGCTGCCTTTCGAAGCTGGCACTGGTCATATAGTTTTTGGAATTTGAGTCTCGGCGTTATAAAGCAATTGGAAAAAAATTGGGATTTAATATAGTACGGTATTGAGAAGGCGTGGTTGATTTTTTCCATTTTTATACAGGTGCGACGACATCATCCATGGAATACACGTTGAAATTTTTGTAGATATATCTACTTTAGTTTACTACTTATAAGCAAAAAACCAATATTTAATTTCTTTCGAAAAACACAGCTCTCCTCACTGTACGTAGTATTGTAGGTATGTCCTTCAAGTGATTTGGCCCCTTTTCAATACCTACCTGCGTGCAAGAACATTCAATCTTTCTGGAAAACTTGAAGTCGCTATCGACATTCTTGCGGCGAGGACAAAGTATACAACAGACTTTACACAGTTGGAGAGACCGATACTGTTAAATCGATTCAGAATTTTATGCTTATTAAAAATAAATATACTTGACAGGGTCTCTGAAGTTTCCTTCTATGCACTGCAAACGTTTTGACGAAATAAATATACCTGTCATCCTTGGGTGATGGGTGTGATAACAATCATAACTATGAGGTACGTATTCTACAAATGCGCTTAATACTAAAGTCTCTTCATTTTTGCAGCCTATTGTTAGCCTATTCAGAAGGATAATCTTCGGGTTTAAAACTGAGTTTTTAGAAAGCGGCCCCTCTTCTGCCGTTGCAGTGAAAATTCCACAAAAAAACTCACTTTGGTAACAATACAAACTAGTCAACTCCTTTAAACATTGTGAACAAATAAAACACGATAATAACAAGAAAAATTTGCACTGCCAACGATCAATGGAAAAATATACAATTGTTCTTAGGTGATTAAGTGGTAAAAAATAAAAATTCCAAAAATATCTGTGCGTATAATATGGTTACATTTACGATAAATGAACCTCAAAGTTTTTACAAAATATATGTATGTATGATGAATATTTTACTTATACGTTTATTACATTTCTGCACGTATGTATACAAGTACGAATGAAGTAATTTTTAAAGTTCTATGCTTACCCAACTCCTATTTAATATGCGGTAGTTGCTTATGCTTGTGAATGTATTTGGTGTCAACATGACCCTCTATCGCAGATAATAGTATGACAACAACAGAAAAATAAATTAGAAAATGCTGTTATATATGTATTTTTTTAATAAGGCGTGTCATTTCACAAATTAATGTTTATGCGTTTGACTCTGTGTAAGCGCAAAATTAGAAGAAGTGAAGCATAATTTTAGGTGTACTTGATAATTGCTCGCGATGAATAGAAAACAGTTGTTCGTTAAACATAAGCGTTGGTAGGTTAGCTAAAAAATAACAAAATTAATATACAAAAGAAATAGAAGAAAACCGAAAATAAGAAATATACTAAAAAAATAGCAAAACGATGGGAAAGTGAAAGTTTTAAAAAGTGTAAAAGTACAAACACTTCAGTGCATGTGTACATATCTTATATAAAAAGTAACAAGAAGAAAACCCACCGAAATTTAAAATATTTCAAATTTTCAGCTTTTCAAACCCACAGTTTTCTAAAATTTTGCAAAAAAGTTTCGAAATAGTCAATCTGCCTTCATGCTCCGGCCACACATTTTATTACATACAATATATTTCGCAAATATTGCATACAATCGAAGAAATATATTCATGCAACACATGCATATATATATTGAAATGAATGCATATCTCAAACTAAAATAAACAGTTAAAAATGGCGCAAAAGATGTATTAAGAAACAAAATATGAAATATCAGTACAAAATAGGATATATCACTACAAAATATGATATATCAGTACAAAATATGAAATATCAGTATGCATATACAGATATACATACATATGTATAGATATTATTATATTTATATGCACTTATACATACATATACACATATATATGTGCACTTATGCATACATGTATATTCTCTTATACGTACACAATACGTGCATACGTATATATGTATACATATTATTTACTTTAATTGTAAATAAAGAAAATTTGCTCGAATTTGAGCTATTAGTGCTACTTACCAGTCTACTAGCTTGTAAAAAGTGAACGAGCGATCACCATTCGATATAAGCGAAATCTAACTCATTAACATTTTGTAGAACGGAAAAAGCCCAATATCTTATACTAATTAGCAATTAACTCCGTTTCACCTCTCTATAGCGGGTTTTCTATGGCTTTTGAAATTTTGGTTTTGTAGCCTGCCAATTGTTGGAGCTATCTTTTTGTGATTTATTGACACCTTACAGTTATTATGTCTACCATTGAAGGATGAGCCTGCAACCATTTTACCAAACCGCTTGCAACCTTGTTAATCGATTTAAGCATGCTCATCTGCCCATCTGGGTAATATCTGTGGTAAACATTCTTCTGGTCGCAAAAATGGGGGAAAATTGGCTTTAAATTGATCAAAACGTTTAGAATTTGAAAGGTGCTTCCATACGGACCGTGTTTGGCATTTTCGGGTGCAAATTCTTTTAACAGACTAAAAAATAATATTCTCTTCAACTTAGAAATATCACAACGCTTTTGAATTTCGATCATCTTGATATTTATTATATTTTGAAATTAGTATTGCTTAATTGTCGAAAGCCGGATATGGCGATTTGCCGTTTAAATGGCTACTAATTTGCTTGGTCGCATAATCAATAAAAATTCAATATACGTGGAAGCTTTAATATATAGGATTTTATATTGGGATACATAAATTTTATATTCAGACATTCATAAAGTATTCATTTTGATAATCAGCATCTGGAAAATTAGTGAATCACACATATTTAGGTAGGTTACAATATGGCGGTGCAAGAGCATATATAACGATCCTCGCTGTGGGTGTTAAATATATACGGCTACTATTCATATGATTATTTCTCCAGTTGAAATAAATATTGACAACAGCTAACCGACTTTGAACGAAATTGTAAAATTTCAAGGCTCTTCATATTTAAGTACTTGGGTGATTCTTTTATTTCCTTCTCTTGTACTACATTTTTGACATATTCTGCAAGTAGTTACCTTATTTCCTATGAATAATACATAAAGATCATATAGACTTCAGTGTATGCGGAGGTGGTGATTCTTGGAAATAATGTACAAACAAACTATTGCTCTCTTAAGTGCAAATTTCTGAATGAAATATCTGAGGTCTAACTCATAGCAACTCTTCAAATATTTTTTGTTTTGTATTGTTCAAAAAAGCGAACCTATTGGTCACCTTGCTAACCGATCATGAATAGAGGCATGGCAAAAGAATCCGCTTAAATCCTAGACGACATTTGACAAGGTCGTCTGAATAAACAAAATACCAAAATTTCCAAATAGGGTTACTGGCCTACGGGTCATGTAATCCGTCAGAATAAGCAGTTGAGGTTTTTAAAGCGCCGTTACAGTCTCTATATCGGATGAATATTATAATACATTCCCGATGTTTTGCACATCATAGAGAAAAACGATATTACACACTAGCAAAAAATCAGTTAAAAAAAATGCATTAAAAAAATATGAAAGATCGGTAATGAAAACTCATTACAATGAATTTCAAAAGTCCAATAGTAAATTCCGTTAACATCATCGCTAATCGAAAGAAGTAATAATAGGTAGACTTAAAGTGGCTTGGGTTCCTAGTGAAATATAATAACAAATTGCAGTTAAAATATGTTTACAGCAATTCTAAGAACTCGAAAAAGCTAATGTAATAAAACCTAATTATCTGATTTTCTATATGAAAGTACAAGTTTCGATGAGACTTTAAAGAAAACAAAGCCCCGAAGCGTGCTCCTCTGAGAAATTTCTGCAAAGTAACGCCTCCAATCTCATCCTTGTTTACCCTGTCCTATGGGACCTGATGGCCGTCGTTAGAAGAGACCTTGCGACTGCCAATCAGTAAATCTAAATTAGATGAACGTCTCATTTAGCGCAGTGATTGTTCCTATTGGCTATTTTGAAGGGAAGTGGCTGAGAGCTTTATCATCACTTAGCTGTAGTTTCTTCCCCTGTTTTAACATATAGCAAAAGTATTCTTGGACACTTTCATAGCTGCTGTAAATATTTTGAACATTATTTTCGATCTTAGGATTGTGTGTAGTTCTACGACTTACCATGGGAACGTCATGGAATCACTTGGCGTCCAAAATTGTAGGTTTGTTTTACTTAGCTCGAACCACTGATTAAAAAGTGAGGGAGGTGACCTCATCACGCAGAATTCTACAAAATGCGGATGTACACTGAAGCGACGACTGTATAACCTAACGCAGTTTCTCTTTAAATAAACGAAAGAGCAAGTTGAATTCAAATGGAGGTGCGAAGAACTAAAAATAATCATCGTTAAGTTCAATTCTATCGAGTACAAGCATGTACTCTTAACATCTGCTAAGCGAGTGCGCTTAATATTTTATTTTTTTTAGTGAGTAAAATAAACATTTTGGCAACCCTCAGCGCGCGTTGTCGTGGCGTTTTACTTCTTCGCAAGAAGTATTTCAATTTCTTAGTGTATCTCTTAGCTTTTCTGCTTTGTTCGAGTATAAAGTATAAAAATCTTTGAAAGAATAAAGTGTGTAATTTAATTTATATGAAATATATTAATTTTTGACATGAAATTCAATTCAGTTTGGTACAATCAACAATTGGATCTCCCCTTTTCTCCCTTTTTCTGTCTTCCTTTTTTCTGTTAATCTATGTTCACAGTTTGTTTTGCTCTCGCTCTATATTTACATTGTCAACGGATTTTTTTTCTTCATAATCTTGTTTCACTGGACATGGAGTGTTTATTTACACGATGTCGTGCGAAAACAGGCCCAGAATCTGAACGATTCATCTCGTGCTGGCTCTGCCATGCAAAGTGTACTGGTCTTAATTGCTGCAGATGTAGTCCTGGGTCTTTCAAAAAGATGATCATTTCCTGACTGTAGGAAGCGGGACATTGATTTCTATAAACTCTTTACGAGAGATAGTTCTCAGATAGTTTCTCAGATTTGAGCAAAAATCTTGGCTCCTTGTGTGACAAGTTTAAAAAGCTTAACACTACGTTCGATGAGTGTCGTTATATTGAGCACTCATCTTCTTCCTCAGTTGGTAAAGTTACAACTCATAGCGTGGCGTGTGGTACGTCACCTCCGAGTTCTCCCAAGTCTGATTCTTTGATTCAAGTCAGTGCTTCCTCAATGTCTACAAAGAACGGCGGTGTTTCTGCTATCGTTGATTCGGTCGGTAACAAAAAGTTACAAATAACACGGGAAGTCCTTGATCTATGCTGAAGTGGCAAGGCAATCTCCTGCCTGTGGCGTCACTCACTCTACTCTGGCATGATCGCCTAAAACTAATAAAGAAAATAATAAATCCACCTCTCCCCACAAGCTGCTTGTGCAAGTGTGGGTACCCCTTCTATATTCTCCCCAACTCAAAACTCCACACCTGTAATCCCTTCCGTTCCTAGTAGAGATGACATTTGCTTAACGGCAGTTCCTCCCAGAAAGGCAATATTTGTGTCAAGAGTGGCACCTTATACATCTGCGGATAACGTAGAAAGTTGTCTGGCGGCGAAAGTCCCATCAATCAATTTAAAGCGTATTAGCATTTCCAAATTGGCACCATCTCAATCTAAAACAACCCCGTCTTTTAAAATGCTAGTACCGACCGAAAACATGGAAATTTTGAGATCGACCCCGTAATACTATTGCAGTAGCCCTTTCTCCCTCAAGAAACTAAATATTTCTTCAGGCTCATTATCTCTCATTTACCAAAATGTTAGGGGCTTAAATCCAAAAACTCGTTCTACTTTCCTTAATTCAGTGAGGAAGGAGTTCTCCTGTTTGGCCTTCACTGAAGCTTGGTTAAAACCTGATCAAGATTCGTCGGAGCTTTTCCATAATTCGTTTCAGGTTTTCAGAAATGATCGACTGTGTCGCAATGGTGGCGGTGTTTGTTTTGATTGCCATATCTTCGGTAGTCCCATCCCATTCAATTGAATTTCTTATTACTCCCGACATTGAATTTATTGCCATTCGAGCGAAATTTCCGAATAAATAGTTATGTTTTGCCTGCTGCTTTATTCCCCCAAATTCGGGAATCTCCATATGTAAGAAACAGGCCGCCCTCATTTGTGAAGTCGCCAAGCAGTCTTAACCTACCGATATATTCATAGCGTTGTGTGACTTTAATATGTCTCAAGTCACTTGTTACAGTGATAGTTCTGACTGTTTGATTCCTACTTCAACATCTGTTCTGAAGATCTGTTGAGTTCTTTAACGAATTATTTGATCATAATTTAGTTCAATACACCCGCACTCCTAATTGTAATGGTAGATTGCTTCATCTTTACTCTGCCAATTTCCCCGAGCTTAGTCTAAATGGTTGTCCATCTTTTAGTTTACCTGAGGATCCTTAACATCCAGCAGTGTGCATTTCCTTTCATCACATATATGATGGTTCGTTGAACTGCCTTAATGTTCCAGCTTCAACCTTTTCAAGCAAGTATTATGATTTTCGTAAAATCAATATTGTATTGTTAAAATATCATCTGTCACATTTGAGGCTTGATTTCTCAACCGGGAGTATTGAAAGCTTACTGTCATCGTTCTACAATATATTAAATCTAGCTATTTATGCATCTGTTCCGATCAAGCAGTCAAGACCTCGAAGAAGGTGTCTCCCGTGGTTTAATAAGACAATTAAAAGAATAGGAAAAAAAAGCTTTTCAAAAAGTATTCGAAAAGTGGCTCTGCTTGCGACTATGTCGCTTGTTCAGCAAGGCATAGATTTAATTTCCTCAGCGACCAATATTATTGCAGATGCCTTTAGTTTATAAAATCCTGACTGTTTGCTAATCCTAAATACTTTTTTAAGTTTGTAAGTAACTTCAAGAGAAAAATTTTCATAAATCCCTCGCATGTTTCTCTCAATGGGTCTGAGTCCTCGGATGGTATTGAAACCTCAAACCTCATTGCTGAATAGTTCCGATAAGGTTTTTCGACTGCTAATTCCGATTTAACTGCAAACTAGCCATATCCGATAACTAATTGGATTTCAATTCTTAATTTAGTCATTTCAGAAAATGACGTTTTAAAGGCGTTGAGCTCTCTAAAGTATAGTTGTGCGCCTGGACTTAATGGAATTCCAAAGTGCGTACTTAAATCATTCAAACTCCAAGCCTCTGGCTTCTCTTTCTATTTAATGAAATGAATAGGCTGTTATCTGCACAAAAGATCATTCAGGGTTTTGTTTAACTTCATCACTTCCGATGAATTCCCCATGATGTCTGGCGTACCTCAAGGCACACGTTTAGGACCCATTTTATTTAATTTAGGGCGTTCTATTTGACCAAAGATTACGTTTTGACTTGCATATTGAGCTCTCGTTAAGCAAAACTAGGTCTTCGCTTGGTTTTATTGATGATCCCTACATTACGAAAAGATTGCTTCTTTTCCCCCCTATGAAAATAGGTTGCTTCTGTTATCCTTACCGTCGCTTCAGAAACGTAGACTTATTCTTGGCGTTTTCTTCTTAATCAAAGTAATAAGTGGTCTTTATTGATTTATACATGAATTGTAAGTTACTTTGTGTTTATTATTCTTTTTTTACAACGTCCTATATATTGTACACTAGTTTTGAAAATAATTAGTATAAGATTTACTATTATGATTTATTTGAATTCGACTATTAAATCCGCTTAGTTGAATTTCATGTATAAGTATAAATAAATAAATAAATAAATAAACAAATACCCGAAATTCGGAAAGATAGCCAATAATGTAAGTAGTCCTTGGGTGGTTTTCTAATATTCAAAGACAGATACGTCGGTTGGACGTATCGGCCATATTCATCAGCAAATATTAGCGTTTCCTTGCCGACGGAAGGAGGGCGGAGTGGAACTTTGCTAGTTGGAGGATGATTCAGTCATTTGAACTGGGATGTATGAAATGCTGTCATGCTACGCCTGAGTGCCCATGGAGTAAATACATTTTGTATTAAGGAAGTGTAAGCTTACTAATTTTTCACCTGCAGTAAACAGAAAAGAACACCATTTTATAACAACTGTTACTGTCAAATTTTGTGTTACTCATCGTTAGTGGAAATTCACTTACCCCCAGGTGATATTTATTTATTTATTTATTTATTTATTCTACTTATACAGGAACTCAACTAAAAACAAATGATAGTCGAGTTCAAATGACTCTTAAAGTAAATCTTAAATTAATTATTATTAACACTTAGTATAAGTACAATAAAACCAACTAGAAAGAAAAAAGAAAAAAAAAGAAAAAAAAAGCATGTACACAATTAGCACAGAGCCACACTCACAACCGGTACAGGACCAAATTGCAAGTGAACCCCTAAGCCATCGCAAACATGAATAAGCTTGGCAACCGATAATAGTTAACAACAATTCATTTTCGAGTCATAATGACTTTTTAGGGTTAAAAGCTAGTTTATGTATGACATTGGTAAATCTCGTGTATTAAGCAATGTCGCTTTAGTGGACTTTAAAGAGTCCGATAATGAGAATAGGTGATAGACGTCATTTAGGTTCTTGCAAACAACTCTGAGCGGGTTAAACAGCTCATAATTATATTTACATTGACTAACCTTAACCAAGATAAACCGCCTAGGGAAGCGGCTAGGAACATAAAAACTTATTTCTCCAAGTAATGACGGCGAGTCAATACCACCATATATTACTTTGATGACAAAGGAAACGCCTAGAACAAATCTACGTTTCTCAAAAGACGGTAAGGACAAGAGAAGCAACGTATTTTCACAAGGAGGAAGAGAGGCAATCGGATCCCAATTCAAATTCCTAAGGGCAAATAGCAAGAATTGCTTTTGAATAGATTCAATTGAATCTACATAGCTCCTATATGAAGAAGAACACACAACAGAAGCATACTCGAGTATAGGTCTAACCAAACACATGTATAGCTTTTTGGGATATAAGGATTTGTCGTTAAAGGAAGCCTGGAGTCATAACTTTCGTAATTATATTCTCTTGTTTTTTTGCCACTCCAAAATGCACAGAATTAAAAATTCAAGGCATGCATTAATATTTCAATCAGTCGCTTGTAGTTATTTGGCGCGCGATTGGTTACCCCAAAGGATTAGGCTCAGTTGTTTTGTAACTTTCTCTTGATGCTTTCGTGACTTATTTTTAATATTATTTGCCACTTGTACTTATTGGTGCTGCAGAAATCAGCACGCCAAAGTCGCTGTGCAAAGTAAAACTGCTTTGCATGCCTTCTGAAGTACCTTATGAATCCCTTACAATATATTACGATTGGAATTAGAGAAACTTTCTCTACATTGTACATTCCTTCCACCTCTTGTGCCAGCTCCGTGTATTTGGTAATTTTATTGGAGAATGCTGTTTGTATATTCTGTGTGAGCGGGATTATAACATCTATAATGCCGATAACCTCTTTCTACCAATTTAGTACGACTACGTCCGCTTTATTGAATTTGGTTGGAAAGCCAATTATAATCCGTCTGTCCCAGTACGTCGTGGTATTCTCGTCCTCTATTACCGGCGCTGGCTGATACTTGTAACGTAAGACTTGTGGTATTTGCATACTTTGTTTCTTAACCAATGCTAGATATTTTACATTCCTTCTTGCTATGGTAATATCGTATGGATATTGCTTTATCTTGGATAGCTACAATAAATCTTTGCGTTTCAAAACAGCTCCTCTCTGATTAACCATTGATGTGTACTGTAAGGACTTTTGCCCATTACGTGGTGATGGGGTATGGTCAGCGGAACCAGGCTCTGATTCACAAGGACTGTATGGTTATCTTTTTCATTTAGTTTACACCATTTTCAGCTCGTATATGAATTACAAACAAAAGCGAAGTTTAAATTACTTGCTATTACTCTCTGCCCTGCTGTTAAATTCACGCAAAATACATTCTTTTCTTCTTTTGAATTTCACAAGGGCACGATATGCGACATTAGTTTATTACTAGAAACCCGACCGTCTTGCTTCGCGGCTGTGCTTTCGGCTCTTTCCTAACTTTCTTCCTACTCGACCGGACCTGTCTGTCCTTCGACAATTTGAAGCCAGCTGTTTTACAACCCCCGTCAAGGTTGCCTTTTGGCTAAATCTCAATCAGAAAACATATGTTTCTGAATAGGATTCCCTTATCTTCGGTCTTCCGTCTAGTAATTTACTTAATCTTATTCTCAATTCTTAACCTAAATTAGCCTAGGACTCTCCCTTTAGAGACGAAGAACCTATGAGGCCAAAATGAGAGACACCTTTGCCTCCTCACAGTACTCTTTGGGTTTACCGTGTCTTTCCCCACCTCATTCATATAGCTTCCGTGTAATTTTTTTGGGTCCAACTACAAAGCATCTGCTGGTGGGTCAGTACGTTGTTTGACGTCCCATGGCTACTGCTACTTAAACTTAGTGGCATGTAATTTTTGTCTATTTTCACCAAAATTCCTGTGATAGGGCATTCTTTTTGCGATCTAAAGTACGTCATTAAGTTCTTGCACGGTGCGTCATGTAAGCTCAGTAGGTACGTTAGCACACGACAGCCAATTTGTTGCGGTGGTGCGCTGCGTGGGTGATACATATTGTACTTGTATATGGTGGTTGTTCTTGCCATATTCACTTGATCTAGGGCTGTGGTGTTCCATTCCCATACTCTAAAAGAGTAGGTGTCCAAATATTGATAGCTTTCATTTTATATTTTGAGTGGAGTGGTTTTGAATATTGTAACTAACCTTTCTTTCAAATTGGGATTTACAATTTTTTCCTTCATTTTCTGCACTAGTATGCCTTTCAATTGAACGAACTTCAGATATTTTTAGCTTTCTAGTTTGTTCAAACTTTCCGTTATATCATCAATGTCGAAGGAAAGTGATCCTTCATATTTTGCAGATGTTTCCGGACATGACGTTTACTGCCTTTCACTTCTCCCATCCAAATTGCATTCCAATTCCTTTACTGCATTGATGGATCATTCTTACTATTCTATCTAGCTTATTTTTGTTGAGGCAATATAGTTTTATATCGTCCATGTGCGTTGCGTGATTGATGCAAATGTCGATGTCCCTACTTTTTAGTCGGTATTCCACCCCGTTGTTCATTTTATTGTCTATCTACTGAGGATGTTTAATTCTAAGCAGAACCGCAGTAGGCAACCCGGCGTTCCACCGACCTATAGCGTGCTCTTAAAACTCTATTATTATCTGGTTGACTTTTGTATATCTGCAAGACTTTTAGCAAGTAGTTTTGCGGAATTGAGTCAAATGCGTTCTTGTAGTCCATGTTTGCCATGCTCAGATTTATTTCCTTGTGAATAACTTCGCTAATTATGGTCGCGTCAGTTGTACTTTTCTCTTTTGCATCCTTGAGTTTCTTTCCTGGATCCTTGTTATTACGTTGTTGCTTATTCGCAATTATTTTTGTGAGCAATTTGCACAATACTCATAAGCACGTGATTGGCCGATAACCTGATCGGTCATTCGATTTTTTTTTTTTTTTGGTAGTAAATAATTGTTTCCTACATATAATTCCGAGTGTGTCGTTTGTGGTGTGTGTAACTGCTGGATGTAGCATTTGTCAAGGTGTTCATGTATCACAGTAAGCTTTTTCAACAATATGTTGTGTATTTTTTCTGGGAGGGTTGCCTTTCAATTTCGAAGTAGCTCACAGCTAGTTCGATCTGCTTTTTTGTTAATATATTAAAAGCCAATATTAGCGATGTTCTGGTCCATCAGATTGTTGAGTTAAGGATATTTAAATAGCTGATTCATTTAGAATCTATATTCTGTTGTAACTACTTCACATTTAGTTAAAGCGAAATAAGATCACATTATAGCTTTATTAATTTTTGTACTCCATCTTATCTTATTCGCTGTCTGGCAGTCTGCGGTGTTGTCGTTGGTCGAGAAGGTCCGTCCAAAGCACTGTTAGCAAAAGAAGTTGATCTCTTTTCACTCTAGTTGCATGGCTACCATTATCACTATTTATAGCAACGGCTTTTCGAGTCGCAAAACCACTCAAACATCCTGAAACTAAAGCAAAAAACATTCATTTCGAAGCGATAAATGAAGAAGCATAAAAGCACAGAAACGATTTCCGCGAATTTCTTACTATAGTTTCATAAAAACGGCTTTGTGAAATTGAACAAATCTAAAAACAAGTCACCCACTGAACAGATCGCAATAGCCATTAGGTTATTGCTACACTTATCAACCCCGAAAAGTGTTTTCCAAGTAACGAAATAGTCGCGATGAACTTGGAAATCTATGAACCACCTCAGCGAAAATTATATGCGCTTTGGTATCGTATCACGAATAAAGACACCTCTTTCTTTTTACAAATAACTTTTTGCTCTTTATAGCGTCCTTCCACTTGTGTCGTTGTAGGATTATAAACAACAACCAAAGTATTTTTGCATTTGTGTTAGCTGTCATAACCATTTAGATACGCACTTAACACGTCTATTGCCAATAAATGTGAAACAATACTTTAAAGAATTATCATACATAAATACAAATATATATAAAAACAGTGAATTTACTTTGAAGTCTATTCAACAGTATGCGCACTGCATCGTTTATATGTCTGCTCGTGTACTGGATTTTTTTCGCAGTTCACAGCAACCAAATGCAAAAATCATTTGGCGCATTTAAAGTATTTATGTTGTGTTATATTTTATTTAATTTCATTTCACATTTTATTTTGTTAAATAACTGCAAAGACTAAAGGCCTTATGAGCTAGTTGCATAGACATAATTCGTATGCAAAACGAAACTACAACATAAGTGACTATACAGGTCAGCTAGATGATAATAACGTAATCATCTTTCTTTAAGAACTCCATAATCATCTATTTTTAACAGTGATAATATAGAGATTTCGAGTTTAGACGAACAGTCAGTTTCTTTTTAAACGTATTCAAGGGGTCATCGAAAGATTTCAGACTCAGAGTTAACGCAGTCCAATATCTAGCAACACGAACAATAAACGAGCTTTCAACAGTTGAGTTAAACGAACGTAGTATTAATATGAAAGGATTTCGATCTTCGATTCGATTCGATTTCGGCGTTTGACTAAAAGGTTTGGATATCGAGATTGCGTGATTTTGCAGAGGTATATAAGCAGCATGAATTTAAGGTAAACAGGAAAGGGGAATTTGAAGAAAGCGTGAACAAAGAAAGAGATGTGATCTCTGAGTTTAACATTATAAACAAAGCGCGCTATACGGTTTAAAATACTTTGAAACCTGCCTAGGTTATACCTTGGGCACCCAGAAAAGACTTCAATATAATAATTAACATACGTCGTAAGGAGCGAATGCGAAACGGTACGGCTAACGTGCAGAGGCAGATATAGTTTTAGATTGTACGGTCTTCTGAGTGTAAGGCAGACTCTAGCAGCGATATTGCCAACGTTGAGTTTGCGATCAAGGATTACTTTAAGACAATGGATTGAATCTACAATACTGGGGTTAGATGACACGGCATGGAGAGAATTGAAGAACAGAGCCATAGCCTTGCTAGAGTTAATGCAAAGCATGCTGTCAATCATTCAGAAGAGCAAGATGTCATCCGCATAAGTAAAAAAAACGCAGTCGTCATTAGCCAAAACCCCAAGATCATTTTGGAAAAAATTAAATAATAGGGGGCCCAAAATAAAACCTTGTTGCATACCAGACACAGTCTCGGTGGGAGAAGTGTTAGAGTCATTCACTGTCAAATGCTTTTGATCGAGAGCAACAAGAAGTCAGCTTACATCAAAATTGATGTTATCTCTAATGGACTCAGTAACAGAAATTAGAAGTGTCGAGGTGCAACGTCCCGAGCATCATGCATGGCACTACTATTATTCAAGAATCAATTAAATAGGTCTTATTCGAGCTATTTTCCATTCCTAGGGAAATTTGGAAATTTGGAAATTTACATGTTCACGACACTATAGCTGATTAGATATATAGGGAAAGATAAACTTTACAAGTTTAATCGATAGTCGATCAAACCCAACCGAAGTAGGTGTTATTTTTCGAACCGCACTGTAAAGAATGCTTTCGTCCATGGCTTGTAATGGGAAAGATATTTCTCTATCTCTATTATTATTGAAAAATGTTTTCGAGTTGCGAACATTTAGTTGGCTTTGCACGAAAAATTCATTAATAGCGTTATCATTACTTCCTCCCAATGTACCTTTTTCCGCAGCATATGCCATATTTGCGTAAAGGAATTACCGATGAAGATAGCATACGCTTGATTTCCTTCCTTTCTCATTACATACTTCACCCTTTTACGCAACTTACACTATATTCACTAGTCAATAGCATCAAGGGATCGAAGATATTGTTGATAGGAAACATCTCCGCCGGATCTTTCATATAAGATGTTACGTGAACAGACCCAATTAGGAGTACCTGGTGAACATTTAGAACCAAGATGTTGCGCAGTATATTGTATAACTAATAGTTTCATTGCCCTGATTAAAGTTCTTATTATAGATTTCGCGCAATTCTGATGACGTTGACAGAAAGCGATAATAAGATTAACGCCTGATGCGAAAAACCGGGGAGCACAGCTTGACAACATAGTACAGAAGTGAGATTCTCACTTAAAATTAAAAAATTAAGTGGATTGGTGCTGACTATTGAAATGAGTCGGTAAGCAATTATGTCTGCATCAGAGGCCATTTCTGAAGCACATGGCCTGCACGTTGAAAGCTATGCCCGGCTGCAAAAAAACACAATTAAAACATCCAGTTTTTACAATATTGGGGAACATAGTAAGCAGATCACTATGCCTTCTTTCGAAGATCGACAAGTAGACAATGCCAACCAGCAATTTGTTATTCTGGCGACTCAGTTCAAAAAGAGATTCGTAGATCCTCTCCTCCACGACTCGAAAAATTTCCGTAAAGTGCAGTTCAGACGAGATATATAGCGCAACTCACCCACCTCTAGACGCTGGTCGGTCATTTCTAGTTACATTATAGCCTGGCAGACCCCCAGTAGCGTCAGAAAAGTAGTTTCTTAGCCAAGTTTCGTTTACAGCAAAAATATCAAATATGTTACCTTCAAGAAGGTTACTAAATTCTTTTAATTTCGTAGACCTGTTGGAAGGACTAATATTCTGGCAGTCCAACATTAAGATTAAAATCACCATAATTGAGCCAGTTACGAAAGAGTTTGTTACTGGCAATTGGCCCAAGATTCAGGCCTGCCATCCATAATGTATGACTATAACAGAACAAGATGCTTATTGCAAAAATGCAGAACAATTTAAATTGCTTAAATATATCACTTTACAATCACCCATTCATTTCAAAATTCATTTAAATGTTATTCTAAGGGTACTACAATCCACTAGATAAGAAAAGTAACTACAATAAATTTAACAAAAAAGAGTGAGATACAGTAAGAGGGATAAATAAGATATTGGGGAAACATTAGACTACGTGGTACATGTTTAAAAAGGTGCAAAGGTCTTACGAAACCACAGCACTTTTAAACACCTTTTTGCATACACTGCATAGTGGTGTATAGCCAATTTTTGTTCTACTGTTGTCAATAATAGTACTAACAGTGTTCATTAGTAATAATTTGGCTGGTTGCTCTTTCATTCACATTATTTGTAAGGACAAAGATTCTGTTAATAGTTTTGTGATATGAGATCGAATTTTCTTAAAGTTTTTAAAGCAGAATTGTTTAAATTCTGTGTTCTCAAATCACTGTGGCGCTGTGATATATACATAAGTGCGTATGCACGAAAACCCTAAACAATATATATGTACGTACCAAATATGTACGTAGCACATGTAATTTGTTTCCTTTTCATCGTTTATTTCACACTGAAGAATTCTACATTTTTTGCTCGCAAAATGCTTCAATAAATTTCGGTAACAATTTTCATACCAAGTGAAATTGTGAAAAAAACAATGTTGTAGAAATTTATCTTTACTTATTTACTTGTGATTTATGCATTTATTACTTTTAGTTTTATTTATATATTTAGTAATGACATTTGAGATATTTTGTCCAATTTTTCTTATCACACATGGATTATTCCACACGGCGTCTGTTTATATTATATTTCCATTATATTATTTATATTCGGCCCCACAATGGCATCTCATGGGTTTAAAAAAGAATCGAAAAAAGATTTGGGAATTCCAATCACAAAAAGAAAAATTGAATATAATTATATACTTTCACTACTATTTTAAAGTCTCCTCTTTAGATCATATATATCGTTAAGTAAATTAAGTCAGTTGCTTATAAATTGTTTGGTGCCGTGCATGAAATAAGAGTTAAGAACTTTTTTATAAAAACAAAAAAATTTCGGTAAATTGCAACATTAGAGCGGAACAATAAGGAAAAATTAGGAAATTTAAATAAATCTCAATGATAAAAAAACCAAAAACAAAAATATAACCATGAAAAAATGAAATACAAAATTACCGGAATGCTGTTGGAAAGGCAGTTTGAAAAACAAAATTAAATATTTCCATGATATCAACGAAACGAAGAAAAAATCGCTGAAATATATCGCCTTGAAACCAAACGACCTCACACTACGTATGCAGCCGGCATTTCGGAGACCGATGCCTTCCTACATGCAGTCTAAAGTTCAAGATATTGTCAACATTATGCCAGGGTATGTTTACACATAGGAAATATAAACTAACTTGCGAGTTCCGATAATGCGATTTTCGCAATGTTTCTATTCAAGAGGGGAAGGAAGAGTGATCCACAAAAACGATTTAAGAAAAAATGCTGCACAATGCTGCATACGAAAATGTGCGCCTCGTCCCTGTATTATGTTATTTCAGTTTCCGAAGGACGTAGATGGAAGAATGGCTTGGTTAGATATTTGCAAGTTAAGCACAGGAAATAGGCGCCTATAAACCTGCGAAAACCATTTCGACTCAAATGACATTTTAAAAATCCAGAAACAAGCGATTCCAACAAAACATTTAATAAGAAGGTAACAAAGCGGTTAGCTACGAAAATATGTCCTAAAAAATTGAAACTATGCAAGACACTGTAGATTCTCATTGTCACCTTCTCACATTCTGTAATGCCGATTTCTTAATTGAAAAAATAATCTTTTTTCTTCTTTATCGCCTTATTTTTATTTTAACAGAATTCACATTTGCGATTACTATTTTTCTTTCTTAAAATATTACACCTCACAATATGTATGTGTATGTACAGAAATATGTTTAACACATACGGATTGGTTTATTACCGTAGAAGCGAAAGGTAAATGAAATCATAAGCGAGATTAGAGGCATGAAAAAGTTAGAATTATCAAATTTTCCCTTTCAAAATTTGAGAGAGAGCATCTTTGAATTTTCACATAAACAATATGAAAATCTTAATTGCAATTTGTTGAAGCATTTGGTGAACATAAAATTTAAAATTCTTCAATGTTAAATAAATAACGAAAAGAAAACATTTTTGCTACATACATATATACTGTTTGGTTTTTTACACAACACACTTATGTATCTAACACACCACATATTCACTTTAAAACACAAATTGTATACGCTTCTGCTTTGCGAACGATTGAGAGAATGCGACCACCTATCAAGAAACTAATAACACAATTTTTGCCTACTCATATAATGAGAATGAAAGAGCAAGTTGTCAAATAGCTAGTTATAGCAGCTATAGTAATTATTCATAACGGGAACACAAAAAGTCCGTAATAATCTCTTGGTTTCTTTGAGTTTTAAAAATAAATGTCGGACCATCTATATATTTCGTTGTCTACCGGTGGTGAAAGTAAAAGCATACGAACAGGTTTTATTTTACTAAAGTTTATGTAGTATGCGGTCTAAATAACAAACAAGTCGCTCACTAATAAAGTCAAATCTAATGGTTGCAGATCTGTAATAAAGAAAATAAGTCTAAATGACGTTTGCTTAAGCAATAAAAAGGATGAATGTGTACAAATGAAGGGCGGGATAGTTAATTCCATAAGCACCACTCAAAATATAATCAAATAAACCTTTATTCAATACATAGGCAGGTGTGAATAATTTCAGTGACGTCCAAAAATTGACAGGCAATTTACATTAAGATTAGATGTGATATTCGAAATCTGGGTATAGTTTACGGAACCGGGTACCAAGTAAACTTGGGCGTAATTTTTGCACTTGGCATTACAGTATTCGAACGCCGAGGTGATGAAGGTGAGCAGTGAATTTGCAGTCCAAAGCATATGAATTTTTGTTACTATCGAGTAAAAAAGTTATAGATTAAAAAGTTACTTCCGAGTAGCATATTCAAAGGAAAAATGAAGTAAAACATTGTTACTAAATTCAAGCATTAGATATAAAGACTGCATTATCTTATTAATAACGGAATCCTTGTGATGTCGAGAAATGCAAATTATATCTACCCGTTTTGGTACCATAAAATAAAGGGGTATTATGAAAAGAAAATAAGGAAACAATATTTAGCAATTATTAAAGGAAGAATTGAATATAACATTGAAATTTTTGAACTTATTGTCCGATCATTTATTAAAAACAGCTTGTATTGGTCAACATGGAGTAAAAACCAATTCTTTAGTTTATGGCTTAAACGCGGATTTTCCTAAACTCTTGCTTTGGACCCGTAACACCCTTCTTGAGGGATTTGCCTGAGTTTTGTCTGGACTTGGTTCTAACGAATTAAGAGGAAAACGACAGAGTCCACAGTTCTTCTGTAAAATAAAGTAAACGATTTATTTGCATTTTATGCATAGTTCAGTCAAAGCTTTAAGTGTGCCTCCTTGTTTTAGTTTATAGTTAAATAAATTTTAAATTCCGAACGTTCGAGTTGTAAAACCTAGTAAAGTCACAAAGCAGTACTATCGAGTCGAATCAAGCACGTACCTGGCTTCAAGCGCCGTAAACTGTCCTCCGATTAGAAATATTTTCTAAGGGCAGCCATAATATAATTGTGTGCATAGGATGAATGCTTTAACATCCAATTTTTTTGGCAAATTATTATTAATATATTAAAGTTATATAAAATCCCAATGAAAACTAATGCTATAGCATTCACGTCCGTTGGTGTGTTAATACTGAATCGACCCACATGTAACAGTAATGGTTCTAAACTTCTTTAAAGGAAACTAAAGATCATCATCAACTGTTGCTCCAAAAAAATTTCATAGGACTATATAGGTCAGAAGCTGGAAGGTATACCTTGTTTTGCCCTTTATATTAAGAATTTCGTGGTCCTTGCTACACTTCCGAAGCATGCATTTGATTTATGACGAATTTTCCATGCCCAACGCCGAAGGCGATCTTTGTTAACTATGCATAAATGTTTATGGTTGGAAAATATAGAATTTTTTCATTTTAAGATAATTACCACGATGGACAGAGATGGTTGTTGCTGGTTTATAAAGCACTCAAATTGATGTAAAAAGTTAATTAAAGAAAGTAAGCAACCAATATCTAGATTTTGGTTCTTTCTCTAAAGCAGAAAAATTTCAGTTTGATATAACAGTTCCAGCTTTGATTAATGTTTACAGAAGCTCATAGTTAGCTTGGAAAGATTGGGTTGGAAGCGAAGGGTTCGCGAAGCGAGAGGAAACATTGGCGTCTACCTTGCAAGCTGAAGTGCTGAATAATAAGAAGCAACCGTTTGCGGATTGGGGAAGGTGAAGTGCAACAAGTTTACAAATACAGGAAGTGAAATAATTTGGATACATGTTAAGTCAGAAGAGGGAATTCGCTTCTTTCATGTGGCGCGACCACATGTTTTTGTTTGGTTTCAGATTTTTCCACTTCGTGATAATCCTGACTAAACTCCTCGAATAAGGACTGGTATTTTTAGAATTTATTGGGCCAAGCTGTAAATTCCTATTCAGTTCGGAGAAGCCATTTTTCATTTGGCAAGAAGTGCGCACAAATCAACGTCATGCTTGCTACCATCGGGGCAATAGAAACGCAAACCGTTAACAGGGTCCCAAGCAGCATTCAACACACTACCCGAAGTCTGCACTCCTGTCACACACGAGGCTTTCACACAGTGAACACGAAAAAGATCAATCAGATCTGATGCATATCTTTTATGGCAGTAGAAGAAATATATATCTGTTAACAGATTGCTTGGCATTGAACAAAAACAATTAACGACTCTGTGTAAGTGTGCGTGAGCAAAGTACGTCAACTACGCTAATATGAATGAGAGGCAAAGGAGAAAAAGGATAGAAAAAGAGTCCCCAACTGTAAAAGTGCAAGTAAGGAAGAGCGAATGACTGTATGAATAAGGAAATGGAAAAAAGAGAGGGTCTATAAAGCTTTAAAGATTTAATAAGCATACTGATAGCACAAAAGGCAAATAACTGGCTCAATATCGTTATTATTTAATATTGCGCACTGAATTACCACGCAAAAACAGACATTTCGTTAAAAATGAGGAAAACATAATTAATCACGGTAGAGTTTATTCATTTTATTTACTTTTACATGAAACTCAAGTAAAACAAATTAACAGTTAAATTCAGTTGACTCTTAGGAGTAAATCTTATACTACTTAATATCAAAAACTAGTATAAAGTATGTAAGAAGAAGTAAAGAAAAAAATAAATAAATAATAATAATTAAAAAATAACTTATGTAACAAGGAGGAAAAAAAGCATGTACACAATCAGTACAGGAATACACCCATAGCCATTTCGGAATCAAATTGCAAGTCAACTCTTCAACCGTCATAAACGTGCAAAAATTTTGTAACAACAGCAGCAAACAACACCAGTTAATTTTTGCATTATAGCGAGATATTAAGACTGCAAGTTAGTTTAATCGTGCGTATTAAGCGAAGTTGTTTTGATAGACTTTAAAGAATCCGATATTGAGATTAAGTAATAGACATGATTTAGGTTTCTGAAAACGGGTTAAACAGCTCGTAATTATATTTACATTGACTTAGCTTAATGAAAATAAAGTGTCTAGAGAAGCGGTTAGAGAGCAGTTGGGGACATTAAAACTTATCTCACCAAGTAATATGGACGAATAAATCTACGTTTCTCTATCCTTCAGTAAGGATAACAAAAGCAACTTAGTTTTATAAATATCCAAAGAGCCACGCGGGTCCCAAACCAAATTACTAAGATCAAACAGTAAGAATTGCTTTTGAATTCTATCTACATAACACATATAAGAAGGAGACCACACAACTCAAGTATTGATGTAGCTAAGCACACGTATAACTTTTCTGTAATGTAAGGATCTTTCAGCTCTTTGGATCACCTCTTAAGCGCGGACTTAGCTTTGCAGATGTAGATGTGCAAATTAAAACGTAATCGAATAGAACCCCTAAATCAATACACAAATCAAATTGAGCCAATCAAATACTCTTCTGACTTCTTAAGAAGGCATCTTTTTAGATTTAATTTCATAAAATTTAACTAGCACCATTAAACCAAATTATTTAAGTCAGTTTGAAGCTGAAACGATTGCTGTACCAAGGAGGAGGAAGAAAACAGTTTCATGTCGGCTCGATTTAATCACCGAGGGGAGATCACTAGTGTATAAATTAAATAAAAGGGGTCCTAAGTGGTTGCCTTGAGAAATGCCAGACGTCTCGGGAAATTCGTGCGAGGTGATGAAGTCAACTGAATGACCTATTATGGAGATAAGAGCTTATCCATTTCACTAAGTAGAAAGGGAAGCCAGAAGCAAAGAGTTTGAAGATCAATAACTTATCGTTAACTAAGTCAAACACTTCACTAAAATCAGTACATACAATATCCGTATCAGAGCCAGTAGAAAAAGCCTTGAAAACATGGCCAGTAAACTCTAAGAAACTCGTGACAGTAGATCTTCCATTCCGAAAGACATGCAGGAACAGAGAAATATAAGATTTGATAGCTAAAGGTTAAGTACCCATTCGCTTAAACAATTTACGTAAGAATCTCAACTTGACGATGTCTCTACAGTTCCCAACGTGATGTCTGTTTCCACATTTGTGAATTGGAATAAGGAAATTACTTTTCCAATATATCTTTCCAAGGACTGATTAAAAATCATTGAAATGACACCACATAGCACGACAGAGCATGTTAGTTATCAGATATGGATAGTTAACACTTAAATCGGAATCAGCGGTTGAAAAATTTCGTCCAAAGTATTCAGCAAAGATATATGAGGTTTCGATATCGCAAGAGCACTCGGAGTGATTGATTTTTCTTTTGGAGTTGACAAACTTATAAACATATCTAAGATTAACAAACAGTGGGGATTTTATCAACTGAAGGTATCCCCAATAACATTGGTGGTTGAGGTAATTAAATGTATGCCTTGACGCAGAATAGGCAAAATAGTCGTAAACACTACCACTTTTCATAAATTTTTTGAATAGTTTGTTTTTCCCAATTTTGTAATATTTAATTGTATCGTTAAACCATGACGAGCACCTGCTTCGAGGTCGAGGTTGCTTGAACGGAACGGATGAAGAAATAGGTACGTTTAATACATTATAGAACGAAGACAGTAATGTTTCAATATTTCCAACAGAGAAATTGAGCATAATGTGAGTGAAAGATAAGATATAAGCAGTACCATATTCACTTTATTAGTTCAAAGGACCATCTAGCCTGTAAAGAAAGAAAATACCGATTGCTGTAGGATACGGGTGCAGAGGTAAACTAAAAGATGAACCGTGATTTAAAAATGTCTCCGGGAAATTTGCAAATCAAAAATCTACCAGTGTGCCATTACATGGTAAGGTTGTATTGCACTAAATTACGAGAAAATAATACATTGGAGAACACAATATCTCTATTAGATGTTGAAGTGCTCTATCAGCCAGAATTGTCACTATAACACCAAGTGAATTGTGGCGAATTGAAGCCCCCAATGCTATGACTACATCAGTAGGTTTAGGCTTTTCAGCCATGTCACAAATGAGAGCAGCTTGTTACTTATAAGTAGAGACGTCCGCGTTTGGGGGAATATAGGAGCAAGTTACATATAGCTGTTTATTAGGAATTTTCACCGGAATTCCAATAAATTCAACTTAAGGAAGAGTAGGAAATTCAATTGATTAGGACGGGACTGCAGCAAATATGGAAATTAAAACACCACCACAGGTGCGATTCATCGATCCTCTCTGAAAAACTGGAAAAAATGATAAAACGTTCCGACTAATATAAATCAGGCTTTAACCAGATTTCAGCAAAATCCAAGTAGAAAAACTCCGTGGTGACGGATTGTAGGAAAGAAGAGCGAATGGTTAGGCCTGTAACATTTGGGTAAATGAAAGTTGGTGGGTCTAAAGAAACGTTAAGTTTTTTGACGGTGGAAGAGCTACCGAATTAGTATTACGGAGTCAATACCGAGGAATGAATTCCTTAATTAAGGATGCAACTGGCCACAATGGTTTTTTTAGCAAAATTTCCATATATTCAGACAGAACTAATATTTTAAAAAACGAGATAGTTCTAGGTTGAGATGAAGCCAATTTGAAAATACTTACACGTTTCAAATTGACGGTTGGGACTTTAGCAGTAAGAAGTGCCAGGCGCATATCTTAACGCGCATATTTCTTTCTTGGGAGTGCTCCAGGCACCCTCGAACAGGCAGGGGAAGGGGAGGATTTGTTACTTTTATTAATATTCTTTGAAGACGTAGACAGGGAAGCTTGAATGGCACCTCATTTCAGCCTAACCGAAGAGAGGAGGGATTTTAAGCTTACTGGTAACTTAAGTATTACCAAGTAAGTCAACGATAGCAGCAACGCTAACGGTCTTTGTCGGAAAGGATGCAGCACTCACATGAGTGGATCACATTTAGGCGATGGCGGAGGTGAAGTACCACACGCTACACTACGAATCGGTCTCGTATAGGCTGGGAGTGAAGGTGAGTGCTCTTGATACCGAGATTCACCGTACATTTTCAAACTTGCCACACAAAGTAACGAAATTTTTGCTTTGTTCTGGGAGCCCAATCCATGTACAGCTTACAAAAGTCAATATCCCGTTTTCCACTGCCGGGATCCGTAAACCTTTCGAAAGATAAAGGAAGGATTTGCAGCACTGCCATTAATGCCTGCACACTTCGCATGACAAAAGCATTCGCAAACTCAACAGGCAATGAATCGTTCAGATTTAGGGCCCATTTTTGTTCGACAAACACTCCATGTCAAAAATTAACAGACAAGAGATTAAAGAGACAAGAGACTATTAAAGACATAGTAAATAAAGAGCAAGGGAAGAGAAAAAACTGTACGCACGCAAAAAGAAAACGACAAGAAAGGAACTTATCACGGAAAGCACCAAGTGCTGATCTCAAAAACCAAAGCCTATATCACAATGAAACGATCAATATAATTCAATTAATTTAAATACTTTTATATTTTATAATTAATTATTATTTAAATGTGTATAAAGCTATAAAGCAATAAGATAAGAAAAATGAATTGCAAAATTTCTTCGCACAAAATAGAACAGTACGACTACAACGCGCGAGCAGAGTTGCCAAACTTTAACAGCATGTGCGTCATCTTTGAATCTTTTAACATTTTCGATACTAAGATGCATGGAATGAGGATATATCCCCGTTTGGAAATCGTGGTGGCAAAATATTTTTCTTGCACCATTCAACATCTCTTAATGTGTCTTTCCTATTAAACGATTGCGCTTCATCTACCATCTATTCATACCTTTTACCGTGCCTCTCTAAGTTATTGCTAATGTGAATATCTTTCATCTTTCGGACTAACAATAAGCTTTCTTGTATCACATCAAAAAGATTCCTTCATTAATATCTCTGATGCGGCGCATTAAAACAAGTGAAATTCTTTAAAATCCATCTGCGTTGATATTTTTTCGGGCTGCTTATATCCTATGTCATTTCGCAGGTGGAATACGTGGACACACGTAAGGCATTACCAACCAATGTTCAACACAGTAGATTTCCAAAAAAATAAATCTTCTGCTAATATTTTCCCATTGAAGGCATTATCACAATTCCTTGTTAAACTTTGAAGAGCGAATATTCTTTCTTAGCCACGCTGTATTCAATGTTTTCTAGTGCGCTTGTCTTTTAGAAAATTGTTTTAAGTTTCGAAAAAGGCAGCTCTTATCTTTATCCGGGGTGGAAGAGAAAATAAAATTTACGATCGTTCAGAGTGCATGAATGATAACAATTGCTCTAGTGAACAATTATTATGTAAAATTATGTCTGGTGGTATGTAAGGTAGAAAAATTAATTTATTTAGTTAATCAGAGCTTCATATAAAAATTATCAGCGCACATACAATATCATGAAACCAAACTATAAGTAAGAATATGCTAATGGCAATAAAGTAATAAATATTGGCGCATATCGAAAAAAATATATTACAACTAAGTAAATGAATAATATTTAGAGATTTAGGTGCTGTGCAGTAAAATTAGATATAAATAATATTATACTTAATTCGGTAAACAGAAAGAGAGGAATAAATGTATTTCCAGCAAGGGGAAGACCGCAATGAACAGTAATTAAATTCATTAAATCATACGACTAAATAAAAGTATCTTTTGTAGATAACTCTATATAAAGTTAAAAGAGTGAGATACTAGCGGCGTATACGTAGAACAGCGCTGTTGATGACATATGTAGAATTCATTGGCGGTTGAAAAGAATAAACATTACCATTATACATCATACAGACCAATCGGAAGGTATTTTGAAGCTAGTGGTTTGTGCCGCAATGATCAAAGTGAATGACTTCACAGCGCCTCGTAAATCCACGATGTATATTAATTGACTAATCCTGAAGTAAAAACGAAAAAGATATTACATATCTCATCACTTTACAGTAAAACAACTCCCAACATCTTACGTCTTCTTTCCGAGAATTGCATCCTAAGCCCCGTAGAGCAAACATTAGAGAGCTTCGTTGTACCGATTCAATTAAGTTAACGTGATATCTATAACTAAAGTACAGATGAATATTCCAATATTGGTCCAACAATACCAGGATACAACCTTGGGTAGTGTTATGCCACACACAAAACAGTGACGGACTGGAACACACCAAAGCAAATGAACCTGACATGGTTGATATGACTCTTTCAAACGTTGCATCTAATCGTACCAACTTGTTTTAGTTGTTTCTTCCAACACTTGAACTGGAAGAAACTGCAAACAAAATGATCATTGTTGATTTAACAAATGACAAAGTTTTATGGCAAAAACGTAGAATATAAATTACAATTATTATAAACTAACTCAGAATTATTATACTAGAGTATAAAATATAAAACGATGCACTTGCATTTTTGCATTTGTTTATTCCAGAAATACGAACAGCTTGAAGCGTGTCACAAAAAATGCAACGTAGGCAAATTAATATAAACAACGAAGACACACTTCGAGGTCTGGATTATGTAATCAGCAGTATTGTTGTCTATGGTCAGTTACGCAGAACAGAAAAACATGACTGTATGCAAGTGCATGAGCAAATCGCACAAAGCTATGTTAATAAGTGTATATACAGACAAACATGAACGTTCAAATGCAAAGACACATACTTAAGACAAAACAGGTAACATAAGCATCACAGAACTTCTTTGGCGTTCTCCTTACAAAGCCCACATGTGGTTTCGCTGCATTGACGTTTTCTTTGTTTTTAAATTAATATATAAATTAAATGCCAACTTTAGATAAATGACAGCCCCAAGTTAGCTATCAATGTAGGAACTAAACGGCGAAATAATGGATCAAGAAAAGGATACCTTACGGCATACAGTAGCACTGAAGACTTCCCATACGCCTTCTATTGTAGATTTAAAAGAAGGGAAGGTTTTTGTATCATCCGCAAACTTGAAACCCTTCGACTCTTTGGGCCATATAGGTATGGTCAACAGGAGTATGGAAAGGCGATATAAACATATATATTTATATACATATATATAGATGTAGCCCATGGATGGCCTCTTTGCGTACTTTCCGACTTCAAAACCAACATGCCATGGAATCAAACAAGCCAAGTTATCTCAATTTCAGAAATGATAGATAATTTTCCACGCTGTCAAAAGTCTTCGAAAAATCGATAAGGTATATATATTTAAGTTTGCTCTTGAAATCTGTATACGCACTTTTACATGGTAATGGGTTGAAATTTGTGGAAGCGATTTGATTAATAAATAAATAAATAACATCTGTTCGCTTGCGTGCAATCAAAGCTTCAAATATATTTACAGTCAATTCTAATATATTTGTGGACGTTAATCTTTTTCTGAAGGAATCATGCTAAGTTATAAACAAGACTAACTTCAACGATTTGGTGAGTTTTTTTGTAACTAACTGCTCGAAGAAGTTTACAGAACATTGAGTTTCGTTATTGTATTAGATCCTTAATAAAGGAATTCACTTGTCGGAATCGCTCCCGTAATACTAATTCGGGAATTCTAAACTTCAGGCCCAGTCGCTTTCATTTACAAAAATGTCAGGGGCCTAAATTCAAAAATTCGCTCTGCATTCCTAAACTCGAGCAGGGAGTTTTTCTGTTTGGCTTTCACTGAAACCTGGTTAAAGCCTGATTTACACTCGCCGGAACTTTTTTACAATTCTTTCCAGGTTTTTAGGACAGGATCGATTGGATCGTCCTAGTTTTAACTGCCTGCTGCAGTCCTGTCCTATTCATTTGAATTTCCTACTTCTCCCGACGTTCAATTTATTGTCATTCGGGCGTAAATTGCCAGTTATATGTAACTTGCTCCTATATTCCCTCAAATGCGAATTTCCCCAGTTCGACATCTGATATAGCTGTTGTGTTTTTCAGTGTATTGTTTGACCGTAATTTACTTCAGTACAACTGCACTCCTAACTGTAATGGCTGACTG
Source organism: Glossina austeni (assembly GCA_000688735.1). NCBI lineage: Eukaryota > Metazoa > Arthropoda > Insecta > Diptera > Glossinidae > Glossina > Glossina austeni. The sequence goes on along the minus strand of KK502501.1, from coordinate 758,188 downwards.
ATAAATCTTTGTTTTGCCAATTTCCCGGGGACACTTTCAAATCGCTGTCCACCTTTTAGTTTCCCGAAGGCTTCGTACAATCCAGCACTTTGCATTTGCTTTCATTACAAGCGTGACGATGATGACTCTAAAATGTCAAATACAACTTCCTCAAATAAACGTTATGATTTTAATAAAACTAATATCTTACTGCTTAAATCTCATGTTTCACACACTGTGCAAAATTTTTCCATTGGCAATATTGAAAACCTACTATTAAAGTTCTATGTTTTATTAAACCTAATAATTTTTGCATTCGTTCCCAATAAGCAACATCACCCTCGCTGGTTTAACAACAGTATAAAATTTTACAAAAATAGGAAAAACAAACTTTTAAAAAATTTATAAAAAATGGTTCTTTTTATGACTATTTCGCCTATTCTGCTACAAGGCACAGCCTCAACCACCAATGTTATTGCAGATGATTGATAAAATCCTCACTGCTTGTTAATCCTAAGAATTTTTTAAGCTGGTTAACTAAGCTGGAAACGCTCGATGTATGCCGCGCATATATCCTTCAATGCCTCTGAGTTCTCTTGTGATGTTGAAGCCTGAAATCCCTTTGCTAAACATTTCCGACAACATTTTTGAACTGCTAATTCCGATTCATCCATATTCGAACTATCCATATCTGATAATTAATTCGGTTTCCATTCCTAACTTGATCATTTCAGAAAACGACATTTTACATGGTTTAAGGTCTCTAAAATATATTTGTGCACCTGGGCCTATGGCATTCTATCGTGTATACTCAAATAAACCTCAGTCGAGGAAATGATCTTTAATGACTTCTTGAAATCAGGAGTTTCCCTTCGTGTTGGAAGCATAGTTTCCTTATTCCGCTTCACGAATGTGGAAACAGATACCACGTTGAGAACTATAGAGATAGTGCCAAGTGGAGTGTCTCACGTAAACTGTTTAAGTGAATTGTTAGTCAGTATTTAGTTTTTGCTATCGAATCTTATATATATGTTATATGTTAAAGTAACTAGTGTTGTTCACTGTTATCGGTTGTCAAGCTTTTGCATGTTTGCAACGGCTTAGAATTTCATTTGCAACTTGGTTCTGTACTGGTTGTCGGTGTGCCTCTCTGATAGTTGTATACATGCTTTTTTTCTTTCTTATTTATTTATACATGGATTATTATTTAATTTTTTTCTTCCTTTAGTTTTCCTTATATACTTTAAAGTAGTTTTTAATAATAATTAGTATATTTATATATTTATTATTATATTACTTCTAAGAGTCGATTGAATTCCGCTGTTAATTTGTTTTAGCTGAGTTTCGTCTGTAAATAAATAAATAAAACGGAAAACATAAATTAATAAATATGAATAAAAACCAAATATACATGTTATTGCCTGCCGCAAGAAGAAGCCAACAAGCTGCTCGCTGGTAGCAAGCTAAGAGTAGGCAGGGTGGTGTGCCGACTAAGGGAGCAAAGAACACTAGTGAAATGTTATCGCTGCCTGGAATTCTTGCACATTGCCAAACAAAGTAAAGGGACATGTAACCGATCAAAGATCTGCCGACGATGTGGAGCAGATGGGCACATCGCAAAGGTGTGCTCCAATGATGCCCTGTGTTTTTTTTGTAAATGCGGATTCTAAGCATGTAGCGGGGAGCCGTATGTGCCCGTTATTCAAATGTATTTTAGCTGCTAGAGGACGCGAATGAGAATAATGCAAATTAATCTCAATCACAGCGAAGCAGCTCACGATCTGCTTAGACAAACGGTCATAGAAGAGAAGGTAGACCTGGTGCCGATCAGCGAACCATTCAGAAGTATAAGCCGTGGCGGATGGATGTAAGGAAAGCAGCAATCTGGGCACCAGAATTTGCACTACTGGATGAAGCTGCTCAGCACAATGGCTACGTGAGGGCGAGAATTCGGGATACATATTACTACAACTGCTATGCACCCCGAAGCTGGACGCAGGCAGAGTTTCTGAATATGATGGAGACTTCAACGCCTGGGCGGTGGAATGGGGCAGTAGAACCACCAATGCTAGAGGTCGTGCCCTTCTAGAAGCGTTTGCAATGTTACCACTGACGTTAATGAACGACGGTAAAAGACATACGTTCAGGAAAGCGGGTTTCGGATCAATGATCGACATCACGTTCGTGAGCGATAGCCTGGTGGACGCTCAGTGAAGGCTACACGGGCAGCGACCACCAAGCCATCTTTATAGAGGTCAAGGCCCGGCGAGGCAGAGGAAATAGAGGTCTGATGCACAGGGGTTCGAACTGGAACGACACGTTCCACGAAGAAACCTCTAGACTCACTTTCTCCTCCCGTGCTATAAACGGTGATACAACGGAGCAGCTTGTGCACGAAATTTATACCGCTATAATCGAGGCATGCGACGCGTCAATGCTCAGAAGGAGGATGTGCAAAAAAGGCGCCCCGTGCTACTGGTGGAACGCAGATATAAGTTCGGCGAGGAAGGACTGACCGGAAACCCCGAAGATTGGTCCAGCGATATAAGGAAAAGCCAGACTTCGACAGTCGGGTCCACGCCTACAATCGCCTACACGACGTCAATCCGTGGGGAACTGCGTACAAAGTGATTCTCAAGAAACTTAAAGGGCACGGCAAACGGAAAGACAACGTACCAGTTTTTCTTTGGTACAGAGAAGGAGAATAAGCAAAACAAGAAATCTCCGTGCTCACTGAATTTGTGTAAGTTGTAACGTTAGAAAAATGTGTGTGCGAAATTCTCAATGTCTGTCCGAAAATGGAACTTCGGAATTTATTGTTTTTAGGGCTACACTTAAACATTTAAAACAATATAAAACAAATTATTTTTGAAATTACGACTCGATTTTACAAATTACTTATTTAAATTATTTATTAAATTTTTATTAAATTATTACTTATTTAAATTATGACGCGATTGCACATTCTTTAACTTTTCATTTCCCTGCGAACCCAAAAACTCTCTAAACCAAAAAACTTCTCTTCTTCCCATTTTGTTGTTACTCCCCAAGCCAGCCAATCTCACATGTATGCCAATTATTTTATTCGCTGTCATCCTTCGTCGTTGAAATTACCAAGCTTACACTCTACACGGTTGTATTTGTAATTAATACACAATGTTGTAATTAATAATTACAACATAAGGTCAAGTAATCTGAATATTTGGAATTTAAACTCCTAGCAGTTTGGTAAATGACAATTACTGGGCCTTGGAACACGTTAAGTTATTTGCGGGTGGAGCAACTATATATTTGGTACTACGAGATAGCGCTATTTTGAAATACAGATAATTTAAAAATGCTGAAAAGACTAAGATTAGCAGATGGGCAAGATAAGTTTGCATATTGTCACTTAAGGTGTCCAGTAAGGTATGCTAGAAACACTAGAAGTAGAGAGTTGAGATTTATGAGATGGGGAAAAAATAGAAGCTTGATTCTGGAACTTTGAGGGGAGGATTATTATTTTTCTTTATATTTTGTTAAAGTTTGAACTGAATGGGACTATCGGGGAAATACCCTCCAGCAACATCAGCACAGTTGATACAGGGTTTGTTTTGTTACGACATTGTGGAAATAAACAATTCATATTAGAAGATTATAAACAGGATACAAAGAAAAAAACAACAAGTTTGCCCATGTATTCGCAATGTTGAGTTACATTACACACAAAAGCCTGCAAGCAAAGAAAAAACTGTAATGAACGCAAACCAACGTACAGCAAGGAGCAAGAAATGAGAAAACAATGCAAAAGAGCAGCAAAGAACAAATTATTTACCAACCTACAATTGCTACCAAAAGTTATCAACACACAAACTTTGAACGCAATAAATAACACGAAGCAAGAAGCACTTGAAAGCTATGGTCACGAATTTAATCTAAAACAGCCAAATTAGCCAAAAAGAAGACAAAAAAACGAAGAAACCCTTCTTGACAAGAGCAACAAATGCTGACCGCAAAAACAAAAATCACCTCTAAAAAGCGATTCGATGAATACAAATTATACTTAACATTCGATTAATATCAACTTTCACAATTATTTAAAATATTTTTTAAAAATTTACAGATACAGGGGGCACGCGAAGGGTTGCCAAACTTCCTTACTTTGAATAATCAAAAACTTTAAACATCTATTTATTGAAAGCAAAAATATATAGTACTTCCATTAACGGGAAGTTGTTTGCGATGCCTATTAAGTTTCTTAGGTTAACATTGTTTGTGGAGTAGATATTGGCCTAGAATTTTTCATATTATTTTTTCTAATGTTAACGAACTTTCCTTTGTTCTTCTGTTCTAGTTAGTGCGAAGTATATATATCATTTGTGAACTTAACGAGACCTTCTAATTCTAACAAATTTATTCCAAAATCATACCGTCCTTTTATTCAGATATACAACAAAATTTGTCCTATTGTAGGAATCCATAGTCTCAATACATTGATTTTACTCAAATTTTAATAGTTTTAGAAGCGGAAGCTTGACGTTTGGGTTAATTTACGAATGATACGGGGCTTTAAGGATTAGAAGCTGAGTTAGGTACAAGGAAGCCAAACCGTGCAAGCTAAGAAAATTTTATTTAATGCTTTTTAAAGCAAAAATCGGACTGAATAATAGAATGAGACTAAGTAATAGATAGCGTTTAGATTTTACAAACACATATTCCTGCTAATTAATAAATTTATCTAGATGTTATTAAATTAAATATTTTTCCACCTAACTGAGCGAGTTTTTCCGAATTTTTTGAATAGCTGAGTAACTAACCGAATTCTGCAAAGCGCCTGTTTGCTTTGAGCCGAAACCAAAAAGGCTAACTGAAGACCTAAGCTACAGCTCCGTTAACACTAAAATGACATTAATAAAACTGAGTTTGCAAAAACAACATACCTGCGTGTTCACGTAGACAGCAAACCAATTATGATAAACTCTGACATCTATTGTTTTTCTTGAGACAACACAAAATTTATACTATATTTATAAATTTGGTTATATACGAAAAATGAAGCTAAGTAAGCTTGCATTCAATATAACAAATTTGCACAAGGAAAATGGAGATCCAAGGTAGATGCTAGATGCAAAAGATGTATTCGGGAAGACTATTATTAAAAATGAATAAGGGATAAATAAATAATTTAAATACAAATTGATTTTTAATACATCTGCCAAAAACATTAATTTCATTAAAAACCAGTAAGTGTCTGGTGTCGAATCTCGCATATCCAGCACCATTAAAATCTTTTATCTTTTACTTCACTGAGAGGTATAAAAAAAAGATTAATCTAACACATCATTGTGTCCACCATATTTAACTTAGAATTAACACACTTGGCTTTCCGCATTCTACTCTCTAGGCCAATTATTAACAATAAATTAATCCACCACGCCGTCTGCCACGGTGTCTGCCATATTTATTTTTAAATTACCGCATTCTTAGGCATTTTAAACATTCTGTCTTGTTTATCTTATGATTATTATGTGTTTGCAAAAGTTTTCATCAAATTTCCCCTAGCAAAGGCATTTATTGAGAAAAATTGGTACACTAATCAAAATAGTTTCCAACATGTCCTACAACATTTTACAATATTTTTGGTAACATGGCGATATTACGTTGAAAGAACTGGTTTGGCAGGGATCCACCGACCGACTCGTTTTCGCACTTCTCCAACTTTGCGGAATCGCGTGCCAGCCAAGCCATGCTGCATCGAGCGGAGCACGTGGTAATTCGCAGGCGTAATGTCTACTGCGTACGCTGGGTATGGCAGAACTTCCCATTCGAGCTGCACTAGTGTATCCCTGGGCAACTCTTGCAACAAATGGCCAAATGGCGTTTTCAGTCAATTTGCGAGGTGGCGTTTTCTTCCTTTTGGACTTCTCTTAACACATGCAAACTTCTAGAAAGGGTCGATTCTTAAACTGCTAAGCTGTTCGAAAGTTCTTCGAGAGTTTCTGCTGGGTTTTCGGCAAATAAGTCTTGCAATTCATGGTCCTGGAACTTTTTTGGCTGTCCAGCCCGTTTTTTGACATTAACATCAAAACCACTGCTACTTAAACCGTTGAAACCAAAACGGATAATTGAGATATGATGGAGTCAGCATTACCATAAGCTCCTGGACGTGTTTGATGGGCTTTGGGAGCCGATATCTTCAAATCAAATAACAACAAAACTGAATAGCGAAAATGCAATTTTGAGGTTTCCATGATTAGCGTCGGCGTATGCTGAATAAATGAATAATATTAAATGGACAACTGTTACTTTATGCGGAAGAAGATTAGAACCATCGAAATCAACCGCTATGTACACTAGTATTTTCTATTTCTTTAGCAGTCTTATTTGTAGACGTTGTTGATTAAAATTTTTGCGAAGACCTAACAATAAGCAAAAAATGTGAAAAAACTGAAAGAAGAAAATTTAATCACATGTAACTTTGTATGGGTGAGGCCGATTTCTCCCGTTTTAGCACATCAATACAAGAGTTGCTCGTAAAGTATGTGTGGATAATTTCAGGTTTCTATCTTTTATAAATTCTGAATAATAAGCGAAAAACCACAAATTTTTTTTTAGAAAAACGGAGTTGCATTCAGTTTAAGTTTCACTGCTGGCTTATGCCTTGATTAATTTCGCAGATTTGCAATACCAACTTGCATGCAAGAACTTCCAATGTTTGTACCGAATTTGAAGTCGATATCTTCATTTTTACCACCAAGCGAGTGTCAACAATACACACCACACAGCCAGACCCACAGAGAAACAGAGCTACGGTGGTGAATTCGTAGCGTGTGAACGTGGGTTTGAATACTCCAGGCTCCTAACGTCGATTACGGCGAGAAGAATACTCAAATAATGAAAATCTTCGTTATACACAAAATTTGTACTAAAAGTACGCGATCGGTTAAGGTGCTCAATCGATTTCGGGCGAAACTCAGACAAAAAAACCTAAAAAAAAGGAATCTATATCGGAACAGATAGAATTCTTACGTTTTCGGGATTGCCTTTGTTTTTCTTTTCTGTAAACCGTTGGAATGTTCAATGGCAACACTCACTAAAAAAAAAAAATTAAAAACGGAACTAAAAGACATTGCCATCCTGTTGCCATCGGGAAAATGGATTAGCTGATTTCACGCGGAAATGGATTAGCTGAAGCACACACGCACCTCAGATGGTTCTAAGAAGCTTCAAAAAAAGAAAGTTTGATTATATATACCAGGGAAGAGATATTAATCCATGGGAAACGGAATATAAGGTGATGATGAAGATAACGAAATGGCATGCCACAAATGACTTGTCCTCTTTGGTGGCGCAGAACAACGACCACTCTTTTCGCAGAAATCGCAATTCGTTGCTGTGAACTTAAATGCCAGAGAGAATGAACCAGTTTCTCGGATACCGCGGAGGAGGTACTTCCGGTTACCAAAAAGGCGGGAAACAGAAAAGTTCCAAGCCCGGATGGAATTCCGAATCTTGCTCTAATAACGGCGATATGGAGGAGACCTGAAATCATTACCGAGCTGCTCCAACATTGTATTTATAGCAAGCCAGCCCTTGTTCCTTGTGGTCGAAAGAAGCGGCGCTCTCTCAGGTAACTCTCCAGAAGAGCAAAAATCAAAAATTGACACACGAAGGATGTAGTGAGAGTTGCAGCAGATACCACTCCTGGAAAACGACGGAAGGGCGGTGTGGTCACGCTGGACGTGAAGATCGCTTTCAGCCCGGCAGACTGTACAAGTATTCGCATGGCACTGATAGAAGCACGGGTCCCGGGATACATTCTCGACCTAGTGGAAAGTTACCTCTCCGACCGTACGCTGCTAGATAAAAGCGGCAACAGAACGGAGAGGCACAAAACAACAGCTACCGTACCGTAGAAATCAATCTTTGGTCCACCTATGAGACGTAATTTATGACGATGTTCCGAGAAGGAAAGAACGCCTGGGGAAGTCGCGCGGGTGAGCGAAGAGGACTTACAGCTGGCAAAACACAAAAATGAAGCGGTGCTGCTAAATAGCCGAAAAGTAGTCGAAGTTTGTAAAATATGAGCCGGTCAACATATCATCCAGTCATCACGCAAGTTCAAATACCTAGGGGTCATGACAGGTCATCGACTCAATCTTAAACATCGTAAGGAGTATGTGGCACGGAAACCGGCGGGTATTCAGACGGCATTAGCGGAGATTATTCCCAACTTAGGGGGACCGAAGGATTTTAGGAAGAAGATAATTGGCGCGATAGTGACCTGGGTCATTATGGATGCCAGCCCAGTATGAGCGAACTCACTCAGCATTAAAACGATGAACCGTAACTTGGCGGCAATGTACCGCCGCAACGCTCCGCGATAAATTTGTGGATTGCACGCAGTCTCAAATAAAGCAGCCCTTGGCCGAGAAGATGAGACGCACCTAGGAGCAGCCTCGGGCGAACAGTCAAACTCTAGAAGCGACAACAAAGAACTCGTTTTGTTGAGGATATAGCAATCGTGCTGGAAAATAGCGCCGAAAGGCAGGTGGACGTTCGCTTTTACACCAAATATAGAACATTGGGTTAATAGAACACGTAGAACCTGCACAATTTCGGACACGACAGCCCACCGTTACCGAATTAAAGAAAGACGCTCAGGCTGTACTGTATCATTGTGTAAGGTTTAGGCGGGGCGTCCTCAATGAGAGTCGAGCAATACAGTCACTAATATGATTGGCTGCATGGAAGTGTATTGTTGATGAATTGTAAGGTAATGTAAGGTAAGGTAATGTAAGGTGCTCAGAGGAATGCGACGCTTGAAAAGGCAGCGGATAGAGAGAAAAGGCAGCGGACAGAGAGAAAAGGCAATAGAATCCACTAAGATCACTCAAAAGCGTGAAATAACAGCAACCGCCCTCTGGGAAGCAATACCTAAACTGTGGTCCCGAGGAGGAAAGTGGTAGACGAAGTGTGTGTGGAGTTACTTTTATCTCGTAGGCGCGAGGTATGGCGAATCGGGAATGCTGCTGGCGCGTGCCAGTAGTATCTTTGGAAGGTTTCTACCTCTAGCTCGCGTAGCCAAAAAAAAAGACACCATCGATACACATTGCTGGTGGACATGGATGAAGTACTCGAAATGGCAATTATGATAACATTTTAGACGCTGCAGGCGAATAAGACGAGGGGAAGATTAAGATATGTACCATCAGGGAATCTTTTGATCGCACCAAACTGGCGTTAATTATGAGTGTAGCATCAAAATATGGCGAGTTCAATGCCGGATAAGGAAAAAGAGATCAAGAAAATATATTTCCGATACATGGAGGCAGGCCACCTGGCTAGAAATTTTCGCGGAAAAGATCGCAGTTCACAGTGCAAAAGATGCGAGGAAAATAGACATAAAAGCGCAGAATGCACGAACAAAAGGCGGTGCATTATTTGCGCAGAGAAAGATTTAACAAATGCAAAACACTTTATGGCAATTACAGCACGCAGTAAAGTGCTACATGCTGAAAATTATAGACTTTTATGTAAATTTAGATAGAAAAAAAAAAACGGCTGCGCGGTTCCAAAAAGACGGGTAAGGCTGCTCTATATAGAAAACAATATCCAAGAATTGGGAAAAGCAGATGAAGTAAGCAAAAACTTTATTGTAGCGGAAGTGGCGGAGATCCGCACTTACAGTTGCTACTTCTCTTCATAGATAGACCTTGATACTTTGGCTGGAAACTAAACTGCTTAAACTACTTTCCAAAGAGGAGCACAGTGGACGACACTAGACATAACCATAGCGCCGTTAATGTTGGCAGACGTACGCGTTGGATAGTGGCAGAAAGCGAAACCTTAAGTGACCACAAGTATACCTATTTCGATGTGACGCAGTATAACGGACACATAACAAATCAATAAAGTAGAAAGCTCCCAAACTGAACCGGGAGGCGAGCAAAGCTACTCTGTTGGCCAAAAAAGACGAACCACACTGCACTAGCCTGCGCCAGGAAAAGTATGCGAATGATGTCGTAGCTTAGATCGCGCATACCTCGCCATATATATTTGTGGGGATGGAGTGCCAAAAGTTAGAGATTCTAGCAGAAGAATGAACGTAACGTTTTGGTGGAACAAAGAAACTGTGGACACTAAGTTGGCTTTGCCAAACGACATCAGACACACTTTTAACAACGCGGGCTTGGAAACCATCATAACACATTTAAACAAACGAAGGTCTTCTTCATACTTGGCTAAAACAGTTGGTAACTCTGATTGTAGACGATCTAACCCTATTGGCTTCGAAAGTGGGTTGATTTTTGCTATTCCTCTGAGCTCTGTAACAAGCGTTGGTGTTCACACGTTAGCGGTTGGGTCTTTAAGTAGGTCGATTGTCCGCTGTCCTTCAGAAAAGGTGCTGTCACAGGTGACCGCTTTGCCCGGAATGGGTGGCACTAACTCTGTCAGCGTTAGTAAGAGTTCAGGTAACGTGTGTGACATATGAAATATAGCTGGCTCATCAAAGACTGATGTTTCAGCAAACAACGATTGTTTAGAGAATGACATCTCTAATTCCCTACGGAATAACAATCAGCTTATCAGTGACGGGCAGCAACAGGTCTAAAAACTAGACGGGTTTTTAACTGGAGCTGATGTTTATTCCGGCATGCACAGCGTTGTTCGTGTCGTGATGTGCTTTTTATACGTTGCGTTAATTGAACGCTATATTGCGTTGAAAACTCCTAACCATGATTAGGCGAAAATTAGTATCTTTGCGACAAATTCTACGAGGAAGAGAGAGACCGAGTCGTTTAAAATTTTAGTTCCGGCAACGCTGTCTTCGCGTTTTTTCAATAAGACTTCTTGGCCAGAGTTTTTATTTAGAATGCCATACCTAATGGGTGCGTCAGAAAACGACGCGTTGTAACTGCAACTAATGCGGCTCCAAAAAAACTGGAGGATTCCTTATCTCCTTAATATGAAACTCAAGTTGTTATGTTTAGGGTCTCATCCTTTGGAGTGGTGTTTAGTGAAACGTGGCTGAAACCAGCTGCTTTAGATACTGAAGGACATCAAGGTTAACAGATTATCTAAAAGTTAGGGTGGTGTTTTAATTGCTGTTGTAAATTCTCTCCCGTCTTGGTTATATTTAGCGACTGTCAAAATTGACATTGAGTTTGTAGGTGTTTGTAGGGGTTTGTCTTCACGTAAATGGCAAGGTAATCTATATAACTTGTTCGTCCTTCGTCTGATACTAGTATTTACATTAAGCATTTCCAGCTCATTCATTAGTTGCCAGTTGAACTGAACCCTGCTGAAATATAACTCGTATTAGGTGGCTTTAATTTACCCGATGTTTTTTGGAATTTCAATGTTGAAAGTGGCTATTTTAATCCTATCTTCTATTCTGGTTGATCAGGCAAATAATTAAAAACAAGTTTCATTGCGGGTTATGAAGAACATAAATTTTATTGAATAATAAAAATGAAAATTAACTTAACTCCAGATGGGATACCATCTTGTATTTTGGGGGGTTCTGCTACTATTTTACACACTCTGCATACTCCTTAACTCAATTCTTGTCTTAGGAAAAGATACTTTTCTGAGCCATGAAACAAGTCCTTTTTAATTCCTCTGCATACGAATGGCAAAAATTATAGAGGAATCACCAGACTGTGGACCCTGCCTAAACTATTCGAACTTCCTTTACTCAACAGATTTCCACCATTACTGATGTCCGTTGTATTATCCTTTCACCATGGATTTATTAACCGTAAGCCAACTTCGACAAACCTGCTGGAGCTCGTTCGCCACATTTATAATGGCTTCTTGGTGGGCAAGCAAACTGATGTTGTGTTTCTAAGGCGTTTGATAAGGTTGACCATAAACTCTTCTTACATAAATTGCATGGCATAGGTATTCCTACCAATTTATTTGCGCGGTTTTCATCTTATCCAACTGATCGTACACAGATTGTGTTGTTTGATTCTTGTAGGTCACTGTCTACACTAGTCATATGTGGGGTCTCACAGGGGAATCATATCCCGGTTATTGTTATCATCGTTAGAATCGCTATAACCGTTTCTTAGAAATGATAAAACAGTGTTTTTGAAAAAAAAAATTTGTTTTCAAATTGCTAAACGAAGGTTACATATGAAACGAAGTGGTGGAACAACGAAAACGGCAATGTGGAAAAGTGCGGACAAAAATTAAGTGGATTGCATAAAACAAAATTAATAAATTCAAATCAAATAAATTGCGAAAAATGCTTGCTAGCAGTACAAGCCCGAAACACACAGAGTGAAATTTTATTAAATATGAACCTGCTAAATCAGTACGAATTCATGCCGTAAGAAAAAAAAGAGAGGTCGGGGAGTGCAGCTTTGAATTCTGGTTAGCACAATATTTCGTCAACGTAAAGCAGTACCCTCATTTCGTAATAGGTTTGACATGTTGACATTGTTTTTGTTTTTTTTTTTTTTTTATATTACTTATAAATTTGAAGAGATAAATTTAAGAAATAAAATTGTGAATTCCTTCATTCGTGTGGCCACCATTACTTATAAATATGTGCTAGAATAAAAGAATATTTTTTTCTATCTTTTCTCAAACGGATATAAATTTAATGATATTAGTTTTCATTATTACCTAAGAAAAAAATGTGGAAACTTAAATTTCACCTCTGAGAGGGGGAGTGATTAGTGTGGTCGCCGGACCCAACTACGGGGTCTCTCATAGAAAACCATGCCGAAAGACAATAAAAGGAAAGTTTCAAATAATAGACAGACATCCTATGATATATTGCGTAACTTATTTTGTTCCTCGAAAACGTTTTCACGCAGTTGCACAAACCCATTCCTAATGACAACTATTCTTTATCCACCGGTAAACCCCCATACTGGCAATCTAATATAATGAAAATTGCTAACTTACTAGATTTCGCTGTATACTCTAGTATTCTCTCTAATTTACTTCATATTTATGACAATGATAACCTCATTTTTTATCACTATACATTGATTATCAACTTCAACACGTCTCTTCACAATCATAAAACTCTTAAAAATAGTGTCTTCAATTGTAAAACTGATATTAGTCTTTTTAGCTACTGGATTTATTAGGTATCGTCAAGTTAAAACAAATTTGAGCGCAGCTGCAAACACTCTGTGCATCTTCTAGCTGGGATAAGAAATTAACAAATTAAAAATTTTGTAATCAACATCAATTCGGGGATGTTTGAGGAACATTGCCATGACTACCACATATCTTAAACAACTAACAAGGCGAATGAAAATTTCGCTCAGTCGTTAAAAGAAATTTTTCAATCTAATAATCTTTGTGGTACTTCAAACGCAGAATACATACTGAAATTTCCCTGGTTATGATAGCATGAGTGGAATAACTATGAAACTCCACCATCATTAAACCTTTCATCTCCTTAGCATTAATTTTGAATAGTATGTTAAAATGGAGTCACTTGCTAACGCAATAATAAGTCAGAAAATGTTGTAAGCTACTATGGGCCTACTAGTTTACTAAATACTTTTTCTAAAATATTTGAAAAAATATATTCACGAAGGCTACACCGAGTTCTAGAGGAAAAATTTATTATTCCTTCACTTTCCATCACAAGAAATATCTGCGTACATTACGTTCAAACTAAATAAGGGCTCTATTACTTCACTATTTTTGAATGACAATGATTTCCCTCTCAACAACTGTATAAAATAATTTTGCTTACGTATTGAAAAAAGATTAACACGGAAAGATCATATCAAAGCTAGACCCCAGCAACTTAATTTAAAAACCAGAAGACTCTGTCACCTAAATAGTGCAGAATCTCAACTTAATCCAATAAATGATCGTATTTTGTACGAGATTATTCCCCAACCTATTTGGACTTACGGCATAAAAGGTAGAGAACAGCCAGTAATTCTAATATTAAATGCTCCAAAAATATGAAAGTTAAATCCTCCGTGTTGTTGTTAATGCCCCGTGATATGTCAGCAACAAAACTGTTTATGATGACCTGGAACCTGGTGCAACTCCAGAAGTCATTCCCATTTTATCGCGACAAACATACATGCGCTGGGAAAAGTCCGTGCGTTTGTAAAACAATGTGGATTTCGTGTGTCAACAGCGGCCCCGGGTGCGAAAAGCTTTGAACAGCTTTCAGTCATGTTTCCAAGAAGATCGAATCATGTTAATAAACTGATAACCAGTGGGCGCGTAAAAAAGTTTAATACCTCGCGGAAATTTTCATGATCCCGTGGGCGATAAAACAAGAAATGGTTAATATCTATCAACCTAACATATGAAGACATATGAAGACGTCATCATCGACAGTGACGTACAAATCAACAAACAAGTACTGTTAGAATAGCTGAGCCAGATTCATTAAGATAGGAGCATTCAGACATTAACACGAGGGCATACACATCAATGAGTAACGTATAAAGAATGCTTAAATCATTGGCATCCAGGCATTGAAGAAATTTTCTCATCAAGCGATGGGGGTGCTCAACATTGGGTGATTGTGTCAGCGAATACGGGTATTAATACTTCTTCCTGGATTACAAATATTTTAAATAAAACCATGACGACAAATACCAAAAAAAAAATACTATTATTATTATTCGTATAACAAATATTGAAAATATCCAAGAAGCGTAACGTGCTCCAACGATGCTAACATAAGACAAGTTATTCAATACACATCTTAACTCATTTTTTTAATAACACACCAAGAATTATACTTTATTTTTATGTAAATGCATTATCTCCATGAAAGCCCTTTAAAACGTCAACTACCGCAGTCAAAATTTAGCGAACTTAATATGCTTCTGAAAGACTTTATCCATTATCTAATTATCCAGTTACCTGCGTGACAAACCACAAATTAGATTTTGTCAGCATAGAAAGGTTTGCTTTCTCGACAGTCTCTATATATGATGCGCTCTAAAAAGCAGAGCTATGTGATCCAAATTCTCTACAGGTAATTGACTAAGGACCAATTTTCATCATGGAATATTAAAAATATAACCTCTTTGGCGCATAAATATTTATTTTTCATTGGATGGAATGGAATCCAAAAAATAGGCGTACGATGTCCAAACTCGACAAGGTCAATTTTTAGGTTAAATTATTTTTACGAACGAGTTTCCGTCAACAAATAAGGAAAATTTGGCCTTTTCACCGTACCGTAGAAGCGGTTATAGGGCAACGATTTCAACGAGTTCAACGAGTGCCCCGTCTAGTCCAAATTTATATGAAAATTACATTATTGTTTCATATAACCACGTCGCGACATAAGGCGCTATTTGGGGAACAGTCGAATAAGAGATCCGATCCAAATTATCGTCAATGGCATTGGTCCTTGGAAGCAAACACTTTGGTATACAAAATTTCATCAAAATATCTCAAAAATTTTGTATTGTAGGTTGAAGACAAGATTGCATGATCAAAATTAGACGGACAGACGAGCAGATAAGCTTAGGGCGATTCGGAAAATGATGCTGAATCGACCGATATAATGAAAGGAGGGTCTATCTCAGATGTTACATACATTCGCATAAACCTAATATACGCAAACCCTATCTATTTTAAGCAGGCGAAGATCCCCAAAATTTCTAAGGACGAAAAGCAGGAATTGGTTTTGACCGGACTCCCAATAATAGAACAGACTCCCAATAATAGAATATAAACGTAAAAACAAATTTCGTAAAAAAAAATGTTGTATTCGTTAACACAAAAGCTTACCTTTATATTTATAAAAGAGAGGCCCCGATTCTAGTGGACATCCAACAGTTAACAGTGTTTTCCATTGATTGCACCGATGCAACGAACAAAATGTTATTGAAATCTTCAGCTATTTTTGTTGTCCATATTTTTTTGGAAGTTGTACACATGCAACTGCTACATTTTTCTTTACATATTATTTCGCATATATTATGTTGCGCTCAGTTAAAAAGCGAATTGTAATTAAAAGCGCATACTTTACTGTCACTAAAACCTAGATAAGCAAGAAATCGCAATCCACACGTGAGCATTTAAACGGATTTCTGATATAAATATACTTAAGCACGGTTGAACAACAGCCTTTGTTTTTATTAAAATATGTAACCGCCATGAATGTTTATGAAGTAGATTTTCGAGAAGATCATATCATAAGTGGAATGGTCCTAATATTTGCGTAAACTTTTTCATGGTCCTGCAGACGTACTATTTGAAACGACTTTGCAAAAATTTCTTGAACGTCTCGACTTTCAAAGAGAGATTTTACCGAATGATTCTCTTTGTACGATTCAAGCAATTCTTTAGCTTCAATTTGTCACAAATCACTTGGTGTTATAATGATAATTCTGGCTGTATAGTCCCCACTTCAACGACTGATAGAGTTATTGTGTTTTTCAATAAATTATTTGAACGTAATTTACTTCAATACAACCGTGTTCCTAATTGTAATGACAGATTGCTAGATCTTTTCCCGGGGATAGTTGTAAATCACTGTCCATCTTTTAGGTTACCTGAGGATTCGTATCATCCAGCAATTTTTGTTTCATTTTATTACAGACATAATGATCCGTTGACATACTATAACGTACAAATCAAATTTCCTCAAATAAACATTGTGATTTTAATAAAATCAATATTTTACAACGTAAATCTTATCTTTCACAAATTACGCTCGATTTTCGTGCTGGGAATATTGAAACCTTACTGTCTTCGTTCTGTAATGTGTTAAACCTAGCTATTTATGCATCCGTTCCGATCAAGCAACCTCGGCCTCGAAGCAGGTGCGCGCTTAACAAGACAATTAAATATTGCAAAAATAGGAAAACCAAATTTTTCAAAAAATATATGAAGAGTGATTCTACTTACGATTAAATTGTGTGCATGAACAAAATAGCACAACAATAAAATTGATAGCAATTCCTGACGGTTAAGCAAAAACCATTCATTAAACGACATATTTTATTCTGTTCCTACAGTCCAATTAAAACTATTTAATGTACTTACGTTTTCGTTTCTTTAAAATAGCTATGAGCGGTGATATTTGCAAGACGTGTCGGTTTGTAAAGGTTTCTGATACAGACGGTTATCTACAATGCATTCTTTGGGAAAAGAAAATACAATCGTCATTAAAATCTGCAAACTGAATACTGTCACATATGGAAATAAGTTAGCAGCCTTTTAACAATCCGTGTTATTAAGTAACCTACGGTTGATGAAGGAAACGCCTTTCCACTGATCAAGTAATTAAAATACGACAGCAACTTACACCTTTATTTCAGGAACATAGTCTCATAATTCGAAAATGGTGCTCAAATGATCAAGACGTTTCACGTGATATTCTACCATCAGACTGTGAACAGTACTTGAAATTTCATGCCAGAACTAACGTAACTAAGGCTTTGCGACTTTTTTGCAACCCTAGAACCCACAATTTTATTTTTTCGCTTTCGTCTACAATAAACGCAGCTACGAAGAGCGTCGTATTGTCTACTTATCTCTATGATCCCTCGGTCTAATTGGCCCAATAATCGCAAAGGCCAAAATATGTATACAAACTTTTTGGAAAACAATCTCCAGCGAAATTCAAGCTTACTTCAATCATTACACTCGGCATGGTTGGATTTCAGTTCAACTTTCAACAAATTTTTTTGTCGTTCAAAAATTTGTTTCCTTGTTTCATGTCGACGTCAAAAGCGACAATATGAATTCATGACAGAATACTTTGCATGTACCTACACTTTATCCGAAGTAAGGAGTGTTATCGAAACCAGCCCACTGTGTTCGAAATCTAAAGTACCACCGTTGGAAGTTCTCACCATACCAAAGTTCAAACTATCCATAGCTTTACTATTACCGAAGCTTCTGAATGTCGTTGCCAATCATTGCCCATTGAGCATTAAATTCATCGGTGGTTAGATTCGATGCTCGTCTTATCATGGTTGCCTGAGCAATCGTCTAACTTTAACGTGTTCGTAATTAACAGGGCAAAGGAAACGTAATACGTTAATAGTTCACAGAGCTTTAAGTTATTGGTGCTTGCATGCTATCATTTGCTATAAAATTTTCTATAATTTTTTTCTTTGTGGAAACATTCGAAGTAACGATATTGGTTTGGTAACGATCCAATCATCCATTTTTGCACTTCTTTAGAATTTGGAGACCACGTGTCAGCCACGCCATGCTGCATCGATCTTAACATGCAATCACACGGCGCTATGTCTGGTGAGTGCACTGGGTGCAGAAGAACTTTCTATTTGAACTCAACAGTGTGTCCTTAACAACTCTTGCAACGGTATTTTCAGTCAATTCGCGCTGTAGTCATTTTAGTCACTATTGCTGTGTGCATTGCTTGTTTGCAACAATACATCGCTTTAGCAGCTCCTAATACACTGCATCGTGTTGATCCCACCATATCCACAGCAAAACTTTATGGCAATAAATATTCCGCTTCGGTGTCGATGTGAATGACTTCCCTGGACAAACTCATGACGTTTTGCGCTTGTGATACAAGCAGCAGACCCACTTTTCATCATCAGTCACAATACGCCGCAGAAAACACTTCAGTCTTTGCCTCGCAAGTAATGAAACCGCGATGTTGGAACGGTGCGAAATGGCATTTTCATTCAATTTGTATGATAGCCACTTTTCCTCCTTTTGGATCTTTCCCATCGCACGTAAATATCTAAAAATAGTTAATTCATCAACTGCGAAGCTATTTGAGAGTTTTTGGAGAGTTTGAGGTGGTTTCGTCCAATAAATCTTGCAATTCATTTTCTTCGAACTTTTTCGATCGTCTAGACCGTTCTTTGTCATTGACATAAAAATCACCACTTTTAAACCGTTGACACTAAAACCGACGATTGGGATACGATAGCTTCACCACAAGCTTTTAAAAGTGTTTGATGGGCTTCGACAAAAGATTGCTTCAAATCAGACGACAAAAGTAAGTAATATCCAAAATGCAATTTTGAACATTCGGTGATTAGCATCCGCATATGCTGAATAACTCAATAATACTAAATCATCGAATTTAACCATTGTGTACATCGATACTTCGCATTATTTTACCATTTTCATCAATAGGGGTTCCTGATTAAAAGATGTGGAAGCACCTAGGCAGTTTTAAGCTGCCTTCTTTTCGATTGTATGCGCACATATCATATGGGTATCAATTTTCAGTAATTTTTATTCTTGCGTCTTTCAACCACTAAACATCTAGCTATTATATTATCGTTTGTTTGGGCTGGTAAATGAAATAAAACTAACATGAAATCTTCGAATTCGTACGTTTTTCTTCTTCGTTTCATTTTTTTCGTCATTTGTAATACAAAAATATATTAAGTTTGTGCGGATGCATGCAATACACAGGAGGACTTGAGATAGACCTATCTTTTATTATACCGAACGATTCTAACTCACTTTCTGAACCTATTTAATCTTGCTTCTCCATTTGTGCGTCTTATATAATTACATTCAACCTACATTCCGAAGTTTTTAAGATATTTCGACGAAATTTGGTAAATTGAGGTGTTTGGCTCAAGAAAAAACGCTGTAGAAAATGGTTCTGGTGGGACCATTTTTTCGAACCGTTCTGATAGGACGCCCTACTTTGAAAAGTCATTATGCGAATAATTATTGGGTGAGGTAGACTATTGAATGGTGGGCCGTGGTCCACGATAGTATTTTTACTCTCTTTTTTGAATTCGTTTCTTGAAATGAGTAAAATTGATGTACACGATAATTCTATTTTTAAAACCAATAAAAATGTATTATAAAAGTGTTGTGAATATCCACTATAAGTGAAAATATCCGCGCAAGAAAACAGCCAGTCCTTGTATTTACCCTACTTTTAAAATGCTAACAAAACAAACCAATTAAAAAATGATGAATTATATATTTGGTATAGTTAAGGACAGTTGAATGGGGCAAGGACGCCTCAGTTGTGGGAAAATTTTTGATTTGAAAAGAAGTTTTGTCGAAAGCGGAATCTGACTTTAAATTGAAATTTTGCTATGCACACTACCCTTAGTTATGGTATCACTATATACAGAACGACAGCATTTGACATAAGCTTAACAAGCTATCTATTTGAGATTGCCATTGAGGGAAACTGAAGGCAATTAATCAAACAAATCGCAGCTTATGACGTGCTGCATAATGAAGCACTTTTACTGGCGATGAAAAGTGGATTGTTTACCATAAGTTCAGTTGGAAAACGTCAAAATAGAATAAAGACATTTACAATTCCTTTGTACAACTTACTTAAAGGCATATTTAATTTTACCTAAACTTACATATTCCCTTTTCGAATGGTCTCTCTAAATTACATTTTCAAACAAGAAAACTAAAAATAAGTCGTGCGCATCAGAAGATCAGCACCAGGTCTGAGCCGAATATAGCCCATTTTCCCCTTCTTTCTTTAGTTATAGATAAAAGAGAAAAATAAACATTTCTTTCCTTTACAAAAACGCAATTAAATGCGCTGAAAATGTTTGTGCATGAATGCCAGCCAGCCAGTCTGATTAACCGACTAGGCAACTATCTGTTTGCCAGAGTCTATAATAAGTCTTTCAGTGAGAGGCTGATCATCAAACCCTATAAAACATTTATTACGATGACCATGTGCATCTCTGCATCCACAAAATACACAAAAAAAATTAGACTCTAACGTAAAATTTTTGCTTATTTTGCACTAGACAATATTGCTCGTTCATTTACATTACAACGTACGTCGTCATAAATAGCGAACAAAAGTGCATACACATACGACAAGGCATATTTAGCGGCTTATCTTCATGATCATCAGAATAAAAAACATCATGATTAAAACTTTTATGCAATATGGGGTTTATCACGTTTCTCCCATAATTTGTTTTGGATAGAAAAACGCATGAAAACTTCTAATAAACGTTATCAAAATTATTCTTCAGCTTGTGAGTCTACATTCCTCTAAACTTTATTGTTGACACTCTCATTGTCAAAAATATAACAGCTAACGCTTTGCGTATATTTTGTTAGTTTGTGCTCGCAAATTCAAAGTCTGAAAGGGCACAAAACAGTAGCAATCTGAAACAGAGATTAAATATTGTCAATATCAACTTAATTGGGAATAAATAGTTGCTATGGTCACACAATGGTTTGATGAGAAAAAATCCAAAATTTGAATTCGGGCGCTCGAAAATGAGTTCAAAATGAGCAGTAAGAATTTTAATTTTCGCAAAAGCAAGCAGGAATCAACAGGATATCATTTTGAAATTTTGCTGATCGGGAAATTTTAATTTCTGACGTAAGTGTACAACGATTTCAAAGATCATATTTTGAAAAACATGTCCTCGAAAATGATGTTTTGCAAGTGTTAGCGTTGAGGATTTAGCAAGTACCAAGTAAGTCAAATTTTAGCGAACGTATTTGGGAATATTAACGCGCCGCTCGCTTCCGGTCAAAGTCAGAAAACGTTATTAAGGAAAATTTTAGACCTTTTAGTTTATAAGAATGGAATTATGTATTATAAAGAGCTTATTGAAAACTTGCCTTTTACTATTATCAATTTTTTTTTGTTGGTACAAAGACACTAAGTGTTAAGTTAAAAATAGTAATATGAAACGAAAATGCAGCCAACTTTCCCATTGACGTTGATGCGTGACTGAACCATTCGATTTAGGTACCTGGACGCACGGTGAACGCACGTATGTGCGCGGTGTACATAAGATACGAACGTATAAACTGAAATACTACTTTGAGTGATCCATTTATATTAAATGTACCAACACCTTCCACCGGCAATAAAAAAAGAAATTCGCGGCTGCGTGTGTTTTCGACTTCATCCGCAAACTCGTAAACACCGAAGCTCTTCCTTCTACATCACATAAATAGCAAATTCTAGTCTAAGTAAGGGCCATCCTCAAGGCAAGAAATGCTCCTGTTTTTATATATTTTATATTTCAATACTTCTATCAATTGATTCTAGAACATATCGTATTGCATTTTTTAATCTGTGGACGATTTGAGGACATTTTTCCATTGGCTCATGCAATATGATAAAATTGTGTTATCACATTCTATCGGTAGGGGCCCATGCGTTCCTGGAACAACGAAAGGAGAATATCTGACATATACTGTCAAAGGAGTGTTATTTAATCGTCTTTAGGAACTTTAGAAAAATTTTGCTATCGTTGAATTGACAGCTGTTAATGTACATCTTAGCTTTTCATAACGACTTCTTCATGTTCTAGTCATATTCGCTTCCATTTCGTTCAAAATGTTCATGTATTTATGTACATTTCCTTTTCCCCGTATTGGAGTCTGACGTGTAAAGTTAATAAATGTAAGCGTTGTTACTTGTCTAAACGTTTAAGTTTATTTTATCAATACATATGATGATACGAAATGTTAAATCATATTAAAAATTCTTCTTGGTTTTTTCCGCGGTGTCATGTTGGGGCCTATATATCGGGCAACACTTGCACGACTTTCAAACGAACGTGTGCTTAAAAGGTAAATTTTTCTTAAATCATAGGCGGAAATGGCACTGTCGAAGACCCAGAACAAGCATCAGAGATCCTATAAAGTCTACATATTCTTGATCAATGTCTAATTCTGAATCGATTTAAGCATACCCGTCTGTCCATCTGGGTAACATCTGCGTTAAAAATCGATCGCAAAAATGAAGACATCGGCTACCGATCGCTCAAAAACATCGAACCTAACTAAAATTTAAAAAGAAGTTTGACAAATAATCGAAATTTATGTCTATTGAATAGTTTTTAAGACGAAGGAGGTATTCCTAAGTTTCGTATTCGCTTATTTTTCTATTTCTATTGGTTGAATATAGTTTGATGATTTCTTTTTATTTGGAATTTCGGGTAATTTCCCATCGCAGAACACTACAAATAAGAGCTGTTAATTATTCAATTCGAGCTAAGAATAATCAGCCAGAAATAAACCAACGTATAGCTATTATTTACTTATCATTTTGCTCTTAGATGGTCGTACTATGCATTCAATTTCTAATATTCTCTTTTACTGGTTTTCAGGCCACTTGAATTTGATATTTGCAGATAATGTTTTTTGCTGTCGTGTGTGTAAGTGGTTAATAAGGATTCTAAAACTTATTAGTTTCCAAAGAGTCATATTATCTTCACTAGATGAACATTTGTAACACTATTTTAAATGTAGTTGCCTCTTAAGGAAAATTAATCTCCAAATAGGGCTAGTATCTAATTCTTCTAAAAAATCTTTACTAAAACCTTTGTAAGCCTCAGCCGAAGGCAAAAGTAGGTAAAAAACATAAGTGTTTCTTGCGAAACTATTATTTACTACAAGGAAATAATCTCAAACCTACCCCCTAAACATAAGTAAAAGTTATCCGTATCCTTGCATCCCATCTGGGATGAAAGTTGTTGTAAACAAGCTCTAAGGTAATAAATGACCAGTATAGACCATCAGCACAATTACATTCACTACACTATTACGTGACTATTTACGTGACGATATTTGTCAATGACTTATAAAATGTTATTTGAATTTTAATGAATATGTCATTGTCATCATTACTATATATTAACACTGAAAACAACATCATAACGATCATGCTCGTTGTTAAGGGTACTGCTTTTATATTGCAATGATGTAAAGGGTAAGCACGCCATTAAATACTTTCGTGCAAAAAAGACAAATAAAAGCTTGCAACAGCAACAGTACTGCTTGCTGATGTATGTCCACATAGCCATAGCAGGGGGAACGGGTCTTAACCGACTTCCATTATTGTTACATGCTTTTACCAAGTTTGCTATCTGCAAGCACTAATACGATAGTAATCTATGCATGCATGTACACAATTGTGCACGCGCAAAGCGAACTGCATTCCTCTATTGAAATGGTTTGGTAGTAATGTGTAAAAAAAAGAAAGCACACATGCAGTTGTACAACTGCGCAACCATCTAGATAAATATATATATATATATATATATATACATATAGGGGTGGGCAAGGTTAAAGACGAGGCCTTTATATAATAATAGCAATATAATGAAGACCTGAACAAGATTAAGAGAGTTTTATATTTAAATATTTTCGATTACATAATTCTTTTCTGTTATTTCATTTTAATAATATTTTTAATAGCATTTCACTGATACCCTTTGCGACTCAAGTATAATCTATTCGACAGCTCTAAAGTAAACAGAATTTCATTTGTACATATGTATGTTTGTATTGGTGTCATGCCGAAGCCATTTAGAAATGCAAAAACGTTGATAAGAGTCGAAAATGTCATTTAATGAAAAATAAATTTTATAATACAACGGTTTTAAGTTTTAAGAACTTTGACTTTGACTTAATGTTTAAACCACGTTTGGCCACTGATAAGCGTTGAAATAAATTGATTTTTGTTTACGTTGGCGTCTCAAAATATGCATATGTACTTTCATTTGTATATTCCTATATAAAAATAAAATATAATTAAAAAATGTTATGGTTTTTAAATAGGAAAATCATGAACAAATTTTCGTTTTTTTTTGTATAGTTATCAATTCGAGGGTTGCTAAGAGAAATTTTTATGACCGCCATATAACTAAATTTTAGGCTGGCATGCTAAGTTTTTCGCAGCACTTGTATTGTCTAGATTTTCTTTTTTTTTTGGTTTTTCGAGAAATCTTCTAATTTATCAATTTTTAATATTTCAGTTTAAAACTCATTTTCATTGCGACTTCTTTGAGTTCGTCAGGTATAGGTGTCAAATTAAGTTGCAACTATTTTATATAGTTCGGAAAGTGCAATCGCTCTTTAATGCGCGATTTGGTTTGTATATTTTCATGTTATGGATTGAAAGAAATTTTGTAGTGATTGTGGCAATCAATTTTCAAAAGTATTTCAAGATATAATGACAAAAGGATCATGCCCACGTAACCGGCTGAAAGGGATAATACTCGCTCAACGAAAAAAAGCTTTCACCTCATCTTTCGTTGGTCCTTCATTGAAGTTTTATATTAAAAGGTTTTCCATTTAACCCATTGAAGAACCAAAAAAAAAGCATCGCACGATTGATTTTCCACAAACGATTTTCGATCGTTTGACATTTAGGTATAAAATAAAAAATAATGAAAAAAACACTCCTTGCAAATTGTTGGCCAAGAATATCTTTAACATCGATAACGAGTGCAATACCAACAGCAACGACAACAATAAGTGTTGCAGTTTAACGTTTTTATTTAAATGAAACACTTCACTCACATTCTGTCACTTTAGCCAACAAAAATATGTAAAAAAGAGGAAAGCAAGAACAAATCTGTTGAAAATATTCTGAAAAGAGACATATAAATGAATAAAAAATTCAAAACAAAAAACGAAATGCATCTAAATGCCGAGCGCGTCACTGTCAGAGATAGTTACAAGAATGTGCACGCGTTTTCAACAAGGAAAGACGAACAAAAAAGAATTAAAGTGACTAAAAATCAGTGCAAGTAAGTGTACTGCGAGATATAAACATATATTTGCATAGATGCACGCAATTTTTCGTGTTTGATGCAAATCCCTCTTTAGTGTGTATAATGTTTATCGTTCAACTAGAGGAGGATATGGTTCTTTCAAACAGTCAGTTTAATAATTCTAAGTCTAGCTTCATTAAATGTTAAATGCGTCAAGTCGAATTCGGTTTAAATTTTCACAGAATAAAAATGTGTATGAGCGTTTTCAAAAGTTTGTTGTTGCACGTGAAAGATTTCCTTCCTTCGTTATTTCTGATTTTCATCCCTGTTATGCGGTCGTTGATTTCTTTGGTCTGTAGTGGGTACAACTCCGGCCCAGATATAAGAAGAGAAAGTAACATTTATTGGGTTGGCAAAGCCTTTCTCTTTGTCTCTTCACATTACATTAATCAGCTGGAGAAATTATAATTCTCTAAGTCGGTTCGTTTCTTCCCGCTGTGAAAGTGGTTGCGATGGCAAATTCTTTCTGTTGAAGCCCCCCTCGCATTTTCGAGATCTTACCTTAAGAGTTTCGTTCCAATGCATTGTAGAGGATCTCATTCTGCAACGGGTATATTACGGAGACCTGGTTCCGGACGATTGGAGAGAAAAGGTCTTCTTCTTGTCTCTAAAAGCCCTACACAAGCTGCTACCCTCTATCCAGGTAGTTTTTATGATATTGAGGAGTAGGCGGGAGAGACAGTATGGTGGAATCTAGGCGTTGCCAACTCACCGCAAGGAGCCGTTTATCGCTTCGTATTTAATATATGTTTCAAAGGAGCCAAGCTGTCTATGGAACGAAACCACTTTAAACCTCTAACGGAAACTGCGTCTGTAAAGTAAATTTCACATAGTTGTATTTATTTCTAAGGGATCGGTTGTACTCCTTTGGAGCTTAATTGGCGCGCCAATTGATGGGTATTCAGTATTCGCCCTAAGGGAATAAAACTTTCTCACTAGTGTTTTTATTCACTTCGATTAACAAGTAGAATAATCATCTATAAAGACTACACAATTTGGCAGACAGTTTTCAAAGTCTTTAAAATAGAACATCAAATGACAATTGACAGTGGACTATAGTATGGTTTCAGACGGTATTAACAAAATTTATTTATATATATAGATAGACGTATTATTTAGAATTGTATTGAAAACGATCGTGTACTACATCGAATAGAAGTTCAATGACCATATATTTTACTTAGGATTGATTTCAAATTATATGAAAAAAAAGAAATTGATTAATGATTCCATTGCAGCAAAGGTGAAAAAAGAAGTCAAAACAAATTTTACCTTCTAAAGCATTTATAGTCATAAATAAAACAAAAAGAATTATTGCGTTCAAACAGTATACTTCATTTTTTTACTTACCAAAGTATATAGTTTATAAAGAAACGAACATGAGATTAAACCTAGCCGTTCCTATAAACGTTAGTTTTCAAAATTCAGATCAATATGCCATATACTTTATAGGTAAAGAAGTTTAAAAATAAAATTTTGGAATACACAGTAAACAATTTTGGAGGCTATATACCGTTCCAGGTGAACTTTTTATGCCCTTAGCTTGCAAAAAATTGGAAAACAACCAAGTAGGAAGATTATATTCGACAGAACGGAATCTTTTGCCCTCACCATCTCTAACTTAAATAAACTTTAAGAAAAGTGGTCAAAATTAAAATTCTTTTCTCTACAATATTAGTTGCGCAGAAGCGATTTTTTAATTTTTGCGCTGTAGAAGGTACGTAAAAATTGTTGTAGTTTATCAATAATTGGCAAAAATCCCAATTTTTGTTTGTTTGCAAAAGTAGAGATGTTCTTAGTTTACGTTGTACACTTGGCTTGTCCTCCGATAGATTTGTTCTATTTATAATAGTAACCCGTGTTCCAAGAACGTGCAATATTTTTGTAAAAGCTGAAGGTGTAATATTCGCATAGAAGAATGTTTACCGCGGATTATTACTCAGGCAGGCAGCCACGATTAGTTGGGATTTAACATGAATTCCTTCCGGGTGCTTTCTAATGAAAAATGTGTCTAGCCCTAACCTCCGGTGATAAATATAAAGATATCAAGTTGACAATTTCGACTTTGTTGGAACGAATAAACGAATACAGTCAAATTAGTTGAGACACACGCGGCAACTGGAATTTGTAGATTTCGTGATGTGAGACGAATTATAAATGTAACTTTGCCAATTTGCGAATTTTTGGATATCAAAATATGTTGTTCATTTATTTATTACGTTTCGTTCCGCATAAAGTAAACATTATATTATATTATTATAATATATATATTTCTCTACAGAAACTTACTTCTAGTGTCTTGGCAATACGTGTGCTATGGGACAAAACATCCATGTATGTAATGATTATATGAATTTTACCTGCTGACATTATTGTTGAACGCCCTTGCTTTTCTTTCTTTACATAATGCTGCACTATAAAATACAAAAATTCTTCGTTCAATGTAACCTTAACATCAGATACGTTCACTAAATCGAATATGCTAATATTTGAGTATTGCTCATCGCTAATCCAAGATTTCAAATCGTAAACTTGGATACAGCAAAATCGAATTCGCTGGTTTACATATTTCTAAGCAAACTCGTGTAGCAAATAACAATATTTATGATAAAAGATATTATATGCATGTATATTTGCTATGCACGATTTTACGATTTTTTAGGCAGCCTTAAGGATGTTGTTCGTTCAGAAAGTACAAACTGCTACATACATTCATACTACTACATTCATTTGGTTCTGATCTTTTGATTAACACTTTCTTTCTCTATAATTAGATTGCGAAAGACGTTGTAATATATTACAGCGTTATATTAAATTTTTAGTGTTAAATTGTTTGCAATGTTAATTTGAATATTGTTATGTGTTATGTGTGGTAGGAACTTAACATTGAACAGTGGTAAAAAAATATGATTCGAAATTCTGGAAGTTAAAAAGAGTTAGTATACTTTCCAATGGCAGATGAAGAAAAGAGTATAAAATGTCACCGTGATAGCCAAGGAATTTAAATGGAATGAAAAGATGAAATATTCACTTATTTTACAACATATGAGCGTTTGTATCAACGATCGTGTCAAACTTCGAACGCATGAGATATTAACTTGAACTTTGTCGAATCGAACCTAAAGCACGCGGTTCCAACATGCTAAAGGTAATTCTAAAATGAGAATATGGTGCTCGCAAAAGAGAAGGAACTTGAAACCTTTTGCTCAAGCAAAAAATGTATCGGCTATTGTAAGGAGAAACAGAGATAGTTATATATACACAAAATCAAAATTTTATAAACTGACGAAAGAGCAAAACTCTTTCTTATTGGAAAAAATTGCTTATAGCGTTTAAACAAACTCAAACCACTTTCTATTGCAGGTGAAATTAAGAATTATGCCACAACTTTTTCAAGTGTTAAGTGTTAAAAAAGTAAAAACAATAAAAGTCATTCACTCGTATATTTTCTCTTCTGACACATGCATGCAGAACATGTGCATTTATATTTAAGTCTATTGCACTCATGTGCACGTTTTCATCCGTATGTATCGCTTACAGTTAAAGTTTTACAGTTAACACTTCGCCTTGTATAGCAAAGCAATCAAAGTTGTCTAGTCGCTAACAGCTTGTAGCGTGTGTTATAATTTGCTCCACAATATGTTGATTGTGGACTCAAAATATAACTTATCGTCAAAAAATGACACTTATCACATATGTGTGCGTTTATACATACATGTTTGGAGTTATACATTTTTGCGTAGTGCGGTATATTATGTATTCTGTTGTCAGACGATTACAATTTGTGCGCGTTCACATCTTGTCAAGTTAGTGATCGGATTTTAGCTTCTCGTTACAGTTGATCGTGTTCTGCCTTCGCTAACGGACATTTGCAATAGTGAACTTAATCGAAAATAAGATAAATTTTTTTTTATGAAAATTTATGTGTTGAATAAATTTATCAAAGTTAAAGCTTTTGGTGCAGTTAAAGAACGTGTTTGAGAAAAAAAAATCGTGTAGTAACGAGTGCATATTTCAACCGATAATTTTTATTATTTGTCATCCATCACCTTTGTTGCATTTCTTCAAGAAAGTGATTTTCTAGAAAGTTTACAAAAGCAAATGTAAAAAAAACAATTTACGACTTGATTAAGCTGTAATTACACTTTCTTTCATAATTATCATTACACCCAACAAAAGGGAAATTGATAGTCAAGACAAAAAGAAGATTCGGTGAATTAGTAAATATAAATAAAACATATGTACAACAGGGCCCTACAAAATAAATAAAAGAGATTTATTGGTATATGGAATAAACGAATCGGTCGATCTTTATAGTCGCTTACAATCGCTTTTAAAAATTTTTCCTAGTCTTCGATTATAACAAAAGGCAATTTATTTTATTTATCACTTAGGAGTTAATCTAATACACCCTTTAAGTTTATTAGCTCTTGTTAATACATTCAAAGAAATTAATTTTGTTTGTAAATATCTATCTATTTATTGAACAGCTTTAAAAATTCAGATACCTGTACATTAGTAACATATTTTTTAATATGTGCATATTTCGATCTTATCATACCGGTGTCTTATCACTTCACTTGGATGGCAAACAAACTAATAAAGAAGAAAAACCATGTTCTTGTACTTTACCGAAGTGGATGACGGGTGTCATTTGAAAAATTTTCGTTCCATTTCAGAAAAAAATTTAAATTATTTTCTTATGAACGCTACTTACATACTTTCTGTTTCTCTTTTCATTTTCTCTCTTTGTTTCATTCTACTACAATAGTTAATAAAATATGCACGTATAGAAGATTGGACATTTTTTAAATTGTTCACAGTACTTTAGTGCTGAGTCACTACATATCGATCAATTCCGCTATTCCCAGCGATCGTTTAACATATTGCTTGGAGTGTTTCGCGTTCCAGCATGCATTCGCTCTCACATACCCTTTCATTACTCTATAGTTTTAGAAAAACACTAAACAAATCCGAGAAAACGTGGATATTAAGGAAATGTAAATACATATGATCTAATTTTATGTATGTCGTTCGAGATATCGGAAAATCGATTAGTGAGCAACGATTAGTATAGGCAAATCATTAACTCTACTCGGCAATTATTAGTGTTTCACTGTCACACTCTTAGTAAATTTTTAAGTATGGTTTTTAAATAAAAACGGGGTATACTCATATATGGCTGTGGAGAGAACGAGACAACAGACATACACGTATGGCAATGTATAGAATTTGATAACGATTTTTATTGCATGCGGACACAGGTTTTCTACAGTGTATCTATTTTCGTAGCCCCATGGGTTTTGCGCCCTTCACTATTCCAGGTGCTTAAAACACCGCTTCGAAGTAAAATAAAGGTCAATGTTTGAGACTACCATTATTTTTGAGTATTCTATACATTCAAAGAGCGGTCAAAGCGTAGTTGTGTTGTAAGTGGCCCTCAGCGTTGAAGAATTTTACTTGGCAACTTTACGGTAATATTTGAACGAGGCGTAAGTTTATTGAAATGTATACGATCTCCATTGGTACTCTCTTCTTGTCTCTCTCAGTCTGTCCATCTCTCTTCGGCCTAATAACTCCTATTAGGTATACATGTGTTGTGTGAACATTTGAATGCGAACGGTTTGATCGATAATATGCGATGCTTATGTGTGTGCGCACTATGTACGTGTGCACATAGCGCGTGGAGAAAATGTAGAGGTAGGCAGCGAGGTACGCGAGTTGCGCACCACACTTTTTAAGTACTCAGTCATATGGAATTTTTAAGCGGAGCCCGCCTATTTCTAGTCAGTTAAACGGTAGCGTTTGTAGTGGAACGTATTGATTGTGTTGAAAGTAGTGTCGTACTTTATTTATATTTAAATGATTTATTAGTGATTATCACTTACACGATCCTTTAGAATATTTGTCTAACAATACAAAGTGTGAACTGAATCCAAAAAACCTTAATTGATGTAAAACAAATGATGATTGCTTTTTATATTAGAAAACATTTGCAAATTTAAATTATGTTGTTTAAGTCAGACAAAAAGTTAAATTTCCAGTATTTGAACGGAGGGATTTTATCCATCGCAGAGTAAGCAATAAGTAGACCGTACAATAAGTATCCTATTATTAGTGCGTTAGTCTCAAAACGTAAAGGACATCTGTTCACATCTTACCGGGCAGCATTAGATTTCATTAAACTAAATTTCTAATACTGTCAGGTAAAGATGTCGTCCGAGTCCTTAATCAACAAATGAAGAAGAAACTCGATTTGAAATTGTGTAAAACTGCTCGCTTAAAAATTATAATCAAAAATCCAAAAGTTAAGCTTAGGGTTTGAATAAACTAAATAAACCTCCTTTTTAGCGCACTAACCTCAAGATGCGATCAGGAAAAAAAATTGAAATCTGCGTACACTGTGCATATTAAGTGCTTCTTAATACGAACTAACAAAAATTAATTAGTGAAACATGTGCTGTTTTTTTCATTGTGTTTGAATGCGTATCAAAATTTATCGAGCATCCTTCATAACTTTTAAAAGCACGATTGCCAACTTTTCTGAGAAGTATATAAATTATAATATAATACCTGTTATATTTTTTTCATATTAGATATCGATTCAATTTATAAGTTCTCCAGCAATTTGCAAAATGGTTATACATATATATATTTTCAAATGGTTATTTCATAAAGGTTATAAACCAACGATAATTTTATGAAAAATTGTGTAGGTATAATATATGAACCTTCAATTTTCAGAATTGTTCTTTTATATTCTCTCTCTTAACAGAGTCAATCAAGCGCGGCAAGAATTAAGTTTACAAGTTTCCTTTAAGGGATATGATTATAACGATCTAATTGATTTGCTTTTATTTGTAAATGTTGTGCTAAAAAGACTTGAGTTAGATTGAAATAGAAAATAGTTCGCTAAAATATAATTGACGTGCATGACATGTAGTAAGACGCCCGGGACAACACACAATTGCTTTTTAAATTTAAGAAATACTCTTGCCAACGCCCACCAAATTTAGCCAAATCAATATATTACATTTTCTTTATCATAAAAGCTAGAGGCCTGCGGATCCATATGTTAAGCATAGCTTTATATAATTTCATAATGCTTGTTATCAGAAGGTGGATCCATTTTAATTTAATATTTTTTTTTATTTTTTAAAACGCGACATTTTTAAATGGTTTTGTAAGTGCAAAATTATTCAACTTATATAGATAGTGCGCGTTAAAATGATTACCTTCAAAAAGTAAGGTTTCTTACGTCGTCAGAGAGAATAGCCTGCAACAATTTTTGTGATACTTCACAAATTGCGCTCACATACCGGCCGCAATACCTAACAAAGTAAAAAACTTATTTAGACGCAGTAGTACAGGTAATATTGTAAATTGTTATCGACTTGATGTATTCATCAAATTTACATTTTTTGCTCTGTCCTAACATTCGACAATACCATCCAGAATATATGTATATCTTTGGTGAGCGTATGGCTGCGAGCAATTCGCACAGCGTCTATGTGTAGAATTGATAAAGCTGACATAATTAATATGCAACGTTTAGTAAAGTTATTTTCCTACTTCGAATCCATAGACTAAGTCTGAAAATAAGTGCGACGTGCCTAAAAATAAAACTATAACTTTTAAACAACAGAAAAGCCCGTCACAGTCCAATTCATTTTCAACATACAATCTTGCGCTTAAATTTTCCAACAGTTCCAGAAATGGTCCTTATCAGTAAGCACATGCCTATTGCGAAGAATTTCATTGCTTTATTATGCAGTGTCTAATGTTTTATACTTAACTACAGTAACGAAAAAGTACAGTACTGTGACAAGAATATATCCATTAAATGTTGCTTAAATATTTTAAATAATTTTTTTAGTTATTATCAGTTATGGCGAATACTTAACATCTTATTTTTCTTTATAATGAAGTTTGTAGCGTCGTTTGTTTAGGTAATAAATTCACACAAACTTCATATAATTGTCCCTCAGATAATGCTATGAACATGCGTGAGCATTTAGTTGGCTGGAATGTTTGAGGGTACTTGCCACATTTTGATGAGAGTTTTTAGTTTCTATTATCGATTTGTTGGGCTAATAAATGTAAAATAAATGCTGCGTACTTTCTGAAGTATAAAAAGAAAAATTTCAAGCCAAAGCACAAAAAGCATTCGGAATGAGAAATAACTGAAAGTTTTTGCCTCCTTTGCAATACCAACTCGACATTGGTCACTTATGCAGTCTCTCTCATAAATAACTGTGATGTGTTTGAGTCTAGTTACGAGCAACAAAGCAAGACTATTTTGCTTTGTTTATGGCTGCCATGTAACGAAATTAGTAAAATATGTTGTACAAAACAATCTTACAAGCCACGAAGGTAATTAAATATGGAAAGACGTAAATACACGCTTCCAGTGCTACGGCTTTCAATGTCATGAATATACCATGCCTTAGAGCAAACTTTACAATCCTATCAGCTGAATTAACTGCGCATAGAACACATCTCCATCGTTGGAGACTGATTAGGCTATTTTCATTTCAAATTATATAATGTAAAAAAGTTATTTACAGATGTTCGAAGATTAATTTTTATTTTTGAAAAGTTGTCCGAGTCATTGACTTAGAGTGAGTGTAACGAAGGTACACGCAAATCTGTCTGCGTGGCAGATCGGCAGACAAACATAGCCAAACGCGCAAAGAGTATGTGGACTTTTTAGGTATGTTACGAATACCTCAACGAAATTCATATGCTTGCTTTCAGATGGTGGATGTGTAATAATAATAAAGACAGGAATTTCAGCTTAAACCATAAACGTGTTATAACGGCAACAAGTATCATCAACAATATAGCGACTTGAAAATTTTTAAGTATGGAAACTTGTAATGCACTGAGCATTCTTAAACACTTACGTAGATGTGCGAGAGGACCTATTCATGCTGCTATAGGCAATTTTTTTAATGGTTTTTGTAACATACGAAAGAACATTCAACAGTTACCTTATTACACATGTACTATTGGTCGCTTTAGGATACTGCATCAATTTAGCAATGGTTGTCTGTCTGATTGAAACGTGAAGCTATTCAAAACGATTTGCCCTAAATCAAAGAAATTCATATCAAAGCACTTATTAATTAGCCAATAGGCACGCATTAAGGCATTAGAAATTTCTCACAGTCTAAAATCTAATGAAATTCATTTCAACCAAAATAAAAAGAACACTTGGGATTAAAAATATTGCACCTTGAAGATAGTGAATTGTGACCATAATACTATACATAATATAAATATTTTTCATATATGTACGTAACGCGCGAACAAGCACATATCGAGTTGTAAATATGTGTACATGTAGGATAACATATTAATGGAAGGTATTGAATGATTCAGCTTAAAAGTATTGTAATGAATAACGAACTACGTTTAATGTATGTCTTCACATTGATGTGCGCATCCCAGTTTGTCCCGTCTATCCAGTCCATTTGTCTGTGGCATGCTATGCATTGCAAAGTAAAATATATATTTGTATATATCTAGAACTATCATCGTAAACCGAAAGAAGAATCGTTAATAGAATTCTAAAATCCAATAAAATGTGTGTTTGTATACATGCATCACCTACCCGGTGAGTGGCCGTCACTACTAGATGCTGATGAGTATGCGTGCCAGGCATTTATTATTAAAAGTGATCCGAGCTACTATACAAACAGCTCGGTTGCATTCATGCATGCATGCACTCGTTTAATAGTTATTTTATTCAAATCATAGATATTAGAAATGTTTCGATTTGAGTCCTTAATAATTGCAAGTTTTTCATATGCACGGTTTTGTTTTTGTTAAGGCCTATTACATTATAATGTTGGCTTAAAATGGGCAGAGTTGCTGAATTCGTTTCAAAAGAAAAGAAAAACAACATCAATTTCATGAAATTAATATTCGACCACGCCGTTCTTCGAATTATGTACCCCGTGTTTAAGTCTACTGCGCTCCTCCAACCACGGAAATAAAACTTGTTTTATCCGCATATGAAAAATTTATATATTATTATTCTCTTTCACTACGCTTATCATCGCAGTTTAGCACTGGTTATGGTTGATAGGGACGACTTTTGCATTTTTAATATTGTTTGTATCATTACTGAGCATAGATATTTACATACACACGTATACATATATGCACATACATGTGGCATTGACCGTTTAGGTTGAAGAGCTCATTAGTTATGTTAGCAATGTAAGAAATTCTTGCAGATGGGACTTCAGTTAGCAAAAAGCACGACGCTGCGATTCGAACGGAAGAATTGAAGGTTTGATTTCTAGCACTAGAAGGGGTTTTCGTTTCATGTCTTTCCCAGTCATGTTTGCCAAAGATAAAGCGGTTCATTGTCATTGTAAATCAAAAGACAATCAGTTTTTTCTAGGATCGGGTTCAGAAGTTTAATGATAGTTAAACTTTCATTTAATCAATATTTTTTTTCTTTGCACAGAAGGGTAGGGTATTTTTATTATTAATGCCGTAATTGTATAATTAAAAAAAAAGTCATTTGAATAAACTAAGTCAAACAACAAACACAATTACACAACCAACACATTGCCATAATACAATGATTAAAAGCAAAGCTTATGATGTTGATGTTGACGTTGAGGTGTTGTTTTACTGGAACTTCCACTTTTATTAGTTATATCTGGTTGGTGTAATACTTGTAGTAGCGCACACCGATGCGCAGTGTTATGATAATATTGATGGATTTGGTAGAAGTAAAGTGCCGATCTTTAGAACCAGCAAAATTTTATTTATCTCTAACGAATCTGCGTGTCAATTCGTTCTGTCGATATAATTCTGAAACTGAGAGCGTTCAAAACAATCTTTTGAATGTTAGCAGATACAATTTTTTAGTCGAATTCTGAATATCGAGCAAATTCTCTGTTGCCTTTTATATTACAAACATACTCCGTACTGCGAAAACATTGAAAACAAAGGGTAAAATATCAATTGCATAAAAGATATCTCTAAACAATATGTGAAAAAGAAAAATTGTGAAAATATTGCGCTTATAATTAATTTTATACATTTATCTCGGATAACGGAAATGCAGCATTTAAGTCAATACATAAACAGGTTTGCCAAGTCGTTTGAATTTTTTTCGCGTGTATGGAAAAGTTCAAGTTCGAGCCGGCTGCAGAGGGTTTTAAATTCAGACCCAGGCGCCTTGTTATTTACAAGTTTAGTCTCTATGTCAAATAAAAAGCATGTAAAAATGTAGTCTTTTAATTTTATACGTGAACGTCCCACGTAACAAACTCACATAAAAAACAAATGCATAAGAAGGATCAAAAGCCGCTGCCAATCGAATATTATATAGGGTCTCCCGAGCAAGGTATTTAAAAAGAAGGATAAGGTTTCCCTTTCTTTTCTTCTCAGATATTTTCAAGGCCGAAGAGTTTTGAATTGTACTTTTGCATAGCTGGACATTGTACCTATTGTTGTAGCTTTTTCCTTTTTTGTTTTGTATTTGTTTGTAAAAAGTTTACAGCGCTTTAATTATAAGTTTTTTTTAAAAAAGGCTAACAAATACGCTGTTTTATGGCTACCTATCTTCTTAATATTACATCACCTAATATTTAATAAGCGAACACAGAGAAAAAAGGGATGTTCTGCTCTCTAAAAATTGGTTTTATTGTTTAAATAATGCAAATACCTGTTCAAAAACTGCGAAGAAAGTGTTACTAATTTTATGCTTTATGCAGATGCCCATATTATGGATGTGTTGAGAACATAAGCCGAAAACACCGGCGTACCAACTCTGTCATACTGCAAAGTTTGCAAATCTTTTCATCTCCGAGAAGTAAACGCTAAAATTGCTTTCCTTATTTTTTATTAGAACTCCTGAAGCATTTAATGATGCGAAATAAAGCTAACTATACGTTCGCATAATCATTCCCACTATTCTTAATAAAAAAATTTAATTGAAGCAATGATGTAATGTATTTTTTTTAATTATTTATGAACTTCAGATCTTTTTTTCTTCACCTATATGGGTTAAGTAATGCGACACTATTATTTGGTTTACACAATACCACTGAGCATACAGCGGGAGAAGCAATGTGATATTTGCTCGTACTAACGCTCAACATTTGTCAAAAAGGAGGATTGCATATTATATACTTAATCTATAAAATGAGGCGAATAATATGTACTACATATGATCCTACTTTGAATTGTCAAATCAAACGCTTATAACAAACGTTTTATATTAAA
Source organism: Glossina austeni (assembly GCA_000688735.1). Taxonomy (NCBI): domain Eukaryota; kingdom Metazoa; phylum Arthropoda; class Insecta; order Diptera; family Glossinidae; genus Glossina; species Glossina austeni. The sequence goes on along the minus strand of KK502501.1, from coordinate 720,488 downwards.
CTTTTTACCTCAAGATGTTCCCGCAATTAATGTACGCAATTTTGGAAATATGCCCTTTTTGATGCTACATGAGCAATGATCCAGTTTGTAACTTTTCTTTAAAACGTAAGCCAACTTGGAGCTAAAATAATTTAAATGTAAAGAAATTTCAAAACTAGATTTTTGGAACGCGTTAAAAGAATTCTAAATTCTCATCAGACTATCTCTGTTATTGTATAGTTTGTGTGATTTTCTCTCGCATGGTTGTGTTTGATGAATTGCAAGTCTCGGTTGCGCCGCGTATAGCCACTTTCAATGACGCCAAATAAAATACCCAACTCACAACTACACCAGCAACAAGAAACATGCATACAGTTAGCTTAGCTAAATATTATTTCAGTCGTGCAAATATTAATTGATTGCATTAAAAGCATTGAGACAAAAGACAACTGAGCATCACCTGTAAATATAATATAATAAATATAATCATGGCTATCTATTAATTTATATGCGTTTGTATCTAGCCTCCACTAGGTACAGTAATTTTCTGCTACCGATGTAGACGCTCAGAAGTAAGCGTAAGGGACTCTGTTATTTCGTCTTAATCGTCTCTTGTTGTCTGAAAACTTTTGGTATCGCAAACGAAAGTTGTTTAAGAAAACACACTCATGGGAAATAAACGCCACGCAATTAATAGTTATTGAACTGCAAACGCGCGGAGTTGAGAAACAAATTTTCCAAAGATGATAGCAGAAATAATACTAATCGCTAAAGTGGCAAATGAAGTTTAAATGTAAATCGCAGTCGCAGTCTGCTCTGCAGAGATAATACATTTTTTTATTTGGTCAATAAATGCCGTGAAATAAAGAATTTCTCTTACTTTGCTATTGGGAGGCATTTTTTAACCCGCACGCAGACCGGAGACATTGAGAGCTGTTTTTCTAAATCCGTTCTCTTTTTACATATGCTCGTGCATGAATTCGCTTTTAAATTGATGTGAATGTGCACATATGCTTACGGTCGTGCTTTGGCGTTCTGCTGTTTTAAGACAGAAGAGATCAGAACAGGTTGCCATTTTTCTTTGCTTTTTTTCCTTATTATTGCTTTAGGAACTCAATAAATCGTAATGGAAGTTTTTAATAAACTACACTTACTCACTGCTGTTGAGTTTTGTTGTTATTTTAAAATCAAAAAGAATTCAAAGCGCACAGCAAACATGTGTAAAAAATGTTGACAGCATTGAAAGGAATCACACAATATCACCATATCCATGTTACTATAGCAATACAGAGTCAAACTTTTCAAATTTTAGTTTTGTTTTGTGAATGTCCGCAAACAATGTTAGTTGAGCTTCATTTTTTAATTTTACTGGAAGTTTCGCATGCAAACACACATTTGTAAAATCTAAGAAATAAGTGTTTCTGTCTGGAAGCTCTCCTAAGGAATATCGAAAAGTGGTAAACTATGGTGATCGTTTCAGCTTTCACTGCTTTACAAAATTCAGCTAAAATTGTGTAATCGATAGAAAAGGAAATCCAATTCGTGAATAGCAGAAAATTCTCTTCTGGGACCCTTTTTTTCACTTAGCCTTATAAAGTTTACTTGCAATTTACGCATTTATGCCAATGTTAAAATCGTCTCTGTTGTAATATAAGCCGGTCGACAGGGTATCTATCTGCCCGTGCAAAGCAACGGATTGGTCAGTTTTCAAAAAATATACAGGCTTTCGTAGTGCAAAATATACAATGCTTACTCCTCGTTGTGCACGCCTTAATGGCAGTCATTATACCGGTATGTTTGCCTAACATGCGGCAAAAACATACTTTATTGTAACTCATATTTATACTTATATACAGTGTCTATTTCTGAAATCATGTAACAGTTATAACACTAACACTAACCACCATAAGTATTCAATGTAAATAAGACTTGTTGCGTATGTTTGCGCAGTCCGTCGTTGCATGACTGAGATACACTAATTTTGTGATTAATTTTCACCAAGGAAAAAAATCTTACATATCGCACATTTTTCTAGTATATGCGACAGTTTGGCCCGACCGATTTACCAGTGCTTAAAACAGATGAAGAGCTCAAAATTCCAATCATTAACATAATTGAAAGAATGAAGGATAAAGAAAACAAAATTGAAGAGTTCCAGGTAGATTTTGTTAATACTCTAAATTAATTCCGTATAATAGGCATTTAAAAGAAAAATCGGCTATATCTTTCCGATAGGAGGAAATTTGGCCGTACAGCAAATAAAATTTATGCCCTACAGCTGTTGTGCTCTAGCCACTTTATTCAAATGAGTACAGCTTCCTTCTTTATTTATTTGTTCCGTTGTAGTGTTGTCCGCTTAAGAAAGCTTGGGACGTATTAGGTGTTACATGCATGCGCTGGTTTCTTTTAATGAAGGCTTTTAGGTTTTGCTTTTCTATATATTTCTTTTAACCAAAGGATGAACAAAATATGTGTTTTAAAATGAGAGAAAAATGATTTGGAATAAAATCAATGTTTCTTGCTGACGCCAACGGAAAATAATTTTTTTTTTAAAACTTTTGAAAAAAATCGTCTGTTGATTTAGGTCGCATATCAACGACAAATTTAGCGCAGAAAGATGGAATGAGAATCTACGTCTAATACGATAAGGAGGGTATCGGATATTACAACCGATCAACCGATTACAACCGATCACAAAACTCGTTTGATATTCAGTTTAAATAAAGCCTCGATTATATAACGGCCAAATTCGCGTGCGGCAAAGAAAAATGAATACAAAGACTCTTGAGCCACTTAAATATTATTAGAAGCCTCTTTACTTTTCAAAATCTAGGTTCTTCCTATAAGCTTTGTAAGTACGATTTTGTATCTTAAAATAGCCTTATTTTTTGGCAGCACATCATATTATTTTAAAAATTCAATGTATTTTGGAAATATAATCCAGTTTCTTCGCAAAACCGAAACGAATATATAAGAAGCAGAAGAAGAATGAATATATATGAAGACGTAAGACTTCAGTCTCATTATGCAATCACCACAATTTTGAAGTTTGCAGATTGGTATTATCAATTGTTCGCAAGATTTGAGCGCTTTTTTCCTCATGCGTCTTAGAACTCCATGGCTCACTTTTATCGTATGAACTAGATAACTGCTGATTTTAATTGTTAAGTGTTGGTAAAAAGCGCTTTACCAGGAACTAGGTAAACATATAAAACGCAACGGCAGTAAATAAAATTAGATAAATGATAATTGCTGCATGTCTTGATTAATGATAAATGCATTTTAAAAACCAAAAATGCATTTCGTATATCGAATATGTCCGCATACCTGTATCGCGTCACATACAAAAATATAAACGCCAAATACTGGATAAACGTAAACTTCCTGTGGCATAAGTGTAACATGCTGTATGTATGCAGTCGCTCAAATAAGCAATCCCTGGAGCATATACGTATATGTGAAGACGCACGCACAGCACAAATGACACGGCGAAGTACCAACACGAAAGAAGCATTGTAATAATAGTAATGCTTAATTTCCCTAAGGGCAGTAGAATCACGGGCACGTGCAAATTTTAATATGAAAATATCGGCTGCGGATTTCTATTTTCTTCTATATGCATTACGAATTTTTGAAAAATTTTTAAAAGCTATTGCTATATATGCGCATGTTCATTAAAAAACGAAGAAAGATTTCTTTTAATATTACGGCCACATTTTTTATATTTAATGAACTCTTGGAACTTTGAAAGAAATTCATATGACACACGCACGCATTACGTATATGAAATAACTTTTTTTACGTCTTTAAATTCATGTATTTACGTTAGAGAAATCACTTCGCCAAGTAACGCAGACGCTATTTATTTATAAACAAGAATATATATCTTATGAAAGTCCAACATTTTCGACAAAACGAAATTTGATCAAGTTTAAAATGAAAGGAAAATGGTAAAACATTTCTTCATGACGGGTCTTCTAGGAATAAAAAACAAAAACTTAAAAATTGACTTTTAATTGTTTTCGATGCCCATAAGCTTAATATGATGAGTTGGGAGTAATAGATTTGCAAAAATGACACTGTTTTGGTAATTTCATACGGATCTTTAATGTAGAATGACGTTAGAAGAGGTGTTTCGAAATTTCAATACCGGTCTACGTCTGTCCAGTTATATGGTTCAGAATTTCTGGGTTGTATCTTAGCACGAAAGTAGTCTCTAGACTAATAAAGTTGATCTTATTTAAGAAAACCGGGGTGCCAATGATCTCCTTTATCAATTATATCATCAAAGTAATGCTTAAGACTACCCGGCGTTTGTTGGGTGAAGGTAAAGATATAAATTATAACTTACACCTTAGGGTGGCAGAAGGCCAAGAGGGTTCCAACTTAAAAAGATTCGATTGAGTTAACACGGCAACGATACTAAAGCAACCCAACTCCTGATTTATGTCGACGTGCGTAACTAGACTTTTAAATAGAGTGAAATCACTTCTACTAAAAGCAAATCTTGATGGAGTGGTGGTGGGGAGAAGAGGGGGTTAGATGAATTAGTCTTGGCGACCTCACTGAAATGCATTGATATAAGTAATAAGTGAAGGATGACAAGGATTTTCAGATTAGAAATAGCTAATTGAGAGATCAACTTTATTTGAAAAGGTTAGGGCCAAAATACTAGGCTAGGTGTCCTCTCCATGACGTGTGTCATCGTTAAGATGTCAAGATGCTGAAGCTGTGTCAAATGTTAAAGTCGTCATACACAATAATAACGTCCGGTGCCTTTATGCAACCTATCTCTTCATATAAAGATTCAGCCTTCGTAGGTGCTGAAATACTATTACTCACTAATTAGAAAAGCGATCGAAAAAGCGGTCCAATCCAAACCGTTTTCAACAGCGTTCACTCGTCGGCCGATACCCAAGACAAAGAGCGTAAAGCAAGCCCAAAAGCATAAAAATCCGTTTTAGGGGTGGAGAAAAAGAAAACTGCCATTTTTTTCATTTGGTTGTCACGCACTTCAGAAAAAAAGAATTTTATTATTAATTTAGGTCAAAAAGCATAAAAGGGGTGTGAGTTAAGTGCACTATTAGACTGCTGCAGACAAATAGTTCACAATTTCATTTACGTACAGGATGACATTTGGTTACATAAAAATATAACACGTCGGGAACGCCATTGTTGTCATCGCTGATAACATTGTCTGCGTGTGAGGTAGATTGCTATGAATTTGCGCTGCCTTTGTTTGGCACAATACGTTACAGATAAGCAGATAAGCATGCTGATCGATAAACAAACAGACCCGTCTATATCTATTCAGAATGAAATTACGATCTTTTCTTTTGAGTCTGGAGAAAAAAGGTGCTAACTAACTTGTTTACTGACAAACAAATAATTTACGAGTTCAGTGCTGGATATCGGTCCAGTTTCCATCCCATAAATAAGCCAAACATAAACAGATAAATTCCTTAAAGGAATTCTAAAAGGATTTTGCTTATAAAGCAAATTAGCATATACTGTAAAGAAAATATTGAGACTAAGTGTAGGTTGTAGTTTCATGCTAAAATTAAAAATAATATAAAAGTTTCACTTATAGCTTGCATTGGAAAAAGAGTGTATCCATATAGGAGACAGGACAAATTTCGTTCCTTTAGAAAAAATATGTTTACTTATTGTTGGCAAGGAAGTCGTTGTGATAATACAGCTTTAGCGTTCAGTGCTACTAAAGTTTTCAAAGGGGCTCCAAGTATGTTACCATTCGTCTTCATGCGGAAAAAAAATTTTATCATTTTATAATTGTGGCTACGCAACTATTGAACATGTTGCATCAATTTTTATTGCCATAGTGATTGATTCAATCATAGGTGTCACCCCTAATGCATTACAATAGGTCGATTGCTTCAAATGCAGATCACGAAATTTTCACGGCGGATATTCAATCTAAACACCACCTTCCATCTATCGCACTTCGCCCTTTGAAACGATGTTATAAGAATGATAGTCTTGGTTTATTACAATGGTGAAAGGGACATATGGGCTGCGAATGAGTATGTGCAGCAAACAAGCAAGCCGGCGACGTAAAGCACGATAGAGAAAATATTTTTACAACTTCATTAGTTTATAGTGTTCCATTTTTGTAATATGTTATGTAAAATATAAGCGAGTCCCTCATTCTGATAGTGTACCAGTTTACGATTAATAACCGAATGACTATGAAACATTTGCCGGCAACTACTCGAAAAGTAAAACGGTGTGTAAAGTCGCTGTGACCTCACTGTGAGCGAGCACAATGAAGCAGAAAGTAATGGGCAGGCAAGTCTCAGCTAACTAAACACAGTAAACAGTAAAATATCACCCACAATTTTATTGAAAAAACCTGCCCTCGCCTACCACTATTCCTCACTTGAGAAAAAGGATATATTTATGAAGACCGTTCATGGTTTACCTAATTTTTTTGGAGATGCTTTCATGTGATAGCTAATGATAGACTTGCATATTGTATGCGCTCTTGTAAAAAGTTGGTTGACTAATAAACAAACAGAAGGTTAAAAAACTCGGGCTTGCGCTGTTTTCCTCTGCTTTGTCTTATTTTCGCTGGTTTATAACTATATGTCAAAAGTGCTATGAAATGCATTATGATTGATTCTTCCTTAATATTTGCAATTCTGAAGTAAGAAGAAAACTCCAACATTTCATATATTATATGGCACATCGTTGTTGCCTAGGTTACGAACATTCATTAACACAAATCAAATAAATGTTCGTTGCTATTATCCTCCCTTTGCCATTACGCAAGAACAAGCATTCGCTCTTTTGTATCTCAATCCCACGATTTCTGTGCAAACCAATAATAAAAATCTGTGAAAAATTCTGTTGTTGCGTTAATCAAGTTTGTTGTTCAACTTAACAAAAACCGATGTCTAATGCTATATGAATTCTTACATTTGCAGATGTAAACACAGGAGTTACAATGGTGCAGTCCTCTGGTGGGAGATGAGTGATACGAAGTAAAATCTTTGAGAGAACGCACGAATTATATTTTGCTTTTGGTGATCGTGAGAAATGAAAGGAATTTAAGTAAATTTAGAAATTGGAATATTTCTTGTTTTTTTTGGCTTTTGAGTATCCCATAGGTATTGTAAAACAATTTTTGTTATAAAAACGCAACTAAAAGTTATTGCAACGTATTAGAAGACTTACAGAAAATATCTGTAGTCAGCTAAAGTATATGGGTGGACTTTAAACTAAACGTCTTATTTGCGCACCAGGCGAACGTAAAACTTAGAAAACATAAACGTGAAGTTATATAAATTAAAGAAAGGAAATAAGTTGTGTTTTCTTACGTCCTCCTCCTTACCTTGTCTTGCGTATTTAAAAACACAATGTGTAAAATAACATAAGCAGTGCATAGTGTACGTGAAGACACTCAGATATGTGGCTCCAAATTCTAGAGGACGACATTCGATTTTTACTTTCTGTTCATATAATCAGTGAAGATCTGTAAAGCAACGCAAAAAATTATTACCTATGAATTAATCTCGCTATGTGGGCAAAACACAATCAAATCTCATATTTTTCGGATTGTAGTACAAATTAAAAAGTAAGCCATCATGAATTAGCGACAGACAAACGCATCAGTACTGCTAAAAATATGCAATTTGCGCGTAATCCAGAAAAGCTCTTGGTAATCTATTGCGAGGCTCTGAGGCCATAACTTCTCAAGCTTTCTTTCTTCTTCTAACGAAGGGCCTCCGTTACGACATGCGCTAAAGACAGTTCACGTCATGCGAAATGAATCATCGCAATAAACTGATGGTCTCAAAGTTATGACCATCAATGGATATTGAAGAGTTTTATTTTAAGAAACTATTCCTTCGAAATATCAAATTTAATACAAAGTTAAGAAAACTATAATAGAAATTGTTTTGTCCAAGTCGCTCTGTTCATTTGTTGAGGAATTTCAGTGCCTTGAGTGACGGCAGTTCGTTTATTTTCGAAGCAATGGGCAAAACCCGAATTTCGTGTGCTGATCATAACATAGTCGACATTGGGTCGAAAATTCCTGCAGCGTATGTCTGCGCAAAGAAGACAAAGTACTATCAATAGAAAGCTTTATTTTTTAATTAATTAAATTCGGCTACAGAACAAGTCATTAGCCGAATGTGGGCTATAAAATAACTTAAAATGTAATATAGGGAAGAAAAAAATATAAATAAAAATAAACAGAAAATATATGATATACACCGGCTACTACTAAGTAAGCCCTAAATTAAGACACAGCAATATATATTGATGAACGAATATGTGTTTATTAATAGTAGCAAATGAGAAACAACATCAAACAAAATATTTGGAATATTTTGATTCAATTAACGTGTATTGTAAAAGATTCGAAAATGATTAGCAGTTAGTTATGCACTTTTGACCTTATTAATGGACAAAACGGACAGATCATTTAAATGGTAACGATCGTTGAACATTTTACACATTACCTGGAACGAATTGAACAACTCATAATTGGTTCGGCATTATGGTAGCTACAAGAGCACAAAATGTCTTGCGATGCGTCTCCTGGGGATGTGATAAGTTCTAATAAAGCCGACGAAGAAATATCTTTTCTTATTAGCTTAACGACCAAGGTTACAAGGAACATATCGCGGACAGGCAAGTCAATGAGCATCAATCTAGTAATATCCGGCGGAAGAGGTAGCGTAGGATCCTATTCCAAACCTCGCAAAGCAATCACCGAGAAGTCCCGTTGAACACACTCCAAGAGATCAACATGGCGTCTATAACTAGGAAGCCAAACTACCGAAAAAGTATGCAAGCACTTCGTAAAGTATGGGTCATTGAATTCTCTTGACCATCTTTTTATAAATCCTAAAAGGAAACTAGTTGTATTAATTGAAGTCGAAAATAGCTCTTAAGTCTTCATAATCACAGACATTTTCTAGAAAGTGATTTTAAATATGATAGTAGGAGGGAAACTTATTACGCCACGCAAAAGACATCTTCTTACATTGTTTGAAATTGAGCACATACCATTGATTGCACACCATAAACACAGGTTCCCAAGATCAGACTGAAGAAGTTTAGTATCACGCATTGACTCAAAGGAGGGGGAAAGCTTAACATCGTCTGCAAACATTAAAACACGGGAATGCTGAATGCACTCAAAAAAGTCATTCACATATAAAACTAATAAAAGAGAGTCAAGACTATTGCGCTGAGGAACACCAGAAGTGGCGATAATTACTCTGGATTGACAGGAATCCGCTAACAGCACAGAGAGATAGGTGCTGAACCAGGCAATCATATTGTTCGAAAAACCAAGGCGATGCAATTTATAAACGAGCAGCCTATGATAAACATTGTCGAAAGGTTTGGAAAACTCCGTGCAGACAACGTCAGTTTGTTTGTGATCGGATAATGCTATGTAGATTGGGCTACAAAACTCCAAAAGATTAGTGAAAGTTAATGTACCTTTTAAAAAACCGTACTGACAGCGCGATATAATTGATCCTAAAACCGGAGTAAGCCTTTTTGTTACCAGTGACTCAAACAGTTTAGGCAGTGCACTAAGTTTGGCGATTCCCCTATAATTCTCAATTAGTCATTTTTTCAAACAAACATTAAAACACGTCAGAAAGTTATATTCGGTAGGGGCCGAATCTCGCATATCCTCCACTATGCTTTTCGCATTCTACTCTCTCTCATTCTACTCTCCCTTATTTGGTACCCATATCGCCGGTTTTGTTAAGAAACAATTAATCGCGTTGTCTACCATACTCATTTTAAGATTAACTCGTTTTGAGGAAGATAATATATCTTCATTTGAGGAGTGTACAAAATAGTCTTAAATATTCTGTTTTGTTTGCCTTATGATAAATAAACACAAAACCTCAAAAAAGTGAAAAAAAAGTCATTTGTAACTTTGCGTGCGCGTGGTCGATTGGTTCCATTTTCGGGCCTAAAGAATATACTGTATAGTAAAGTAAATGTGGAAAATTTCAGGATTCCAATTTCAATAATTTCCGAGTAACGAGCAAAAATTCAAAAATTTTTGTTGAAAAAACTGAGTTGCGTTAAGTTTACGCGCGCATTGCGCGCTTTTGCTTTGTTTCATTTTCAATACGTGGGGAAACTTCCAATGTTTCCACCAAATTTTAAGTTGATATCTTCATATTTACGACCAGGATAGTACCAACCACACACACCACACAGACAGACAGACAGACAAATCAAGTCAAAATTTCACACTGATCAAGAATATATATACTTTATAGCGTCTCTTAAGAGGTATTTTGGGTGTTACACATATTTTGGAAAAAAACAAAATGAGTATAGCTCCATCTTACAGTAGTAGGTGCAGAGAACGTAGTAAATCAGCACAATGTTGGAGAATAGCAGATGGGATATCATTGGAATCGCGGTAGTTAGAAGGTTTCAATGCTATAAATATTCCTTTTCCTGAGAAAAACAGACAGAAAAATATCAAACGAGGTTATCGAATACGGGTAATTATCGGATGAAATATTTGAACATCGATAGACTTCACCAAAAAAATTCGCAAAAAGATCACTTATTACAGACGCCTCGGATGATTCGGAATTTCCCAAACCAGAAATCGTTCTACTTTTCCTTTAGAATTTACGAATTTAAAGACGTCCTTAGGATTTTTAAGAAGTTTGCGTCTGGTTGCATTAATAAAATTGGAATAGCAAATTGCGACTACATTTTTTAAAGAGCCTGGGAGAAACTGATGTATGACAAGACTTAAACGGAAGCGAGACGGAAATTGCGGAAAAAAGCTGATTGTAAATAAAGAATAACGAAGCTCAATAACGGAGATCAATATCTTCATAGAGTAAATCCAAGTCAATACCACCCAGCAAGTTCCTAAGTTTAACGTAATTTGTTTTCGCAAATTTCCCTGCGTTAAAGCAAAAACTGGCATTCAAGGCTACACTTCTATTAATGTAACATTCGTAGCTTGGTTAACATTCTTCCTGCTTGGTTAACATAATTAACTGCTCTTTGATTTTCATTATTTTGATGTGAAACGAACTTTCTTAAAGTTTTCTTATTGTAACCATAAGTTACCGCATTTTTTGAGTACAAGCGAAACATCCTTAGGAATTCTATCACAATTTGCGTGCATATAAACATTCTGTATTTGCTAATGTAAGCAAAAACAAAGCGGATCATGTAAGCAAATGCGACTTATTTTCCGTTTGTTCATTTATAATTATATATTTCGATTTTTTTTTTTCTGGTAATCCTTCGACATGAAAAAATCAAGCTGATAGTAGCCACAACATAATCTCTCTCATAAACATGGTAACAAACTTACTTGTACTTTTATTATTTAACTTTTTTTCGTAGTTCTTTCTACGTAGATGAATTATTCCCACGACTTTCTAATCCCGTAAGCAGACAGTGCCAACTAATTATCGAAGCTTAGATGAGATAACTTACTATGTAAGTGCTATATAACATAGCATGTTATATAGCACTTCACAGTATATATATATATATACATACTCTCCTCATTAACTATGAGGCAAAAGCGGTCGCTAACTTGCAGTGCCTACACCAATTGGTGTGGTAATTAGGATGCAGTACGACGATTTTAGCTATGGAATTCATCAGTCCTGCAAGCTCTTCCCGATGTAAATAACAGTGCAGTCTAACTGCTTTAGGCCATGCAGGATTAGATATGATTTTTGGCAATAAGGATTGCCAGATATTCGCCTCTGCAAGATTATCATTAGTTCATCACAAATTGCGATTCGCTAAGGTCTGGATTTTGTTGTGGAACTTAATATTTTTTTGATGATTTTGTAAAAGGATATAAAAAATTGCATTACGTAAAGCATAGAATTCAAATAGTCTTAGTTACTAGTGTTCGTCTTGCTTTAGCCCAAGAATTTATTCCTTTAGGTCAATTCAATTATAACAGTAAGAACAATAAAAAAATTCAAAGATACTCGGCCTTAAATGTCTCTTTGTTTAAATGCCATCGTCAAATTCTTAAGTTCTCCAAACGGACTCTCTTTTCCGTCCAGGCCGTATAGCCATCTATAAATAAATAAAATTCAATTATCTACGAAGTGTTGCGTTCTGAGTACATTCACACATTTATAAGTTTCCGTCACAGAATATTAGATGAGTTTAGTAATTAGGCTACGCGCCTAAACTTTCAAGAAATACTTTCTGGCCCATTAAATGCGTTATCTTTGCATAATGTCTCTCACTGAATTGTCAAATATATCAAAAGCGTTGTTTAATAAAAGAAACACTAGTTCTTTCGTATCCTATGCGAAGCATTTGCAACAAGAACGATTTGTTGATAACACAGTGAGTAAAACTTCACGCAACTTTCTAATCAATTAGATTTCGCCCTCACGAATCTGAATTGATGGCCAATTTGAAGCTGACTACAACAAAGGTTTGAAAATGCACTTTTCATTCGAACGTGGATTAGCAAAAAGTATGGCAGCTCTGCACTGCAAGGCAATGCATTTTTTTTTTTTTTTTGTTGCAACACGGTCAGAAAGAAGTAAGGAATGGGTACGAATTGTCGAGGTGCCCGCAATTTAGAAGTTGTGTGCTCAAGCGTTATGCCATTACCGACTGAGCATCTCTTGCTACGACCGAAGTCAACTTTACCGCATTATCGATCACAACTGACTGCAATGGAAACCAAACATAGAGACATCACTTGAAAAGGGTAACAAACGGCACTCTTTACGTTGCATTATGTTAATAAACTTTGCGACAATCAATAAAAGTTAATGCTTTGCATTAAAAATGCGGTGTGCGTAGTTGGCTTAAATGTTTCAAGAGAATTTAATATAAGACAAAATAAGAACATAGTAATAAGACAAAATATGGCTATATATATAATATATATATTTTAACGACGTCTTGCTAAGCTTCTAACTGCTAAACCTGCTAACAAAGCAGTCCTTTTTTATAATACAATTTTTGTGACTTGAAGGTAGAGGGTAAGTAAAGAAGTGTGCTGAACAGTGGGGTGCTTCACTCCGCGGCGTATTTTAGTTCTAAGGCGTTGATTAATCGCGTATACTTTTGCGATAACTTTTCCACTTTCTCCTTTTACTGATTCTTAAATACGTATTAGAATGACTTTAATTTTTTCAACACAAATAGCGCACTTTCTCGAGGAGAAAGTTTTGCGTGCCTCTGTGTGACGGTAAGTGTCAAGCACATATATATATAATTTTAACGTGACAAATAAATCTGTTTTTAAGAAAATACTTTAATCAATTTGTCTTACTAGTCCGTTGACAAGTTTCATATCTGGGAAGAAGGGAGCATTTAGAGAAGTATAATGTATTATAGTTCGAGAGGGGGAACGTGGCAGACGGTTTGCTTTCGTTAGGCTTACCTGTATATAGTTATTGCAGGTGCATATTTTTATTAGGAAAGTTGTACAAAGTTCTGTTTGTTTTTCTTTTCCAAAGGCGATATTTGCGTATGTGCGTATGTTTATGCGTGTTTGGCGAATTTGTGTTTAGTGCAATGGTTTTAATTTTTCACAAATTATTTTTGGCTATTAAACATATTTGTTTTGAAATTTATCCGCAATTAATGGAAACATTTCGGGATTGTATTGCTGTCCTTTTTTTTTTTGTTTTGAGATAAAATGAAATAAAATGTTTATAACCGGTCTGTTCTTTTGAATGACCAATTTTAATAGTTTTCAGGAAAACATACATACGTACGCGTTATATAAATGAAAGGGTTAATGACGGTTCGATTTCACACTAGTAGTTATATAACTTTTCTCCGTAACCGTTGCTTTTCTGTGCTTACTTTAAGAAACAGGTTTAAGAAAAACAATTTAATATTCAATTAGGTATAAAATCAAATAAATTTAAATAAGAGGTGCATTAGCGTGTGCTTAGTTAGCTGCCTGAAAGCCAACAGCAATAAAAATAAACTTCCAAACTTATAGTTTGCTTACATAAGTAAATTCGATGATTATGTGGTGCGTTTTTAGTTAAAAACAGACAAAACAAACTTTTCAACACTTTTTTTGAAAAACCACGTGGTGGAAAAACTAAAATTACATATCCGCATTTAATAGTTGATAGACAATCGGTGATTTGAAGGTTGCTGATATTCCTATGCAATGAACCTATAGGCATTTTCCAGACGGCTATGATTGCTTTCAGAAGATAATTTAGTTGAATTTTTTGAAATTCGAACTTCGCTGCTTTAACAATACACACATGAGCGACACATTCCCTTATATCCAATAATGTTTTTCAAGTCCAATTACATCGGAAATGCTGCTTAGACCGAACAGCGTATTCCGTGGCGAAATTTCAAACCTGCGCTTTCCATGCAAAACTTGGAAAGACTTGTAAGTCGATGATGAGAGTTACCTGAAACTCTTGACGACCTTAAGCTCGGGACGATAAGTGTCGTTGCGTGAACGAATCTTAAGTAATAAACAAGGTAATGGCTATAATTGTAGGGCATAACCTGTCTTTATTCTAATTTTTTCAATCCACAAACTTATGGCGACACTCTTCACACAAGCAGGTGTGCACATTTACATCTATACGCATATGTAGTATGTCTAAAATCATTTTATTTGTATATTAATGTATGCATAAAATCTAATATTTATGAACTTGTGGTTTCATTTGTTATTGTGCCCACCACCGAAATAATATTATTATTCTGTTTTAAAAGAAAGAAATATCGCATCAGAAATCCCGCAGCATATGCTTTTTCACGGTTCGTGCGAGACCTAGTCACGCCCGTCTATGTATTCGATGAAATATTAAGCGTAGTAGGAAGAGAGCTGAGTTGTTTCTTTACAATGTGCTGCTTTTTAAAAGATTCTTTGCGTGTTTTAAATTAAAGTTTTGAATATTTTGAATTGACATCAGCGCTATTATGCTAATATAAATTTGCATATATATAATCAACTAAATTATATTCAACTCATATAAAATGCAAAAGACCTCTTAAATAAGCGACAAAGCCATACGAGTATATAAGTCGCTTACCAAACTTTCGATATTTATTTTCAACTTACGTACTTACTAAAATCTTCAAGGGGTTCGCAAAAATCATTGCATGATTTTATATTGTCTTCTTAATGAAGAGATCAAGTTATGTTTATGAGATATCAAATATTATTCCGTATAAAATTTCTTCTCAAACAATTCACGTAAATATGCTGACCTCTAAGAAATAATGGTAAGACGGTATGATTTGCCTACTGTGATGTAAACTGTCCTTTGGGTTTTGCATTTCTATCCGAATATGTCCGAGATTAAGTTCGTACCACTCAATTGTGATTTTTAAATTAACGTAGGTTTTATTTACTTAGTAGATCTTTTTATAAATGGATTATTTACTGGAGCTTAAATTTACGACGTTTCTATGCTTCCTTTGGTCTTGTCCCTTCGAATATAATGGTTCAACTCTTTCGATTCGACTAATTTTGTCTTCTGCAAATATTCGTTTATATACCGCTGCGAAGCGGTCGAAGGCTGCGAATTTTTGATGATATTGTGTTGAAATATGTTACACTAACATATTTTGGCCATATAGGACGAACACTATAGGAAATGGTATCCTGACCATTTTTTGATGTTATCCTGGCCTTATTTTGAGAGGATAATACATGAGTAGTTTTTTTCTCTATTAATTTCTTAATACATTTGTAACATTTAAAAATACTAGCATTTACACTTAATTAGCTTAACAGTTTTATACGTTGTAGCATTGTTTACCTATCCGTCTGCTATTTGCAGTTATAAGTTTAAAGTTGCAAAGGTTGAAAAACTTTAAACCCGAATGTAAAAGTGACTAACTGAATACGAAACACTTTCGTGATACCTAAAGAAATAAAATAGTCTCCAGAAATGGGAAAACGCGAAAATTTCGGTGTATTATTGTTAGAAGCCTATGAAATATGTCGATATGGAATTGAAGTAGAACATGGAAAGAGCATAGTACCCCTCTGATATTTTTATCCGTAATCGAAAAGAAAACACAGTTTTTAATAAATAATAACAACATTTTCATTTTTCACTTGAATTAATTATTGTATTTTCAATGCAGAGAGCTTTAGAAAAGAAAGGAGGAACTATTATCAACGAATTTTTTTTCGATTGTTTTCATGTGTTTTTAATTTTAGAAAGTGTGTGAGATATGACAGAAAAGATGAAAGTGTTTACAAGTCAAGATTTTCCTTTACAACTTAGAAATTAATAAATTATTATTATTAGTATTGCATTTAAAGTTAGAGTAGCATTAAGGAAAAAGTACACCAAAAACGTTGTGATTCAAAAAAAACAACAGGAGAAAAAAGGAAAATAAACAAACGGAACATGCAATATTTACAGTTGCAATAGTTCACTGTTATGGGAGTACTGTGAAATTTTGTGGTAAACCAGTTCGAAACTAGAAATCAGGTGTAGGTTAAGAGCGGGAAAATGCTAGGGTGATTACACATAGTTTGTTTATTTTCCGCACTTTGTAGTGTTTTAACATGGGAATAAGTAGTAAAGGACCAACCTGGAACAGTATGAAAATCGAGTTTTGGCAGTCAATTTTTTGTTTCAACTTCCATTTTTATTAATCATTGGACAAGGAATTTTGCTAGTACTTTACAAATAATGTAACTAATATGGAAGTTAAAGTTTAACTTGGGATTTAATATTACAGACTTCACTCTTGACTTCACTCTTCCAGAGAATGTCATTATCATCAATCCTCAAGGCAAGTTCGGGAGAGAAACAAGGTTTGCGTTTATGCGTAAAAAACTTTTCGTGAGTGTTCTGCCCATTAAGCAGAATTTTCCACTTTTTGAAAAACGCATCCGTTCGAATAAGTGTTGGTTGCAGATTGGTAATGACGTCGGCAGCAAAAATACCAGAATTAAGGAACGTATTGTCGTCAGTAGAAATTGAAACCACACACCCACTCGGTAGTGGAATATCGGCCGTAAAAATATTATACGGTGTACGTGAAAGACACGATCCTTGTGGACAACCTGAATTGATTGTAATAGGCTGCAAAGTTAAACCTTCAGTCTCAATAAATTTTCTAGAAATGTTATTTAAAAGAAGAAACCAAACAACGAACTTTTATAAATTCCATTTTATATATAAATATCAAGTAGCACTTTGAATATAAAGCCCACGCATCCAAACGCAAATTTTTTTCAATTCCTTTATGTGTGTGAGTGTGTCTCCCGTTTTGGAGGAATATAGATAAAATATGTCGAAAAATACAAATTTTCTCAAACAAATTTAGACTGTGTACATATGTATACGTTTATGTGCCTGCATGCCATGTAGGCGTGCATGTATGAAGCAGACATGCAGACCATCATCATTACGATATTATTACAATAATAATGAAGCTCGGGGTACTGATGCTGATGAAAATGGAAAAGACGACAACACGTCATAATATCTATAGAGCAGGGGACAATAATTTTAAAATATACTGAAACGAAAATCTTCATCAACACCTCCACACACGTCTTTTTCGACTAACACTGATATTCGCTGACGAATACGGGTATGTTTATATGTTGAAGAAAATGTGTTTCGTACGCGATCGCTAAAAAAAGGGGAAAAGAAAAATTTGACAAAAGCAAAAAACTTGAAGCAGAGCATTACCAAGTTGAACAGTTTGAGACGACCAAGCCCCGAGGCAAAATTCTTGAGACTTGGAGGTAATAATTGAAAAGCATCTAAATGACGTAACAAATTTATTTTTCCGTCCAAATATATTTTCCTTACTTTTTTTGGTTATGAATGAGATGGAAGATTTATCACATCAAGACTTGATTGAAGGGAAATTGTTTTCGGTATAGATTTCCGCCTAAAATGATAGTCGAACAGGTTTATGTGTCTTGTTTTCACTATTTTAAGATTCTGGGGAAACAAGCGCACTTTGGCGGGAATTTTGTTACATATTTATAATTCTCGTCGTAGTCATATGCCTTAGTACTGTTGATAATTCGTTGCTTCGTTGTCAACTGTGCTGTGTGGCCGGCGAAAGATGTCTATGTGATACATTTGATTGTTGACATGTTTTCAAAATACGCTTACAAGTTTATGCGTGTTTCTTTTTTATTTGTATTTTTATTTTAAATACGTTTTTTATTTTTGGAGAAACGCAAAGAAAAGGAAAAATGAAGCCCATATGCCAGGGCGTTGTGAAAAAAAAAGAAAAATTCCATTTCTGTGATAATTTTCACTTTCGGATTAAGAAATAGCGATGAATTTGTCTAATTTATGGCTTATTATACATAATTTAAACATGCTTTTCCCTCTTGATGACTAAACACAAGGAAACATCTTCAGTCGATACACATATCCCTACTTTCAAGTAATTAAATTTTCCGTTTTCTTAATATGGCAAATTAAATTTTTCCTTGCGGTCGACAGAAGAAAGAAGGGATAGCTTACTGAAGTGTAAAGTATACAAAGCTTTTATAGCCAGATAGACCTTAGGAGTTTGGGCTTAATAGAAGGGTAATCATAGACATGTGTAGTTGGCTATTTTAATGAATGTACGGTGCTACAATCATTTCAAAGTGGAGAAGAATGCGACGATTGTCAATTTCATTTAACTGGCAACCAATTTGAGCATGCCTACATGCTTCTACGCTATTCATCCGCTCGGTGAAATCATCATTACAACGTCGCCGCTTTGTTTAGAAATTTTATTTTATCACTCTCCTCTGCTATAACTCGAAAATCATAAAACTGATTGCGAGAAAAACTTGCATAAATAAGACACTGCACGTAAAGATGGTTTTTTATATGTGTAGTTAATTACAAAGCGCATAATTTTTTAAAAACATAATCTTAAGGATAGCAAGTGCTATATATAATGTTTCCTTCGTATATAGGACTTCAATTTATTTTGTAATCAGTGTGTGTAAACTGAATTTTATTTTTCCTTTTTATTTTATTCAAAATTACTTTTTTCATTTTTCTCCGAGTTGATATTGCCAAAAGAAAAGGAAAATTGGAGAAATACGAATATTTAAAATATATACACCTTGCTTGACAAATAATTACTTCGATTTTTTTGGTGAAATATCCAACAATGATGATTAAGGCTCAGTTTTTATGCGAACATTTTTTGTTTTTTTGTATATTTTTTTGTACATTTGACAGGTAGAAAATTTTCGACATGGCTTTCGATCAGAAAAGTAGCAGTAATCTTAGACCGAGCGTTTTCACTGTCAAATCTCCTATTTCTCCATTTCAGCATGGCTTCATAAAAGAAAGTTCAACCGTTACGATCCATTTAGAGTTTATTTGTCGTGTTGTCAAAGCTTACTGCATTGGCTCTCGCTCAGTTGCCGTATACGCAGGTTTGATTAAAGCTTTTAACGTAGTTAGTTATAATTTATTGATTTTCAAACTGTAGACTTTCCTCTTTACTTATTCAAAACTTCACAATAGATAATTCAGCGTCACCATCCCCTTTGGCGAATATCCGGTGGCATCAGGTGCTCTTCAAGGCAGCCACTTAGGGTCCATTTAATGTATCTTATAAATTAATTATCTTTATTTTACGATTAAATGCAGTCTTATGCATATCTTAATGTACCCTGACGGTATTAGGCCCTTTCTTTTACCTTGGAATCACACTCGTATCTCCTTCGATTTGCAAGAAGTCTTCATTCTCATCAGTTCACAGAAATTGGAATATATAGATCGGAAAATGACGCTGAATGAGACGAGCTAGATCGACGGTATGTTTTACGAGACAGTGATCCAAAAGATCAACGCCTCATACGTCACAAAAAGGTCAATTGGGCCTGTTGTATGGTCACCTTTAATTTCTGCCCTTTGCCCTGGATTGGAACAAATTTGTCCCTTTGCCACCTTATGTTGATAGATTACTTTGTTAGCTTTACGTTCACTTGAGATCCTTCGCGCGTCCTTCTTAGTTCTTAAACGTTTTTCTAGGAACTTTACTATAATTAATTTTCAACCTTTTTAGAGTCCTTTGGAAAAATTTAAATGATATCTATAATTTGATCTTAATACCGGACTGATCAAATTATATTAAACGAACTTTCTTAATTAAATGTGCTTTGCTTATGTTGTATCTAAATTAACTTTCAATCCTGAAACCTTCGTCTGATTTGCAAGTTGAAGTGAATATGTTCGCTATTATTGATTACCAAGTTTTCTCATGTATGCAAGTGCTTAGGGAGCTTCACTCCCAGCTTCGATCTATACCGGCTGTGGTAGCGCTAGGTATGTATTTAGTTTTTTCTTTTTCACAAATTACGGCAGACCTATGAAAATTTGTGTGTATATATAACCGATGCTATAGCACCTGTACAAAAATGCCATGGGCATGCTCATCCCATATTATAGTGTGTTCAAGCTTCCTAATCCCCAGAAGGTGTATATATTCTTAACCGCTGTCAAATTCGGAATCCACCTATGCATGTCCGTCTGTTCATCCGTCCTGGCGTCTGCCCAAGTATGTAATGTCGGTGGTAAACACTCTCCCCTCGGGAAAATAACCATATCGCCTCAAAATTTGCAAAAGAATTCGAAAATGATCCAAACCGGTGAGAGGACACGTTTAAAACTCGACAAAAATTTAGAACACAATCCGCGTTTTTATTTTGTTACTCATAAACTAAAAGGGGTAAACGATATAAATTTCAACCTTTATTGTGCAACCACGCCTACCCAACATTGTAGAGTATGAATATTCTCTCTTTTTTAGGATGGTGATGGACTTAGAAGACTCGTAGCCTTATTACTTGAACAATTAAGTAAAAATCACTCACAAAATAGCTCTTTTATACTCAATTAAAATGACAGTGAACGGGACGTTTTCTAAGAGTTGATATTCCAGAATTTGACATAACCAGTGTTGATTACATTCGTTCGATACATTTGTTTAAAGCTATGATATATAAGGTAGCAAATATTTCAGATATAGAAAAATTGGAATATTTGCAGTTCAAATTGAAAGAAGAAGTAATAAATACCAAGCACAATTAACGTGTAGCATAGCAGTTAATGAAAAAAGGGTATTATAAATCATAAAAGGACAGGACATCGTATTTTAACCTATTGTTTGATCAACCAGCAATTAAATCGTCAACAGTAAAGGAAATGGAACACTTCCACAACAACGTTAAAGAAAGCGATGCCTGAGAGATATTGAATCCGCGCAGCACTTGCATTCAATACTCACATATGTTCTAGAAAAAAAACGGAACAACCGCATTGATGGGGACCCATTCTTGAGAGGTGGTTACAACGACTACAATCGAAAGTAAAGACAGATATGAGTTGGATCAGGAAATCGTGAGCAAGAAAATGGGATGTTAATATGATTAGAACCTTTTTATCTATCTAACTTAACATTTAACAGCCTGCCTGCCTGCTCATGAGAGTTGCGACTATCAGCTAAATTATTTTGAAGATGTAAAATTTGCGTGTTTGCAGTGTAAAAATCTAGATGCCATTGATATTGTAGAGGACGCTGACGTTTTTGTGTCATACTGCTTACCAAACAATATAACACATTTGGTTGGATGAACACGGAGACAATAACAACACAACCAAGAAGTTGCAATGTCTCTGGAAAACGGAAAAGAAAGCCAATACAAAACCACATTTAGCTATAGCACAGCGTCTTGTGAATATCATTATCTAGGCAATGTAAAACCGGATGTGTGAACTTGATGTCGTTAGATTATCAAGCGAAGACAACAGAAATAATTTAGATGGTTAAAGAACCACTACCTCAAAAAGTTTACAGGCTATAGCGAAAAGAAGTATACAAGAAATTTAGGCAAAATTATCTCCATTTGAAACATATAGAACCGGTCTCAATTAACGCAGACAAGAAATGTCTCCTTTCACCTAATGAAAGTAGAAAGATTGGTGTAGTCTTTGACGCATCCGCTAACAACTAGACTTCCCTAAACAACCATTTACTTACATTAAGCGAAAATTTATATATGGTTGGCCCTAAAATACAAAATAATTTATATAATGCTCATCTACAAATTCGCGAACATCAAATTGGCTCGTTAGAATCGCTGATATATAGACAAATCTTGGCACACTCAGATGAGAGGCATCACGAACGTTATTTCGAGGAAAGGATCCATTATAACAAACAGTAGCATGTGACATTAAGATTGCAACAACAAGCATTTGCATGTGTGCAATGGCGTGGGAGTTCTTCTATAAATTCTGGTATTCTTCTTTCTATATCTATTTCTATTTCGTTGTTCCATCAAGCATGTCGAAGTTAACCGTACTTAACCATTTTTTATTTATGGTTAACTATCTCAAAATTCACCTGAGATGGTATACTTTCTTCATGATAAAACTAAACTTTTTTTAGAAAGATTTGCACAAAGTCATCAAGACATTTGTCATTTAATCTTGGAGGAGACCATATGGTTAATTCTACGGAAGCGAGACGGGACTCAATTTTAGTTCATGTCCCGGACGACGGTTACATAAGCGGCGATATTGTGTAATGTTTAGTACATGAAAGACCCCCAAGAAAATCTCTAGGAATGGCTAACATCGAAAATATAGGTTTAAAAAATATTTCCCATGAAGGAATTCGATTTTTTATTTGTGTAATCAACTTATGCACCAAACACCAATATTTTCCGAATACGTGGAGATCGACTGAACCTTTTCCCCGTTTTTTAGCCAGCCAAACCATCGACCGATGTCAATAATTATTGACCCAATCGTCTCTTGAGCAAATTCTTTGAAAGGGTTATGAAAAGCAAATTATTAAAAAAAAGTTTCTGGGAAAATATTACTCCAAATCAACAGTTTGGCTTTCGAAGTCAACGTAATATTTCCGAGTAACTAATACGCATATGCGGCCATGTTAAAACCAAATTTAACGCTATGCTGCCCACTATCTTAGTTTTTTGGAAATTGAAAAACTATTTTATGTTGATCGGTATAGTTCGGCATAAGGTCTGATTTTAATTTCCGGTTCTTACAGTTAAATTAATCTGAAACTTCTTATCTGAACGATAGTTCTGCCTTTTTGTTTTAGATGAATTACTGATTTATTATTTATTCACGCAGCTATTCCAATTACTTTTGATTTTTTGTTCTGACTTCACTGAACTTAATGATCGTCACATTGTTTTATACGTCGATAATGTCGCTATACACTTACATGAACTTCGCTGTGAAATACTTAAGAAGTTGTACATTTGGACAGGAGTAATATTTAATTATCGAAATAAAAGGAAAATTCATTTAAATGCAGATAGTTTGACCGTTCAAGGTCATGAATTTCCTTTTTCTGATGACGTTAAGTACTTGGGATTTATATACGACAAGAATTTAATCTGCGCAATCATGTTTAGCATATCAAAAAAAGCCAATATTATCATCAAAATGCCACACTCATCAACAAGTAGAAATTGTAAACAGGATAGTGCAAATAAGATTCTTTTATATAAAGTCATTTTTAAGTCAAGTATATTTTATGTCCGCCGAATATGGGTAATTCTGCTCTAAGCGTTATCAAAATGTTACAAATATGATAATAAACTTACCTAAACACTTTTTTAATAAAAAATTAGGCAAAATAATAAATATGGAGGAATAAAAAATTACTAAATTATAAGAAAAAGAACTCATAATAAACTGTCATGCTCTGCCAAGCTCTGATATTTAACTTTAATCGAAAATGTTTATTTACAGATTTTCCTTCATTATGTACATCATACTAAACTTTTTGAATTCTAATACTCTTTATTTACTGAATTTGCGCTTATATAGAATTAATCGAATAAACGCAATAATTAAAAAAAATTTTTTGTTTTTTGGATTTGTTCCAGAACAAAACATTCGTATAAAAAATGGATATTTGCTCAAATTGTGGCACCGTATTATATTCCACTCCATCACATTGTGTGATCATAGTGTTCCATCCCGGGATGGGTGATTGTGGTTAGTATCAAATGTTAGTGTGAAGCGACTTACGTTAAAACTATGGCTCTGATTTTTCGATACGTTATACTTTCAGTGTCGGGAATTCTGTAATCCAGTATAGCTACCATTTGCAATCTATTGAATTTATTATAGTTTACCTTTATAACGTTATACAGTAAAAGCTTCCTATTGGCGGGGCATACGTTCCTCCAAGTCGGTTTCAGTCAAATCTTCACCTTGCGATTCAAGCAATTCCTGAATTTTACTTGATTCTATCTGTTCGAACCGATCTCGTTTGTCACTGCAACCGATAAAAGTTTGAACTTGCACAGATTCTTCTTCGTATTCCGCAGTCAGAGCAGACCACAGTTTTTTCCAGCATGACTTTAATGTGTGTGGCTTTAGTTCTTCCAATGGTTCTTTTATGTTTACATTGCATTTTGCTATATCAAATTTCTTCCACTATTCCATAACATTCATATCAGGATTGCATTCCATGTTATCCATTATGATTTTGAAGGTTCGTCTAATGTAATAGATCTTAAAGGCCTGGATTATTCCTTGGTCCCTAGGTTGAAGCAAAGTCGTCGTGTTGGGAGGTAAAAATGTCACTTTTATATTTGGATGCATAGTTTCAAGTTCGGGAGGATGACCTGGTGCATTGTCCAAAACTAGAAGTGCTTTAAAGTCTAAATTCTGTTTTTTTAAATAAGTTTCAACTTCAGGAACAAAACAATTCCGGAACAAATCACAAAAAATAGCGCTTGTAACACGCACACTTTCTTATTAGCACGTCAAAACACTGGCATGTTGTCCTTGTTTTGATTTTTTAAAGCCCAAAGATTAAACGATCTGTAAAGCATCAGTGGCTTAATGACACAATCTCCAGATGCATTAGAACATAGCACCAGTCTGTATCCTTTGCTGCCTAAAATCCAGGAGCAGACTTTTCGCTTTTAGAATTAATATTTTGTTTGGCATTCTCTTCCAAAACAGTGCACTTTCGCCTGCATTAGATAATTGCTCAGGTTTGTATCCTCCATCATCAACTAGGTGTGCAAATTCTTCTGGATATCGTTCTGCTGCAGCAGTGTCTGCAGATGCTGCTTTTCCAACGATTTTAATGTTATGCAATGATTGTCTCACCTTAAATTTATTGAATCAACCTTCCGATGTCTGAAATCCTCCATCTGCACATTCACCACTACAACAACCATCAGGTTCTTTAAAATGAGCGTAAAGACGCTTTGCCTTCTCCAGGACCACTGGACCACTGGACCACTCAGGGGCACCCTTTTTATGGTAGTGGTTTTCGATCCGTAATGACAACGCCACTTCCATTTTTTCTCATGCTGGATCACGAACAATTTTCGCTGACAGGGAAGTTGAAACTACACACGACCTTATTTTATCTTCGGATTTTTTTATCGATCGTACAGTTGACTCGTTGATATTGCATGAGCGTCATATGGATGCAAATGATTCTCCAAGGCGTAAACGATCAAGCATTTCTATTTTCACTTTAAGCGGTAACACAAATTTTTTTCGTTTTGAAACTCGTTTCTCATTTATTTTAGTTGACATTATAAATTAGAAAAAGAACGGTAAAGACGTGTTACCCGATCACAATTTTTCTACTGTAAGATTCGTACCACTAGAACCTGGCTATTTTGTTCAAGAGAAATAAACTCCAAAGTTCTTTTATTTACAATTATATTTCCTAAAATGTAGGATTATTCACAATTTATTTTTGGCAATAGTGAAAATTCGAACAAAGAAAGCGCGGATAAGGAGCTTTTGTTGTATTATAATCATAACTTCTATACGTAATTTATATTTATAATTTACTATAACTGAAATTTTTTCTCTTTTACACTCCTTTTTCAGTTATTGCCTTGTACTAACTTGCATTTGTAATAAGTTGAATTTAGTTTAGTTTCATAAACACAAATTAAAAGATATAGATTAATTTAAAATAGAGAAAATTTGAAGCGAAATTAAAAAAATTTTTCGGAAAATACATGTTTATTTATTGGCTTAGTAGATGCTTTGATTGTTTCTAAATTATGTGGAAAAAGTTCATGACTTCAAAGAAAGATTCTTTTCGAAATTTTGAGATTTGTCCGGCGCATTCAGAGAAGACTATCCTGCTGGGAACATGCCGAATGTTTTGCTTGATGATTTCCAACTTCTCTAAAACGTTAAGCTCTCTAGCACACTTTCAAAAGTATTTCTGTTAGTTTAAAAACAGACGGTTTATAAATTTTCAGTTGTTTCTATCATTTCGCAGCGCTTCTATTTTGGAGAGGCTAAATGAGAAAGAGTATTTAAACATGGGGGAGCGTTTTTATGATCTTTGGTGAATTGCAGACTAGTGAAAAAAAACTATACATAAATTGTAGCAAACAGTGAAATGCAGGAGCCATTTACGGAAAGTTAACTTAAATATTATTTACTAACCGTGTTTTGTTTGTGCAACGGATTTGGTTGCTACTAGCTTTGTAGTTAGAAATAAATAATAGTAAATAAATTGAAATAAAATCGAGATAAAAAGTTGAACATCTTCGTAATTACACAAAAACAGTAATTCCAAATTTTAATGCGGATACTTCGGGAGAATGTGTTCGGTGCTGCCATTTTTTATTATGTGTCAAAATAATGTTTTTTTAATTTAAATTCATTTCATAATTACAAAGGCTTTTAACTCTTTCTTCAAAAACGGTTTTCTATCTTTATAGACGAAAATCACATATCATATAAAATTGGTCTTAGATAATAGAAAAAAGCTTCATGGCGTTTTTCATCAAAATTCAAACACGTTTTTGGTGTATTTTAAACTAACTTTATTAAACTAATACGTCCTCCAATTTTGTAAAGTTATTAAAGAGGTGTGGACTCATTACCATGATGGATAACGAAGCCCTTCCTATTGATCAATTCTAGACGCCTTACCTTAGTATACTCCTGTAATCCCATCAGTTGACGACAGTAGGGAGAACCTGGCCGAATTGTGACAGCTCAAGGTGTGTAATTCTCATCCAAGCCCACTAAGTACAAATGGTGTCAATGCGAGCTTTGTCGTCATTAATCCATCAACGCCATAGGATGAAATATGGCGGCCATCCGTAATTTTTAAAAGAATTTCGGTAACTTTCTCTCTTGGTCGGAGTGGTATGAAAAAATTACTTTTATTTCATATTTTTTTGTTATTTTAAAACCGAAGTTATGTTGGAGTGAATCAACAAATGCCATATTGTTCTTTATTTCACTTATCTACGCTCATGTTTCAAACGCACCATAATATAACTGGATAGCATTAGTATTACCAATATTACGCGAATGTGAAGACGTCTATTGCAGTAAAAGCCACAGTTTTTCTCCGTAAATGTAGAAATATGCGTATATATGTCTTTAAAAATGTTTGCCTGTTCTTATTAGAAACGCGGACAAAGATCGCAACCTCGCTATAAAACATGATATTCTGAAACGCCATTTTCCGTTGTTGTTTACAATATTTACATACACATCTATATGTACATACATTACTCATCGAATGTTCATTAGCGCAGTTTAATGCACAAATGTATGCATGAGTATGTACGTGTAAAACCGTCGCCAACTTAAACTTTGGATTGATTTAGTCGTCTTTTTTTCAATTTTAATAGCGTGTGCCTTTTCGGGTCGTCTTGATA
This sequence comes from Glossina austeni, assembly GCA_000688735.1. Classification (NCBI taxonomy): domain Eukaryota; kingdom Metazoa; phylum Arthropoda; class Insecta; order Diptera; family Glossinidae; genus Glossina; species Glossina austeni. The sequence continues at coordinate 692,839 of KK502501.1, read as the reverse complement.
ATATGGATGATGATTGGCAAATACGAATTGCAAATCGCAAAGCAACAACAAGCACTTTACTATACATATATCTACCATTTACGTAATTTTTTTCACGCATTACAGAAAGTCATTACCTATATTGTAAAGTTTAAATTTTACTCACCTAATCATGTTTTATAATAAATTTAATCTTGTTAATACTTAACCAGCTTGCTCTCATCGGTTGGGAGGAAGAAGAAAGAGAATTTAACGGCATTCAGTCATTCAGTCTAACTTCATTTGGAAGTACGATAAGCTTCGATTCCCGTCATCCAACTTATGCAAATGTGTCTTCCAAAAGTGATACGTATTCCAACTTCGTCCCCAGATAACTTTAATTTTATTGCATACTTTATTTCAATATATAGAGCATTTAGTTGGTTTTGGCTAACGATAACCTATGAAAAGATTCTAAGAACTCTTTTTTTATATAAAGAATACTTCTACTGTACTTCACTTACTATCTATCTAATTCCGTACAGTAGATAGGATATGTAACTAACATTACCATGTTAATTTTTAAGCATATTAAACTTCTAGCTAGGTCGTTCCCATTGCAGGATTTTTTTCCAATTTATGCTCTTCGAACGTAAGTGGAAGCAAGCAAAGCAGGAATATTAAAAAATGTATAAAAGTTCTCATATATTCTAATCAATGGCTTAGGTATTTACTATTGATGAATATAAATGATATACCTAGAAGTAAAAATTAAATCCATTGTCGTTAGCAACATTCCGAAGTTTGAATACTCATCACAATTCTACCGTTTTTTCGATTATAGTATATATTATAGCGTAAATTGAGCGGGCCATGTTAATTTCTGGTAAGCTTGACATTTTGAGCTGAATTGAACCTTTAACGATTGTGAGTGATCGGTTTGAGTTTGCGATAACACGCTTGGTTAAGCAAAAACGCAGAAGAACAATAATTGACCAGGGAACGAACGAAACAAAACGAAAATGTCTAATTGGATTAGAATTTCATCTTAGTCAATAATGTCTGTGTTGAATGCTCTATGGGCGATGCAGAAATAGAAAATATAATTTATAAACGAAGAGCCAAATTTATAGCGCTCCTCCACGCAAAGCATCATCTACACTGATAATAATGAACTGTTAATAAAATTATATTATAAGTATGTGAATGTGTATAAACGTCTTTAATGAATTCTAAATAAAATAACGCTTAAAATTTTAAAACATCAGAAATTTTTGTTCGTAATATGCAAACACAAATCACATTAAAAAACTATTTCATTAAAAACACTTCAAATAAACAAAATGTTAATAAATTATAATAAAAACTTAATAAAAAAATCCGAATTTTGTCATTTTATATTGATTCATATTTTTAGTGTTCCATGCGTTTACTATTCTTAAGTTATAAATTATGAAAAGTTGGAATTTTTTCTTTTCTTCTGATTTTATTAAATTTACATAAATAATAAATTAAATTTTTATATCCGCCATTGAAGAATTTAGGTGTACTTACTCTCGAATTTCTTTTGTAACAGATAGCCGTATGTATCAGGCGAGCCAAAAAAATATTTAGAAATTTGATCAGTTGATATTTTGCGTTGAATCCGTTCATCGTTTTCGTTTTCGCCTCATGACGGATTCTAGGTATTGACAAAATTAAGACAGGATATTGAAATTTTGTCTTATGAAAAATGTGATCTGAAATAGCACAACACTTTTGCGTATATTTTCTAATCGACTCCGATGATCGTCCAAAGTATTGTTTCGAATGTTTATTAGCTCAACCGCAAAATTAGGAGTGAAAATTATAATCATACCTCAATTGGCTCGTCCATAAGCATTAAAAAATTTTTTGATCAGGTAAAGTATTCAAAATTCACTGCAAATCGTATACTTGTTTTTTAGAAACTCAAGAAATTAGCATTTATATTATCGTTGCTCCAAATTTTTCTACCAATGTACAAAAAGAACAAAGAATTCGGGACGAGGTTTTTATTTCCGACTCATAACGCAACGAAATTCTAATGAAAAAATTCACCTTTTTATTTTTTTTTTTTTATACGTATTCGTACATTAATTAATTAAATTAACCAACTTTCTTACAGCAAAATTTTACCGCACCATTATGAGGTGGTATCAGTAGATCACACACTCCTTGTATTCGCAAGTAATTGTAGTTCTTCATTACTCCGTTGAGCATCCAAATTTGGCATCAACCTACGTTACAATTCATTACCTTTTTGAATGCTTTTGAAGCTAACGTTAACCAGTATGCAATGTAATTTAAATAGAAAATTAAAGAAATCTATACAGCTCCATGTCTCTTTGAAAAGACTAGAAGAGAGATAATGAGCCATAAACTCATGATTCTCTTTTTCCTTACAGATTTTGAACTCGCGAATTTCATTGCCTTGATAATTAGTGGTTCCACACCATATGCGACCTTTAGGGTCGCGAGAAATTTTCTGTGCACCTAATTAAGCAAATAATACTAAGACTATATTAATCGACAATGGAAATCTTCTGGACGGAATAGAACTCTTGCAGTTCGAATAAGAAACAAGATCAAAAAAGAGTGCAGAATTCAAGGTAGTTTTATTTCAAACAAAGTCCAAAGTATTTTCAGTTGTATTATATCAAATCTAAACTACATCTTGCCGAAATTTGAAGTAATATAAAGTTCATTGCTCGGCTCGAAAATAAACGTGGATGGCCTTACGACGGTTTTAAACTTAAACTGAAAATATTGCCGACAATTTGGAACAATCTGCTGGAATATTAAACATTTTACCTAAATTATACGAATATCTATGCGTACTTCTTCTAAAAAGATGTACAAAATTTGATTTTAAATGAAAGGCATGGTTGCTGGTATCGAAATAAAGATTCAAAACACGTCGGAAAAGTTCGCATTAAAACACTGCGTAAAAAATTAAGTTTTTGTACACACTATTTAGATTTTAAAATAAAAAAGTTAGGTGGAAGGTGCTCTACTCTTACAATTTCCAGAAAGCTCATTCATGGCCAAGTATTGTTTTCCTGTATTTTGAAAATAATTTTTTTTTGGAAAAATACAAAAATTCATTAGGAAAACTTTTAAAAGCAACCAGAACAACATCAGCAACCAATGTAAACATATTCGCAATCTTCAAGCTCACAATAAAAAGTTATTGAAAATTTGCGCTTGTATAGTGATTTTTGAGTTTTTATTATTTTATTTGTTGAGTATTTATGATTTCATTTTTTTGCTTCTGTGCTCTTTCGAATTCTTTGTTGAGATACGTAGATGTGTGCATACTCACGACATTAATAGTTTGTTGATAAAGTAGATAACTTCGGGGCCAACAAGTAGTTTGTGAAACTGCTGAACCATTTATGCTTGATAAGCTACGGTAAGATTTGGAAGTGTAAAAGTCGTAGTTTTAAGAAGCATTTCACTTTTTTAAAATTAGATTTCATACGCAGTAATGATAAAGCTTGTTTTTATTTCGTTACACCGTAGAATTGGGGCAGCCAATCCTATCTATTTTTGGGTTAATGTCGACTCTTTACTCTCAATTTCTTATCTATATTGCTTGTATATTTATTTTTCATGCATTTTATTGAGGGCTTCGGTTGCTGCCAATTGTCCGTCATTCAGTTTCTCATGGTTTAACAAATATTTAATATTTGTAAGCAACGTTACTCACTGTGCGTTAATTAATCTGCTTAATTTGTTTCGTTCTTTTTCGATTTTATAAGAATTGGGACAAAATGAGGCAAGTGTCTGGCAAATGTAAAAAAGGGATCAAGAACTGTACAATGGAAATGAAAAGAAAAGCGTGGACTCATTTTCTCGACGTGGTAGACCATGCCTGCTATTTCAAGTTCCTACATCTGTAAATTCCATTTTATCCCATTCCCTAATTCGCCACATAAAATCAAAGTCCTCTGTGAATAGTGCGGTTCCAAAGTTTTGTCAATTGAGGGCCGTTTAAAAGAATTTATCAAATAAATACATCAATTAAATCTAACATAAATCCGAGATATTCACTCGCAGTTTTTTCAGTCCTTAACGTTATTTTGATATAATTGTCTTACAATAAATATTTCTGAAATCATTTATAAAAATTTTTAATCTGTAACAAGTAGGGTTGCTTTCAATTCAGTTCAGTTACAAACTAACTGCATTGAATTTTAATAGGCATTACATATACAATACCTGTTTATATATACTTATATATTTGATGGGACTTCCATAGAGCGGACTGATTGTTATCTATACGTTTATAAAAAATAAACTTCAAGTGTTTAAATGTTTTGAGCGAGTATAAGGTAAATAAGAGAGGATTAAGCCAGAACGCAGTAACAACGAATACTCCAAGTGGTAAGCCTATGAAGACTTGAAACTTTTTTTTTGGATTGAAGAAATGGTTGTTAAAGAATATTTTACATATTAACGATTAGAATTGAAACGTTTAAGTTTCGCCAGAAGAGTCAAGCTTTGGTCACTAAATAAGATTTGAATGAACTTTCGAAAAATACATTAGAAAAAGACTTGATTTAAAAGAATAAAAATTTTGAATAATCGTGTTTCGGAAAGAACGCATTTAAGTTTTGCCATGTGCTTTAGGCATGTTCACTTTCAGTAATTAACTGTTAACAATTTTTACCACAGGTCTGCTCTCACGAGATCAGAAAATTGCTCTTCCTTATTCTTCTTCCTGCCAAATTTTATGTCAGAGTCTGCCCCTTTTGATCTCTTTTGTTGCCGAAGCGCCTTAAATGTAAAAATCAATACAGGAAGTTGAATTTTGACACAAATATTTCTTAGTTGACTATTAATCTCAGGTTAAAAAGAGGGGATGATCTGCCCAGCGTTCGTAATAAAAAAGAACCTGAACCAACCTCGAAAAAATATCTAAGATTTTTCTGTTAGGTGGATTCATAAGTTACTTCCGTTTTTTTATCAGACATTTATTTTGCTTTCACTGAATAACAAAGTTATATTAATTTATTTAATTTATTATATTCGCCGCTGTTACGTATGACCTTCTCCCATCTTCTTAGCAGTTTACCAATTCCTTCTTCGTAAAATGTGATAGGTTTGGTTTGGAAGAAATTTTCGGCAGTCTGACTGGCTTGCTCTACAGAATATAAGGTTTTTCCATTCAAAGAGTTTTTTTTGGAACAGAAAAGGTGGTAGTCTATGGGGGCAACGTCCGGCGAGTAAGGTGAGTGTGGTAAAATAGACCATCCGTGCTCAAGAATTTTTTCTTGAGTCATCCTTGCTGTATGTGATCACGCATTGTTGTGTAAAAGGTTGACGAGCGAATGGAATTTCAAGTAGGTTTTCTTGCTGTTGATGGACTTATTTATTCGCGCCAATCGTTAAATTTGATTTCAAGTGTTCGTAATGAATTATGACTCAACAATATCACCATACACGCGCTAAAATATTTTTGCCACGCATGTTTGTTTTCGGATCTGGTAGGGGTGGTTGATTGTTATCAAACCACTGCCTTTTGTAGACGATGTTATCATAGGTAACTCATTTTTTATCGCCTGTTATAATCCTGTTTAGGAAAGGCTCCATTTTTACCCGTGAGAGCAGGCTTGTGGCGATTGACATGCGATCTTCTTTATTCCGTTGACTGAGATTGTGAGATATCCATACTCCTAACTCACTAACTTTTCCTAATTTCTCCAGGGGTGTTCAACCTTATTGCTACATTTGTCATTGATTGGCGTGGATTTTGCTCCAATATTGCCTTCAAAAGGTTGCCGTCAAAGTCGAAAGCCGGTCCCGCCCTCGGTTCGTCTGCATATTTTTTCAGCTGTCGCCTTAGCCCACTTGTCTTGTTTAAATTCCCAAAGAATTACACGTCGAATATGCACTTTTTAACCCTGAATTTCAGAGGTTAAAAAGAACAATGCATTAGAATGCACCATATAAAACAGTTGACAGATGATTAAATGAATCCTCATCTACATAGTAAAAACAAAAACTCGTTTGTTTCGGTAACTTATAGTGGAAAGATACGAACAATAGATTATACTTTCGTGAATTCGAAGTTATTTATGCCTCGGCCTGATGTATCTTTGTTCCCCTGAAGATATTTCCAAGAAAACCGTTATTCAGATATTCGCACAGCACCATTTTTATGTTCGGTCTCAAAATAATCTCGCTCGGTTAACAAATCTAGAAAATGATTCGAGGTGCTTAAAGGTCTTTTCATATAAATAGAAATTAATAAAAAAGTTTGGGTAATCGCTTATTTTGAAGCTCGAACATTGAAGAGAACCAAAATCTGTACTTCTAGTTTTAAATTAGTTAGTTTACTTGTACGTCATATTTATTGATTTAACATCATTTGTCGTAATTCTGTGTGCATTGTGATTAAATCGCGTTAAACGTTTAGTTTCTGAACAGGTAAAATTTCAGTTAGGCCTAGGCAGTTGATATATTTTTCCAATTGCATTGCAAATAAATAATAATTTAAACAAACAATGAAATATTCAGATCTTGGTTTTTTATATAAATTATACTTGCCGTATTGTAAAACAGTGATGTCGAAATAGATATTGATACTGACTCCACCGATTTCAGAAGGTAAGAAATAAGTGAGAGCAACTTGCGTAAATTTGTTGTAATTGTGCATGAACGAATATATATTTCTTTACAAAAATAAGAGGGAAATTTTTAAAAAAAATTTGAAAAAGGTTATTAAATAAAAAACTTAAAAACAATATCTTCACACTTTCTTTGGCATTATACTTTGTTTATCCAGAAATTTTTTAAAGTGTTGAATGGCTGCTACCAATCCTTTGCTTTTTCTGCTGCTCCTCACAAAATTATTCGTTCATCTCTTTCATTCATGTTTGTTAATGCGTTCGCAAAGTGCAAAGTGGTATGAGTTATAACATTCATATTTTAAAGTGAATTATTTTTTATAAAAGAGCAGATTTTCTCTTGTTCTTATGTTTTCTGTTAAATGAATGCTATAGCATTCACGCCATCTTAGCTCAAAAATTTGATCTATGTCAAGGTCAGCTTATATTTTTGTTTTTAGGTTGGTTTCGCATATGTAATAGCATTCAGCACTGGTTAATGACTATCGATTTTTTGATATAACATAGATACAATAACTGTTAAATACACCGTGTGTTTGTCGAAATACACGAAAGCAAAAGAGCTTACCTTTGACGTTGAGATTGGTTGTTCTGTGTTAAGTATCGGTTGTTTAGAGTTGCATTTATAAAAGAAAAAACGTAAATTGAGTATTCAATAAACTCCAAGCAAAATTGCTTACTTGCAAACAGCTGAAAAAACAAAAAATTAAAAAAGGAAAACAAATACCAAATTTAGTGAGTAAAAAAGTTCAACAACAACCAAAAACGATATCTAAATTTATAAAATGTTAAAAGCATGGAATTAAATTTAGAAGATTTGCAACAAATATGCCGACGTAAATTTTTACAATTGCAAAGTAAAATTAAACCAGCGAGGAAGCAAACTTAGGGAACTGGTTAGATCTAACGATCGCAGAATTAATGGAAATATTATAAATAAGATAAGCATGTTAAATATGCTGATAAAATATATTTTCTTCCAGAATATAGATAGAATTTACAATCGCCGAAGGAGTGGAAACAGCACTGACAAAAGAAGATATGGAAGTAGAGTAGGTCGGTGTACAAACAAGGAAACACAAAAACACGATTGAATAGGGCAAAAGAAAATTTCCTTAATAATGACATGTTTTTTTGCAACTAATTTTTTCTTTACTTTCTCTGTTTTGCCAATATTCGATTTGCGCCTTTTTTTAAAAATTGTCCAAGTTCAGCTTATTTACTTCGCGAAATGTGAAATGGCAAAAAATATTGAAGATTATTTTAAATTTTTTCTATAGAAATATTCTGCGATCAAGAAACTGTATAAACAGAATTATCCTCAACATGTTCCTAATTTGAACTTGCTCGTAACTTGTGCAAGGCTTTAAAGGGCACATATTCGAATCGAAGCTTTGAAAAGTTTATCGTCTACGTTGACGCAACTTGCTCCCATTTGCATTCAGCCAATTCCGTTAGTCCCCGATTAGCTATAGCAATTGTTGATCTCTTGGGGAAACTTTTCAAAGAAACTCCTCTAAATATTTTTGGAAAAATTTTATTATGCAGAGAGTGTACAGCTCAAGCTCAAAAAGTGAAACTTGCAGGTAAAACCACTTTTGCGGTTGATTTATCGTTTTATAAGCCTAGTTAAGCCTCTGAAAGCAAACTTGCGGTCCGTGTTGTTATATATTCATTGCGAACTATTGCGAATAGCAAGGGGTTTGTGGTCTTTGTTGTTGTTGCCATGTGTCAAAAACCGTTGTTAACGAGTTTGTTCACAAATTATTCAACAGAAGTGGACATTACCAAACGGATTCTATTGAATGTATATAGTGCCTACAGGAACGGAGCCACACAACAGACGCATATGCTAGTATTGGTCCCATTAGGCTCATACATAACCTTTTTGTAACGTAAGGGGGTCAAACGTCTACCAACAGGCTACCGTCTATAAAACCAAGCACAGACCTAACTTCATTTACAGCGAGATCAATGTGCAAATTAAAACGAAGCCTACAGTCGAATAAAACCCATGTTCATAAGTCCAAGAACGAATTAACATTTTCCAACTCCTGCAAATTCTGAGCAATTAGTAGGGAATAAACCCCACTTTGAAAATAAAAACTTCTTACATACTTTTAAATTTTATTTCATAAAACTGAGAAAGCGACACGTAAACAAGTTCTCCAAGCCAGTTCGAAGAAGATACGAGTGCGATTTCAAGGAAAAAGAAGAAAACACTTTAACATCGTCAGCATACATTATAACCGAAGGGAGCTTATTGATGTATAAAATAATGTATAAGATAAACAGAAAGGATTCTAAATGGGTACCTTGAAGAAAATAGGACGTCACGGGGAATTGATCAGAGGTGATGGAATCAAACAATCTATTATGGAAATAAGAGCTTACCCATTTGAATAAGTATGAAAAAAGCCAGAGGCCTGCAGTTTAAAGATCAGTAATTTGTGGCTAACTAAGACAAACTTTAGATTAGAAACAGCCTTGTAAATACGATAACCAAACTCTAAGAAGATCGTAACGGCAGATTTTACGCGTTGAAATGGAGAAATATAGGATTGGAGAGCAAAAGCTAATTGTTAAGTAATAGTTCGTGCCAAAAATTTAGATACGACACTCAATTTGGCAATGTCTCTATAGTCCTCGACCAGACGTCTGCTTCCACATTTGTGTAGTGGAATGGGGGAACTACTCTTCCACCACAAAGGGAAAATCCCTTCTTTCAAATACTAATTAAACCCAATCCATTCTTTCAAAAGCTTTAGAGAAGGCCGTGAAGATAATATCAATTTGTTTGTGATTGGAAAACATTTTATAAATTATACTACAAAACTCCAAAAGATTAGTGGCAGTTGATCTAACTTTTAAAAAACCATGCTGACAGTGCGATATAATTGATCCTAAAACAATAGTAAGCCTTTTTGTTACATATGATTCAAATAGTTTGGGCAATTTAGCAATTCACCTATAATTCTGAATAAGTTTTCGAGATTCACTGCTATACAGAAGTAAAATAAAGTAACTCGTACAAACCGATGGAAATTAACCTTTTTTCAAACAGATATTAAGAATATGTATAAGAGGGGAACATAGTAAATCAGCACAATGTTGGAGAATAGCAAAGGGAACACCGTCAGGATCAGGAAAATTGGAAAGCTTAAAAGTCGGCAAGGCGATGGCTATTCCTCCTCCGAAAAAGGACACAGACGGAAAAATATCAAAAAAGTTGATCGAATATGCATAGTTATCAGGCGAAATAATTGAAGATTGGTAAACTTCACCAAAAAAACCGCAAAAAGTCAGTTATTACAGACGCACCAGATGATTCGAAATTGGCAAAGCTCATAGTGGAAAGAAATTCTCCCATTTTTCGTTCAGAATCTCTAAATTTAAAGAAGTCCTTAGAATTTTTAAGAAGTTTGCCTCTGGGTGTATTAATAAAATTGGAATAGCAAGTTACTTTCAGGGCGCTATAATTTCAACACATACAACGCATGCCATCGGTTCATGGACCACAAGTTATTAGGATTCGCTTTTACTTAGGCATATATAGATGATATTTGAATATCATCGAAATCGGAAACAAAGAGCACTGTGATCACTTGCGAAAATTTTTTCAAGGTTCGGGTAATGCGGATAAAAAATCAACCTATCAAAGCGTGCATTAGGCCAGTCCGATGTGGTTTTCTTAGTCTATCCAGTTCACAAAGAGTACGTACGCCCGCCATCTGAATGTGTGGGAGCTATGCAAGAATACAAACTACCCCAGCGTGTATTCGAACTTAGACGATTTCTAAGAAAGAAAAACGTTTTCTTCCGATTTTTAGCATACGCCGCAGAACACCAACTATATCAGGTGAATTAACACTGGAAAATACGACACAACTACGTTTTGATGGTACAGTAACTGAAGAAACTGAAGCAACTGAAGCGTTTCAACAATATAAAAACTAATTAGCTAAGGCCAAACATTTAGTTTTTCCTCTAGCCGCATCAGTGAACGCATCTAATACGGAAATCGGGGTTTCGGTTGGCCTTTTCTCTACTCTTTAAAAAAATAGTGATGTTACCTATAATAACGGAATTCCGTTAATCAATATTTCTTTTCATAATTCTCTGCGGCATTCAAAGAGAGAATCATGAAAAAACAAGGGTGCATAAGGGTGGGTGTTGCTTATGCAATTGGCATACTCTGCGCTACGAGGGCAAGCAACAAGACTGGCGAGAGATATCAAGACAAGGCAGTCGGCGACAGAAGCTCGATGAACTCAAGTAGTGAAGGTGTACAGAACCATCGGGTAGCCGATAAAATATTTTATTGATAACAGTTGAACAAAAAGAATGAAAAAACAGGGAGAATAAATAAACGAATATTACAATAACGTCAACATTATATAACGTCAACAATAAAAGAAAAAAAATTCAAACAAGACATTTAAACTGTGGATCAAGAGAAATTAACTGGTGCATAAGTGTGTGTGGATGTAACCGCAGACAATGACTTAACGGACCGACAAATATATAGACAGACACAGACTAACGGGCAGGAGGACAATACCAGCGGACAGCAGGACCGTTATGTAACGACATGACGTTAGTGATGTAGGTTTTAGTTATGTCATAACTTTTTTTTTTCGTAAATGCAGCTGGGCTAGATAGGCCTAGCTTTAAATACTTACAACGTATGACCAAGAATTACTTGCAGCTTAGAAAGCTGTTAAATAGTTTCGTTACGCGCTTGAAGGACAAACGTATTGTATACATACGGACCACAAAACCCCTCTAATTCGCATCAATATCCGATATTTGCCTGGAGAACAAGGCACTTTTACAGACGCACTTCACGTGTCTAAGGAAATTGATCAGAGGCAACTGCCAGAAGGTCAAAAAGATGACAACGAGTTAGCCTCGCTAATAATAAGAAGCAATACAATCTTAAATCGAAAGCTTTCAGCGTATACCGTGCCGCAACCGAAGTACTGTGCGATATCAGAACAAACAAAGCACGACCATATTTTACACAGAAATTTCGCAAAATTCCTTTCAACGTCATTCATTGCGTATGTCATGCCGGCAGGCGCAAGACGCAAAGCTGATCACAGACAGATTTGTTTGGCCAAACATCAACGATGATTGTGGAAATTGGACGAAGTCATGTTTATCGAGCCAAAAGGCTAAGATCTCTTGACATAATCGCGCGCTAACTACTATACTATTTCTAGCCCATGTTTCGAAAATATCGATATGAATATTATAGGACCACTTTCACTATGCAGAGCTTACCGTTACTGCACCGTCAGGGATAGGCAATCTAATTGCTAGCATGTAAGGTTTTTACAGTGTGTAGAATGGTTGGAATCTATATGTTGTAACCAGTAATCGAATAAATGAATAAATAAACCTAGAAGAATTGTGAATTTGAATTAATATTTATTATTGAGTGTAAATATTATATTATTGGCTATTGTGTCAACGGACCACAAATCATCTAAGTCTTCTACTTCGAAAAATCACTTTGTTTTCTTTCCCGTTGGTTTTTTGGTTTAAATAATTACTTTCTAAAGAAAATTTTCACTCTATTAATTTTGCGCTATTCCAGTAACCTTTATTTAAGCATATACTATCGATATGTTGTAACGTTTTTACGTCTGCAGTGTCCTCAAGGTCGGTCCAACTATCGAAATAAGTACTTTTTTTTAGAGCTACTTTAAAGTGCCACTTAAACGGGATCGGAAGCTGTAGAGACGATCGCACGTGCCGATGGTGAGCTGCTTAGTGCGGAAGACATGGGGTTTTCAATTTTTGTGTCAGGGACATTCTACGGGCGGTTACCCATAAACGAAGTGCTCGTATTTTAGCCTTATATGAATAGACAGATGGACGAAACCTACATACCGAAAGGTAGGATCATAAGCCCTAGGCAATTTCTATACCATACCCTATCTTCGGTCTCCTTCGTAATGAGTGAGCCCGAAGTTGGGTCCTCAAACCTCTATGTGTACTATTCTCTCATAATATAAAAAAAAAAATTTAAATTACATCATACCAAAGGTAACCAATCATATTAACTTTATTATATGAAACGGAGAAACAATATAGAGTAATTCACTCTAAAAAAAAGTGTGGATATATTTCACTAATCTGATATCACATATATAAAAAATACAAATATAAATAAGATTACTACAAGAAGATGTAATATAAACAATTATGGTATATTAATTTTTTTTCTGAGACTTACGGCTATGTATCACCTGATGTTGATAATGATGACGATATTGATGTTAATGTTGCGGCAATGGGAACTAAAGGGCATTGTTGGGTGTAGCGAATGTGATCTATATATGTCTACGATTTCATCATAATTTGATCGAATATCAGTGTACATTCACTTATGTACATACCTGAATAGATATATCACTTCGTTTGTCTATGTTGCGCAAATTTTCTTTTGTGCCTTATTCGTTTCTTCTTAAGTTTGCTTTTTACATTTATTTTCTCAAATATATATTATGTTTTTTTCTATTTTCTTTGTATTTCTAATTTTTTTACGTATTCTGAATGTATGCAGATTTATAGAAAGAATGTCCACCTGTATATATTTTCCTTTTCCATTTTCTGTTTTACACACTCCCATTTTATACCTTATTACAAGTGTCCAAAAACCTTATTTCGTTTTTCTTGCAAAATGCAATTGTGTACTTAAGAATTTTTACTTATAGCAAAATTGCAAATACAAGTATATTTATTTTATAACTAATATTGAAACAAAAAATGAATAATAGTTTTGATCAGTTGATGCGACTTTTGTGTATTTCATAATTTAATTTTCGCATATATACACAGAACTTTATACTTTATCATTTCCATTCACTTCACAAAGTTTTGATCATTATATTGTGAAAGTGGACTTTCTTATAAATTTCTATTATAAATATATATGATCATGATACATTAAAAATTTATTGTTTAATTAAAATGTTCGCAACGACTTTTGTAACCTTCTTTATTGCACAGTGTGCAAATCGCAATTAGAAAAAGGAAAATATTAATTCGTACATTCGTGTAGGTGTCTTTATCTGTCTCCCTTTTTCTCCTCTAAAAGTAATTTATTTGTAAATGAGTGAGATTAACAATAGCGCCTACTACAGGGTTGTATTTGTATCAAATGTTACAACCAAATGTCACATTGATTTAGACTTAGTGACGGAAGTAAGTGATTTTGCGTTTTGCGCAGGAAGAACTTAAAACGACGGCATTGTGTTTAGTGCTGAAATCACTTGTCTGTCGACATTCACGTCACGGTTCGAAGAGTATGCATTGCCAATAAAAAGATTGTTCAACGTTCGGAGGGCTCATTTTTTGATGTATTGAGCTTATGTAGACGTTTGCCTATAAACTTAATGCAAAGCGATAAGCGCAAATGTTCTGTTGGAATAATTAATTGGTGATGGAGTATGGAAGAGAGGGATGTGCTGCACGATATTGTAATGTTGGGGCGGGCAATAAGGTACATACACATACAATGAAGGAACCTTCTGACTCTTAGCTCTTTCTTTTAATCCTTTTATTTTTAGTGTCTTTAATTTATTTGACTTAATTGGTGATGCCAGCTAAGCTAGCCCGAAACAACACTAAATTCACCCGTACCCGCTACTGCTTGCTTGTGCTTGTTGGCAATTATCATCCAATGCAATTGGTGGCCCAGTTCGTATTCCGCTTTATACTACTTTTTGTTTACACTCACGTTATAGCAAACATTCTGTCATATTTTCGCAATCTTTAAAACCGCACATATTATGGACACCATGCTTGCTTTCATTGTACTTATAAAACGGAGAAAACGTTTTTCTTTTTTGTGCGCAGTGATAAGATCGCTTCAAATCCTCTAACGTTACCCGAAAATGTGTAAGTAAATAATTTTACACATTTGTCAACAACGTATATTGAAATACACGTACGCATATTCTTACATGTAGATTTCTGCAAAAGTCTCGCTTGTCGAAAGAAGCTTTCGAATACGTTTTAGGAAAAATTTGTGTGAGTGATAGCATAAAAAAAACTTACATGCTTCCAAAGAGGCCATCAATGACTGCCAGGTAGCGATATTTATTTAAGCATTGTACAGAGCGCCATCTTTGTTGTTGTATCAGCAATGATACAATAAATAAGAAAAAAGACTGCGCGAAATGGCGTCCACATTTATTTTCAGAACACCTCACAAAATGAAGAATGTTTCACAAACTGAAAAGTCAAGCAAAGCCAGAATGGAATGTTGAGTTAATTTACAAATGTTGCCTATATGCATATAATTATTTTGCTCGAAAGTTTTACGACTAGGCAAAAATTAAAAGTAAACTTTTCATTTCCTGGACGAAAACAATTTATTTCAGTAACGCCGCCGACGTTTCGCTAGAGGCCTTCGAATTGAAGCGAATAATTGAAGAAGTATAAATCGGAATGTGTTCTGCACTTTCAAATTTAATTGTATTTTTATTTATTTTATTTTATTTTAATTCTACCAATACATGAAACTCGACTAAACAAATAACAGTCGAGTTCAATTGACTCTTAAAGCAAAATTTCTATTAATTAATATTAAAACTTAGTATAAGTAAAAATAAAACAAATAGAAGGAAAAAAAGGAACAAAGCTTGTGCACAAGTAGCATAGAGCCACACTTACAACCGGTACAGGACCAAATTGCAAATGAACCCCTAAGCCATAGCAAACATGCCTAAGCTTGGCCACCGATAATAGTTAACATCAAATAATTTTCGAGTCATAATGACTTTTTAGGGTTAAAAGCTAGTTTAAGCACGACATTGGCAAAAGTCATGTCATAAGCAATGTTACTTTAATGGACTTTAAAGACTCCGATAATGACAATAGGTGATAGACGTCATTTAGGTTCTTGCAAACAACTCTGGGCGGGTTAAACAGCTCATAATTATATTTACACTGACTAAGCTTAACCAAGATAAAGTGCCTAGAGAAGCGGTTAGAGACATTAAAGCTAATTTCACCAAGTAATGAAGGCGAGTGAATAGCACCATTTATTACTTTGATTACAAAGGAAACGCCAAGAACTAATCTACGTTTCTCAAGAGACGGTAAGGACAACAGAAGCAACCTATTTTCATAGGGAGGAAGAGAGGCAATCGGATCCCAACCCAAATTCCTAAGGGTAAACAGCAAGAATTGCTTTTGAACAGATTCAATTGAATCTACATAGCACCTACATGCAGGAGACCACACAACAGAGGCATACTCGAGTATAGGTCTAACCAAACACATCTGCAGTCTTTTTGAAATGTAAGGATCATCAAGCTCCGTGGACCACCTTTTTATAAGACCAAGCGCGGACCTAGCTTTGCTTAACGGGAGCTCAATACGCAAGTTGAAACGTAGCCTATGGTCAAATAGAACGCATAAATCTGTAATCGAATCGACGTCCTCTTGAGAAACAAAGCTTTTTACATTTGTTTAGGTTTAGTGTCATATGATTCAAAGAGCAGCATGCAACTAAATTATTCAGGTCAATTTGAAGCTGACGTGATTGCGATTCTATGGAAAAGGAAGAAAACAGTTTCACATCATCAGCATACATTAACATCTGGCTGGAATTAATCACCGATGGAAGAGCGTTAATGTACAAACTCAATAAGATGGGACCTAAGTGGCTTTCTTGAGGTACGTCAGACATAACGGGCAATTCATCCGAGATGACAAAGTTAAACAAAACCCTGAAAGATCTATTGTGCAGAGAAGAGTTTATCCATTTCACTGAATAGAAAGGGAAGCCAGAGGCGTGGAGTTTAAAGATAAGTAAGTTATGGTTAACCAAATCAAACGCTTTGTTTGAATCAGTGTATATAACATCTGTGCGAGAGCCATCGGATCGCCCTTTCCGAAAGCCATGCTGGTGTGGAAAAATATATGAATTAACGGCAAAATTCAAATGCTGAGTCACAATTCGTTCGAACAGCTTAGGCAAGACGCTCAACTTGCCTCTGTAGCTCTCAACAAGCTGGCTACTCCCACTTTTGTGAATAGGAATAAGGAAACTACTCTTCCAACACGGAGGGAAAACACCTCAATTCAAGGACTGGATAGGTAGTTTGCTGATAAGTCGAAACTATAAGTCGAAAAGTCTCGACGGAAATACTCAGCAAATAGATTTGAGATTTCAAAATCATCCGAGGAATCAGAGCCATTAAAAGAAACATGCAAGGAATGTGTGGAAATTTTTCTTTTTGAATTAACAAATTTAAAAAAGTATTTAGGATTAGCAAACAGAGAGGATTTAATGAACTGAAGGTATTTGCAATAATAATGGTGGTTAAATGTATGTTTTACCACCGAGTAAGCGAAATAGTCGAGAGCAGAGCCACTTTTCGAATATTTGTTGACTAGCGCGTCTTTTCTATTCTTGTGATGTTTAATTGTCTTATTAAACCACGATGGACACCTACTTCGAGGTCGGCACTGCTTGATCGGAACAGATGCAGCAATAGCTAGATCTAACAGTCAGGTAAAAAAGACAGTACGATAAAATGCTCGACAATTGAGTGAACAAATGAGTCTGATGAAAACATTGACACCGTTATCCCTTTAAAATAAACTGAAATTAGCGTTACATCACTGATAATTTATGGGTGAAATCAACAGGCAAACCATTATTAAATTTCCTAAAGACCGTACAAACATCAATGAAAAAAAAGTTGCAATTGAAATGAAACAAGAAAAACTACATAAATATATAACACTATTATCTCTATGTTTGTTTTCATTTTTGTTGTAAATATCAATTTGAATAAAAAAAAGATAATATTATTGCTTTAAAACATATTTAAGCAGTAAAAAATGAATTGAAATGTACAAAAATATTAAGGAGGATATTTACGAAACAACAATCAGCCCACCAACAAAGCAGGTATAAACGAAACTGACGTGTTTGCGTGTTCGAAATTTAAAATAATAACACTGCAGTGGAATTGAGCATGTGGAATTGTTAAATGCATAATACATAGTGGGAGCGCAAGAAACAAAGCATTATCTGCAAGCGAAGGTATGCAAGAGAAAAAAGCATGGAGAAGGTAAGAAAGATAACTCGTGCCAAACAATAGCTACAGCAGTGCCGGCACAACAAATGCAGCAACAGCATTACGAACTGTTTCAACAGCAACTCTAACAAACACGCTAAGTTGTGTTTAAAGTAAAGTGTAAGGGAAAGCAAAATAATGAAGGTATATAAAAAAAATTTGAAATAAACCAAAACGAAAAAAAATTCAAAAAAAGTTCTCTTCGCCAATATTTTTCTTTTGCAGTTAACGAAAGAAAATATTTTATTTTTCGAACTAAAATAAACAAATATACTTAAATTAAGCGCATAGTTTCAAATATTTTTTTTATGGCAATCAAAAAATAAATTGACGATATATAAAATATAAAAGTAACATAAAAGAAAAACATAAATATACTATTGCTAGTGAAACATCTTGTATACAACTGATGCATCATAATTTTAAGCCCTTTTTTTTAGAAATCAATACGGGAGTCGATCAACTGACATATATACTTGTTTACAAAAGATATGGTTTATATTTCCAACGTTGTCCAACTTTTTCTTTTAAATGAATTTAGAGATCCAAAAATAAAAAAAAAAATTTCTAGCGTTAATGTAAAATATAATGGTATACTTTCAGCTCTATCAGCAAAGGTAATCACCGTCATTGTAAACATCATTCACAATACGTCCTCTAACAGTAAAGATGTTAAGTCGGCGCGAATTGAGCGCTTCTCACTAAGTGAGAAAGTTAGATTGGCGACGCCGAGGTTCGAGATCGAAAGCTCTCTGAATTTTATAGGTCTTTGGTACAAGTAGCGAGTAGCAATATCAGATCTGCTCAAAAAGGTCTATTTGAGAAAGCTATCCAGAAATTTGAACGTGACTCTGACAGGTACTAACGTTAATGATTTGTAGAACTTCAATTCACTTCACTTAACTTCACTGATAATGTTTATTGGGGATATAGAGAAGGCAAAAGTTCAAAATGAACTGAATGTCCCGAAGGCACGTGTGAAAAGCCATTTCTAGCAACTTAAAGCATCCATGAAAACTTTAGTAAACTTTTAAATGACAGCAGAAGTTAAGACAGCATTCTATGATTCTCAAAGACAAAGAAGTTACAATGGAGGCAGAAGTACCTCGCGAAGGTGACCCCTAGATGCAAGAAAGAGGTCTGCTGCTACCAGTAAGAGAAGAGAACACAAACAAATTTCATCTCCCAAACTTCATCTCTTTTTGAATACGATAAAGCCAACAAAATTAATTATTTAATAGACAGTAGCGCGAATATTTCAGTTGCGTGCTCAGCAAAATTCAAAAGCTTCGGATTTAGTTTTGATAGCCGGAAATGAAACATTCATAGCCACATATGGCACAAAATTATTTAATGTAATTCTAGTCCTTAACAGAGATTTCATTCATTTCAACAATTGCGAATGTTATAAAATCTATCATAGCTTTATATGCAAACAAGGAATTTTGGCGGATCCCTAAAAAAAAAAAAATATTTTAGTAAATAAATTTGAGTAGTAAAAAAAATAAAAAATGTAGTAAAAAAAATGTAGAAATTTTAGTAAAAATTTTAGTAAATAACTGCCCTATAAAATTCACAGGATTGCAATGACTTGCAACATTCTTCGCCAAAGTTAGTTTCGGTTTGTAAAGAAGGTAACAATTACTTAAAAATTTGCATCATTGGCATGACAACCAAATTTTTCTAAACTGGTCAAACAATCGATAGTATATAGATTAATCCCCTAAGCTCCGTTACCTTTTTCTAAAGTACAACGCGCAGACGGAACTAAATATAATATTGAAAAAACAAAGTTAGATTTTTTAATTAGGCCCGCCATTTGTAGTGTATCCAAATTTAAATGAGTTTCATCCTTATATTTGGTTTCCAAGAGAGAATCAATTGATTGATCTGCTTGCGGCGATTTCAGAAAACTTAATTTTATCAGTGTACCTGATAGGTGTCCACTTCCACTTATTCATCATCTCAACATTAATATTATTAACAAGCGTACATTTTCAAAATAGGATTTTGTTAAAGCGTATCATCAGATACCTATGGCCTTAAAGATACAAGCTAATTTTTAGTATGGTATTATAATTGAATATTTTTATACTTTCAAAACACATTCTATTCCTAAAACTGCTTCAATGTAGATCTACAGCTTATTAAATTTTAATTTGGGGGGAAATTTTCGATCGTAAAATAATAAGCAAGCAGACAGTGCACATGTAAAGCTAAATATATCTAATGTGTTCAGTTGCTGTTAATAGAAGTATAACATCGCTTATCGAAAAGGAGAACATGCTAACCATTGTTTATAATGAACAGTTCCTTACAGAAGATGTACTTAAAACATGTATAACTACACTCTTCGGCATGCTTGATTTTGTTCGCATGCCTCTCAGTTTCAGAAATTCAGCACAGAGTTCCCAAAGATAAGAAGCTTTTAGGTTTAAGGTTTGTAGTTGTATACATTGGCGATGTGTTAAGAGAAATACATGCGCCATCTTAGAATAGTATTTGACGATTAGAAGAATTCGTCTTAAACATTAAACCTGATAAATGTTTATTCGGTGTATCAAATATCGATTTCCTTAGCCAAAATATTTCTTTAGAAGCCATTAAATTTTCTGAAGAAAAAATTTGCGTTATTCGCAACTTCGAGTTATTATCTACATTGGAGTAAGTGCAAAAATGTATAGGAGCAGTTAATTATTAGCACAGGTACATTTTAATATTAGCCGAGTTAACTACAACCATTCGCAGTATTATTAACTAAGCCAACAAAAACAAGCCTAAGATATTGAAATGGGAAGAGCTTTCATATAAGGCATTTGAACTAATTAAACAAAAATTTGTCAACAGAGTTTTGTTACCTCCTGCCAATTGGAAGGCGAGACTATCACTAAATGGCGGTGCTCATGTTATTGGTAGCGTCCTGCAACAATATTACGGCAAAAAAGTCGATGCCTTAACATTCTTCTCAACAAAATTATTACTCACAGAATCTAAGTATACCGCTTTCGAAAGAGAGTTGTCCGGCTCGATATTGGATTGGATTTAACATATCCAGTGACCTGGAGTCGATGCAAACTTGGTTTAACATTAGACTGCTGCCAAGAAGGCCTTCCGATATGTAAATAACATGCGTTTATTTTTAGAACGCAACAGTTAGATGAGATTTTGGCATGGGAATTACATCGCAATCGCAATTTAGGAAGTTTTATAAGCGAAATTATTGGAAATTTTCCAGCTACAATCTTACTTAATCAATCATAATCAGTGCTGGAAATCATCGGTCGATATAATTTACAGGTCTGTTTGTATTTCTGTTTATATACCTAGTTCTGTGCACTCGGTCACATCAATCTTTCTATTACACAAATAAAGTATTCGTTCTTTTATAATCTTGCCAATTGGAGGTCTTTAATATGCCCAGTTTCTTCCAAATGAATATCTGATTAAGTATATACAAACAAGAAAACAGTTGCGTAAATTTTTAATACTGTCTCCTACGATTTCTACGTTACTTAAAATTTCCCTTTATACCTCTATTATAGACCTTTTTGGTTCCCAGGCGAGCTTTTAATGATTCATAACAGGGGAAATAGACTATTTAATAGGCTCATAAGGGTCATCATAAGGGGTCATCGATTGATTTTTCCCATTACTCTTGCATAAAAATAAGTACTTCATAGTTAGTAATAAATGATGTAATGAGTACATTACAAGAAATGTATACTAACTTCAGTGGACAAAGTCAAACGTTACATAAATTCTCTGAATCAAAGCGCATAACACACGACTTTTCCACACATATGCAGAAGAAAATAAAAAACCATCCGTTCATCAGTTCAAATTGCTAACTTATTTGCTGTTTATTTTACAGGAAATGTAGTATATTTTCATGGCTCTATAAATAGGACAGGAGTAGTTATATAGTTACATTTTCTTTTAACATATATTTCTCTTTGTTGTAACACATCAGCAGAGCTAGGTAGACCAAATGTGAATAATCCCAGCTCAATGACATCATTTGTTACCAGGATATATATTATTGATAAGTCGATCGGAAATCAGAGCGGTTATCACATCCGAAAACATATCAGCCGGGTTCGAATGTGATTGTTAGTCGATACAAGACCGATCACGATATCATGAATGCCAAGAGCATTTCCTCTCTCTCTCTCTCTCTCTCTCTCTCTCTCTCTCTCTCTCTCTCTCTCTCTCTCTTTCTCTTTGTCTTTCTCTCTGATTGAAGCCATCGTTCTGGATGGCTGTAAGTTTGGTAATCCGAAATTATTCGCGTAAATGTGAAGTAATCGAGTAAATGTGAAGAGCTGCTTACGGCAAGGACTGATTGACAATGATAATACCAAAGTGAGCAACTCAGACGTTACACTGAAATATGGGCGGTCTAGCTAGGGACAGAGTAAAGTTTAGGTGAGACTGCCATCATTCCGCAGGAAGTGTAAGTAGTTTAGTGAAGCTTAGTGCCGTATAGCTCATTAGGATTCCATGACTGATTAGGATTTGCTTATTTGGGCAATATGCCCTAAAACTCCTCCAATTAATAAGAGTGATTTTAATATAATAAAGATTATGGTTTTATGTATTTTGTAAAGAAAAATACAGGCACACACAACGGAGGAATTTTCACTCTTTAAAAGTTTAATGTCTTGAAAATATCATTGCAGTCCGCTCCGAAAGCTTGCTTCGAATCTGTTAATTCTAAGCGAAAAGTGAACGGCTTCACCTCCCTCATGTATTTTAATAACACTGCATCCTCTAATCTTTCCGAAATTTATGAGATGCTCGCAAACTTTTTTGAACAGTCTTATTCATTTGGGAACAGTGCAGCTAATGGGTATCCATACACGAAAGGATCCTTTGATACCTTTTCTAATATTTCATTTACTAACGTCGAAGTCCTTAGTGCTATGGCTGGCTTGAAATTGTCGTCTTGATGGGATGGGAATGGAATCGATGGGAATGGAACCGATGGGATACAACCTTGTATTATGACGAGTTGTGTTAGTATTTTACACGCATCTTTTACTGTTTTATGCAATTCTTGTCTTAGAAAAGGATACCTTCCCCGGCAGTGGAAAGACTCCCTGATTAGAAGATGATTAATTCCCCTGCATAAGAATGAAAAGAACAATGTCGAAAATTATTGATGGATTGCTGTACCGGTGAACTTCTGAACTTCTTGAACTTCTTTTAGTCAATAGACTTCGACCACTATTTGCGTCTGTTTTATCACCCTCTCAACATCGATTAATTAAGGGTAGGTCAGCTAATGCTTATAACGGATTCTCGGTGAGCAAGCAAACGTAAATTTTATTGCATAGGTTTTCCTACAAATTTAGTAGTACGGTTTACATGTTATCTAACTGGTCGTACACGACGTTGTTTGGTTCTTGCAGGTCTTGGTCTGCAAAAGTCATAGCTGAGCTCTCAGGGAAGCCATTTAGGTTTGCTATAGTAATAATAATTATAATAAAAATAATAATAATATTAATAATTCGTAACACATAATTTCTCGTTTCTCCTCTGTCTAATTTTAATTGTAAGCTAATTAGGAATATATAAATAACAAAATTATTTGATGGGACCATAATCCTAAAAGAAGAATGGATTAACTCGCACTCATTGAAAAAATTATATTGGACTGTGGCCGAATCCTTTCCTTTCTCTTTCAAGAAACACAAAATATATATAATACTAACATCCAGAAAAAATGTAGAAACGGTCACAGATGTAAGTACATGTAAGTAAACTCACCATGCGAAACGAGGCCAGTCTATAAACGATTCAAAGGTTACGGTTAAGCTTCCTTGCCAGCGACCTTAAAAAATTAATAAATATTTGATCTATGATTATCAAAATAGCAAATGAAGTACTAACCTCTCAATGTATCTTTCCACACCGCATTCAATTTTGGATGCTTTTTGCATTCGTCACAACCCCAAGAAGGCCATTTATGTTTGTTTTAAGATAAACTGAGTGATTAAATCTCTAACACCTTCTCTTTGAACGTGTCCGTCACATAAAGCTCAGTTTCTGTAGCTTTAGTGGCAGATTTTATATTACTACCTACACCACTTGTGGTGCAGTGGATATTATGTTTGTGTGGACGTAAATCCAGGCGGGCTTAAGGTAGACCCATTTTTTGTAACAACGATCGTTTCAAAATCATTTTTTGAAGCGATCTAACTTTTTGTATCCATTTGATGTGTTTTGATGAAATTTGTCACGCTGAGATGTTTTGACACAACGACGAATGCTATTGAAAGTGATCCGGATCGGTGTAAAAAAATATGAATTTTCAAACTTGAGGCTGAAGTGGATGATAATGAATCCGAGTGATACTTAGCATATGCTCGAGTGACTGTGTTGGATGGCTGTTCCAGGTCGACATTCTTAAGGCAGTTGGGGCTTTTGCTACTGTCGATATCAAACTTTCTTTAGACTTTGTGACTACGGTCCGACCATAGTCGCTACCGACCATAGTCGGTGTTTTAGAATCACGTATACGTGTAACTCACTATTTTTGTCACTAAATTCCTGCTTACGGTGTGCACGTGGGACGTTGGCGGTTGCCCTGCACGCTCTAATCGTTATTCCTTGTTTGGTGACCACGTAGTTTTGAAAATCAGTGAACCAGGATATCTGGCGAGCGGTCCTTGTCCACGATGGTCAGAGGACGTTGAAACTTACTTCTGGAGACAGCAGGAATTAGTTTATCGTTTATAATTTTTATAAATTTCTTAATCCTATATGGACCCCCATTCTCAGAAGCAAGTTTTTCAGCAACATTAACTAGAACCAGATCACCGACCTTCTAGGATCGTCTGCGGAGATTGCAGTAACGCTGTTGATCTGAGATGCCAAATACACTTCGGTGGTTTGCCGATATCTGCTGGTACTTTGTTGTATAATGTTTGGGATAGGTTTGGTTCCCTTACTTGATTTAAATATGCAGGCGGGCAGGCTATTGCGTCGGAGGGACTAGTATTGATTGCCAGAGTAACTTCTAGTAAGTAATCGGTCCAGCTGTGCGTTTGGTTCCACAAAATTGTGCTCTCATGGTATTTATCGTCCTATTCGCTCTTTCAGTTAGATTTTCTTGGAGTGCGTAAGGCGTTGTAAATTGCTGTATAACCTCCAAGTACAATTGGATGCATGACTAATAAATTGTGTGCGATTGACGGTTATGAGGATCTTTAGAATGTCAAGTTTAGATAATACGCACTCTTCAAAGGTTTTCATTACATTTTCGGCGAACATGTTTCGCAAAGAAAATAATTCAACCCATTTAGTGAGGCTATCGAAAACTGCTAGTAAAATAGTGTGTCCGTGTGAGGATCTTCTCAGGAATGCGTGTTAGCATTTCGCCGGTCGGCATCGATTGGGATACCTGGTATATCTGACACAACTAACAGTTCTTTACGTGTTTACAAATGTCTCGATATATTTGTGGCCAGAAATGTAGTTTTGGCTAATTCTGGATGTAGTTTTCCATATACCAAGATGCAAGCGATCGTGGTTTTCTTCCAACAAAACTTTTCTAAGGTGACCCGGAACGCATATGCTCCATGCCATGCGTTCCCCGTCGTTCGCCTGCTGTTGAAAATGTCTATATAGTTGACCTTTCGCAAGTGAATAATTGGGGAATTTTTCAGGATGTTTCCGTACTTTCTATAATGTTTTTTTGATCCATGGGCATTATTCTAGGATAGCTGGGTCCGCTAATGCATTTTAACAATTTGCAAGTTGCTGCCTGGATAATGGTCAGCTAGCATTTTTAACTTTTTATTCTAAGTTCCATCTGGCTTATCTCATGGACTGGTCTTACATACTTTGGAGTCACTGGAGTGATATGCGATCATTGATCATGTCGTATTTATAGCCTTGTAGCTAAGGCTGTATTTTTCGCCTTCATCATATTACATGGGTGAGTATATTCTTCAACCCGTAGTCGTTGGAGTCGGTCTGTAGTAAAAACCTATTAAAAAAATGGGGGCACGTTAAAAATTTGGTATGAACCGCTTATACGATCATATAATTCCAACAAATTAACGTATTTCTCTTAAATTTTTGGACATTTTCACATGAGAGCTGGGCTTAACTTTCTCAGCATCCACTTTAATTCCTTTTTGTTCTACGACATGGTCAATATACTTAGTTTCTTTCCTTCCGAGTTCAAATTACTCGGCGTTTATTTTGGAAATTAAAACTTTGCAAACGCGTGAAAACTATTTTGAGATTTTCCAGATGTTCTGTCAACGCGTTTTCTGTGACAATAATATCATCCAAATAAAAAAAAGCGTGGAGGTCCATGTCAGATTCTATTATGCCGTCGACGGGTCGTCGAAAAGTGGCAGGTGCCGAGTGCAGTCCGAGCAGCACCATTGATGCAATACGCAACTGTCGACTGTGTACTTTTTACTATCCGCACCCAGGGGAACTTGTCAATACTCGTTTTCTGAATCAATACTGCCGACGTACTTGGCATTACGCAATCAACCCAAGATATGCATGGTCCTTTGCAGTGGCTAGGAACCCCGTAGGAGGCGTTTATTTAACAAACGGCTGTCGATGAACCGTTTGGCTCTTTCAGAAGGGTAAGAGGAAAACTGTAAGGACTTTATGATGGTTCGATATAGCCTTTGGCTGGTAATCTTTCAATCTCCAGGTCTATATATCTGTTTATTGTTTCATCGTTAGGATCTTCTATAAAGTTATTGGCCAATGGATGCTTAGAGGCGATTTCGGTCCACGATTCGCAAGAGTTACGTGATCTTCGAATATTTCTCTGTAATGAATGATCGGATGAGCATTTATGGAGTGAATGAAGATTAGCTATCGAACCGTATTCTAGTGAATTATTGATTGTTTCACACATTGTAGATAATAACGCGTTCCAAAGTTTTCAAAAATTTAATCCCAAAATTATGTCGTCTGATGAGTTTAGCATCACTAAAAACAGTATGGTTTTTGCCCGGTGATTAATTTGTACAGAACATCTTATGGGTGTGGTCACAGATCCATTAGAATAGATGATTTCTGAAGGATATACTAAATTGGTGAGTGATGAAACTGCTTGTGACGCCGGCGTCGATTACGGCGGTGTTAATTTTTCTAGGGTAATCGTGAGGTTACAAGTTTTGCAGGTGGAGGAGTTGGATACCCAAGAGCCTGTTGTGCCTCTGTTAAATCCGGTAAACTTTGAGTTTTCGGAGCGCGAATTATGATTCTGTGTTCATGTAGTTCTTTGCCCAACTTTATCTTTTAACACTTTGCGCTGCATAATCCTCTTAGGTTTATTCCATATGATTCGAATAGTTCTTCAGTTCTTTGAACAAAAGCAAAAGCATTATCCCCTCCGTCGTATTTAACATTACATCTACGGAGAATGCCCATAATGGTACGCTTTTCAACTGAGAATGTTTCATCCTCAGTTTGCGTCTACTTCAGCATATCTTTTTGGAATACGTGACAAACTGTTTTTTTCACAGACTCTGATTTGTCTGTAGTTTCTGACATGGAGTGTTTACGTGTATCATGTCGAATCAAAACAGGTCTTGATTCTGAAATGCAGGCTTAGTTTCCTCGAAAATATTAGGTTGGTCATCTTTTTGTCAGCTTTTCATTAAGAATCTGAATTAAGTGAAAATCACGTGACACTTTGTGGATTGGTTTGAAGAAATCAAGAAATTATCTTTGCCTAGAAAGAACGTTAGCGTTTCTTTTGTCGTTGACCTACCCTGTAATACTAAAGCTATCAACACGCCGGGAAGCCCTCCTCTTTTCAGCTAAGCTGAAGTGGCAAGGATATCTCTTCTCAGTGGTGCCATTCAGGCTACACTAACTACGTCTCCATAGAATATTAATAAAAGTAATAAATCCGCCTCTCTCCTTAACTGATCAGGGGTGTCCGCTGGTCACCATTCTAAACAAGTGGCTCAAGTTGCACAAGCGAGTGTGGTCACTCCCTCCGTTTTCTCACGAACTCAAAATTCTCTAGCTGTGAACCCTATCATTTCTAGAACGGATGACATCTGCTTGACGGCAGTATCCGCCAGAAAGGCAATATTCGTGTTAGTATTTGCTTTCACTGAAACCTGGTTAAAGCCTGATTTACATTAGTCGGAACTTTTTCACCATTCGTTCCAGATTTTCAGAAAGGAACGATTGGATCGCGCCAATGGTGATGTCTTATTTGCCATATATGCTGCAGTCTCGTTCTGTTTATTTGAATTTTCCAGTGTTCCTGACGTTAAATTTATTGCCACCTGGGCGAAAATTGGCACAAAGCAGCTATATGTGGCTTGCTCCTAGTCCTCTGATGATATTGAAACCTCAAATCTCTTTGCTGCATACTACAGGCGAAATATTTCAACTGTTGATTCCGACTTAACTGTTAACTATTTGTCTCTAATAACTAAGTCGGTTTCGATTCCTAACTTGGTCATTTCAGAAAACGACGTTTAACATGGTTTGAGGTCTCCCAAATATAGTTGTGTGCCAGGACCTAATGGGTTTCCATCATTTATGCTCTGTCGACCTTTGTGGTGCTATGGCAAAGATTCTTAATCAGTCCTTGAAGTCATGTGTTTTCCTGAGTGTCGGAAGAGTAGTTTCCTTATTCCGCTTCGCAAATGTGGAAAAATGTCATCATGTTGAGAACTATAGTGGCATCGCTAAGTTGAGTGTCTTACTTAAATTATTGGAGTAAATTGTTCCCCAGCATCTAGTTTTTGCTTTCAAATCTTATATTTTTGCATTCTAACATGGCTTTCAGAAAGCAAGATCTAGTCTCATGAATCTCTTAGAGTTTAGTTTACTTGCCGTGTTTTCAAGGCTTTTCCTAATTGTTCTCGAACGGATGTCTACATGTGCGTATATATTGGCTTTAATTAGGCGTTAGACTTGGTTGACTATAACTTATTGATCTTCAAACTCAAAGCGTCTAGCTTCCCTTTCTGCTTAGCGAAATTGATAAGCTCTTATCTCCAGAATAGGTCATGCAGGGTTTAGCATAATTTCATCACCTAGGATGCATTTCCGTGGCGTCTGGAGCCCCTCAAAGCAACCACTTAGGACACATTCTATCTAATTTATACATTAATGATCTCCCCTTGGTGATGAACCCAGCCATATTTTATTGTACGCTGACGTTGTTAAACTGTTTAATTCTTTCTCCTTGAAATCGCGGTCGTGTCAAGTTCAAATTGACTTAAATAATTTGGTTACATGATGCTGGTTTCATTTTACGAAATGAATTGTAAAGAAGAAGCTTTCTTTCTTAAGAAGCAATGCATTGAATTCTGAGTATTTTATTGATTCACACAAGTTGGAAAACGTTGATTCATCGACTTACGGGTTCTATTCAACCACAGATTACGTTTTAATTTGCACATTGAGCTCTCTTTAAGTAAAGCTAGATCCGTGCTTGGTTTCATTAATAGATGGTCCAAAAAGCTGAACGAGTCTTCCATTATAAAAAGGCTGTACATTTGCTTATAGACAAATAATTGAGTATGCCTCTGTTGTATGGTCTCCTTCCTACAAGTCTTATGTAGATTAAATTGGATCCGTTCGAAAGCAATGCTTGCTGTTTGCCCTTAGGAATTTAGGTTGGAACTCACTTGTCTCTCTGCCTACTTATGACAATAAGTTGCTTCTGTGTGTTGTGTCACTTGAGAAACGTCGATTTATTCTTCGTGTTTCCTTATTAATTAAGTTAATTAATAGTACTATCGGTTCCTGCACGTTAGTTGATAAGAGAAGCTTTTATGTCTCTAACGGCTTCTTTAGGCATTTTGCTTTCATTAAGTTTAGTCAATGTACATATAATTATGAGCCGTTTTATCCCTTCAGAGTTGTTTGTCTTAGAAAAAAAAATCCAGAGACCTTGTAGATAGCCACGCAGGTATAGCTAAACTAAGCCTACTACCAAAGCTAGTTGAAAAATTTGTAACTAAAACGATTTTTCGTCAATTAATATGATTGTAATTCCTGTTCAACATGAATATGTTACGGGTGGTTCTACTTTTACTAACCTCCTTGAGCTAACCTGTCATATTTATAAAGACCGGCCATACACAAACAGACGTGGGTCTATCGAAAATTTTTATTCACTCTCTCCTTCTCTATAAATTAGGTGAAATTGGTTTTCCTAGTAGCCTAGTTGACTGGTTTCACTCGTATCTGAAGAATCGAAACCAGTTTGTACTATATATTATAGTTTGTACTATATATTATAGTTTGTACTATATATTATATATTATAGCACGCAGAATCGAGGTATCTTCAGGGATTGGCCAGTGAAGTCATTTAGGTCCCTTTTCAATTTATTTAAGAATAATTTACGTACGTGTATTAAACACTCACACATTCTAATACACAGATTTGCCTGGTTTTTGGGATATTGTGGATCTATGGATCTACCTGTTTTATTTAGTTAATAATTTGTCATTGACTATTGATTGATTTCTTTTGTTATATCAAGTATGTCTTATATACTAAAATATAATTACAATTAATGCTTATGTTGCTAAGAATTAAAATTAGTTCATAAAAAGAATGTAATCATAAAAATTGCGTAAATGCTTATGCTGAACGAAATTATTTAAATTTATTTATTGGTAAATTAAATTAGACCATATTAAATATGCTTACTAAGCTGAGTTACCTGAAAATGACGTGGGTATATTAAATAAATTAAACCTCGTTTATACTTCACCCATATGAGAAGAAGCTTTAAATTATTGACCTATCATCTTTGGAAACGTTCGGCGTTATGTTTGTCTCTAAAACAATAAAAAAAAACTTTGGTAATTCGACAGTTCTATTTAGTCTGATCAAAGTCCCCAACAGACGTACTAGTAACTACAGCCCGATTAAGCTTTCTCAATGCAGCACAAATTAGAAGTTCCATCAACCTTTACTTGGCCTTTTCAAAATATATAATAATTTTTCCGATTATAGTGCCGATGCGCTCACGTTTGTTGTCAGTAACTAGCAGACATTTAATAATTAATATTTCATATACTATAGTAATACTATAAACTTGTAAGAATACAAACTATGTGAATTACTTAACGATTATTCTATTTATCTGATTACAGTTCTAATTGCCAAACTATTGCATTAAATACATTATATGGAATGACTGATGGCCAAACTCAGCTATTAGCTATTTAATTGTAGTATTAAAATAAATAATTAATTGATAATTAAATAATATTTAACTATTTATCCTCATATAAACATTTATAGGTGTTATATTATATTATCAGTTGGCAACTGACGCGCGCGAGACCGTACGGTTTTGATTGTTCTTATTGCGTTAATTGTTCTTATTGCTTTATACGCGTTTAAATTCTACGTATTTGTATTACTATAAAAGTGTTAAGGGTGTAAAAGTGAAGGAATTACATTAATTTTATTGAAGTTTTCTCGTTGATTTTAATTTTAGTTCTTGCGATCAGCGCTTGTACTCTTGAGAATAAGTCTTTTTCGTGTTTTTGTTTTTGGTGATAACAGCTTTTCTCTTGGCTTGCTGTTTGTTACCGTTGCTTCAGTAGTGTCAAATTTGTCTCTAATTTAAGAGATAATTTTTATGATTTTGTTTTCTCTCTTTTTTTTGCTCTTGCAGTTTGGCTTTGCTTTCTCTTGTTCTTTCGCTCTCTTGTTACGCTGTCAACTTAGCGGTGAATTTTTCTTAAATTTGTAAATAAATTTAGTGTTGTTTATCCTTTTTGAATTTGTTCTTTTTTGTTCTAATAATTCACTTCTATCTTATTGTTCACTTGACATGGAATGCTTACATACACCATGTCGCGCAAAAACAGGTCCGGAATCGGATTTCTTGTTGGCTCTGCGAGCGCTTTGGTCATGCAAAGTGTGCCAGTATTTTCGGCCGTGCTGCTGACGCAGTCGCTGACCCTTCTAAAGGCTTAAAATGGTCATGCCCTGACTGTAGGAAGCGAGACATAGACTTCTCCAAATTTTTCACGGAGACCAGAAATAGTTTCTCTGGATTGAGCAAAAATCTCGTCTCCTTGTGGGAGAAATTTAAAATAATTAAGACAAGATTTGATGAGTGTCGTTTTATTGAGCACTCATCGTCTTCCCAAGCTAGCGTGTGGTACGTCACCTCTAATTCCTCGTAAGTCTAATTCGTTGGGACAAGATAGTGCTTCCATAATGTCCTCAAAGAACGTTAGCGTTCCTGATATGGTTGAGTCGGTCGGCAACAAAAAAAGATACAAATAAGCCGGAAAGTCCTTTTGGTTTAACTTATGCTGAAGTTGCAAGAGTATCACCTCCTAGTGGTATCACTCACTCAACTCAGGCGTCTTCGCCTAAAACTAATAAAGAGCAATATAAATCATCCCCTCCCCCTGGCTGGGGCGACTGGTCAAGAGACTGGGAAAGTCACACAAGCTGCTTCTGCAAGAGCGATAACCACATCTACATTCTCCCCATCTCTAAACTCCCTAGCCGTGAACCCTCCTGTTCCTAGTATTGACATTTGCTTGACGGCAGTTCCTCCCAGAAAAGCAATATTTGTGTCAAGACTGGCACCTGAAACATCGGTCGATAACATAAAAAGTTATCCGGCGGCGAAAGTCCCATCAGTCAACTTAAAGCGCGTTAGCATTTTCAAATTGGCTTCTTCTCAATCTAGAGCAATATATTTTTTTAAAACATAATACTAGTTCCGATTGTTAAATAAACCACTGTGATCAGTAGGATCCTTAATTAAGGAATTTATCCCTCGAAATCGTCACCTTAATACCAAAGCAACTTTTCCACAATTCTTTCATAGTCTTTAGAAATGATCGAGTGAATCGCATTGGTGGTGGTGTATTAATTGCCATATCTGCATCAGTGCTGTCCTATTCAATAGAATTTCCCACTTCTCCCAACGTTGAATTTATCGCCATTCGAACGAAAATGGCTAATAGACAGCTATTTATAACCTGCTCCTATATTCCCCCAAATTCTGATATATTCATATACAAGAAACAGGCTGCCCTCATGTGTGAAGTGGCCAAGTGGTCTAGACCCACCGATATGGTCGTTGTATTGGGTGACTTCAACTTGCCTCAAGTCTCTTGGTGTAACAGTGATAATTCTGGGTGTTTGCTTCCTACATCACCATCTGATAGGGCTGTTGTGTTTTTTAATGAAGTATTTGATCATAATTTAGTTCAATATAACCGTACCCCTAATTGTAATGGTAGACTGCTTGATCCTTGCTTTGCCAATTTTCCTGAGATTAGTGTAAGTCGTTGTCCAACTTTTAGTTTAGCTGAGGTTCCTTATCATCCGGCAGTGTGCATTTCCTTTCATCACAAGAATGATGGCTCGTTGAACTGGCTTAATGCGCCAAACGAAACTTTTTCTAACAAATATTATGATTTTCATAAAATCAATATTGTATTGCTAAAAAATCATCTTTCACATATGAGGCTTGATTTCTCAAACGGAAGTATTGAAAGTTTATTGTCATCGTTCTATAATACATTAAATCCAGCTATTGCTGCATCTGTTCCGATCAAGCAGTGGCGACCTCGAAGTAGGTGTCCCCCGTGGTTTAATAAGACAATTAAAAATTACAAGAATAGAAAAAGCACGCTATTCAAAAAATATTCGAAAAGTGGCTCTGCGCTCGACTATTTCGCTTACTCGGTGGCAAGGCATAGATTTAACTCCCTCGACCACCATTATTATTGCAAATACCTTCAGTTCATTAAATCCTCTCTGTTTGTTAATCCTAAATACTTTTTTAAATTTGTTAATTCAAAAAGAGAAATTTCCACACATCCCTCGCATGGTTCTTTTAATGGATGATTTTGAAATCTGTAACGTCCGCGAACAAATTCAGTGGGGGTACCTGTCGGTCTGCGTTTACCACAGATGTCACAATGTGGTGATTTTACTGTTTTTGAAAAATAGCGGCTAGCCGCTAGCTATGCAAAAGCAAAGAAAAAGGGAGAAAAAAATCATGCGAGAAAATTTTTGGTGGTGGTTTTGCTTTGGAACATATTCTTGAAGCAATCTATTTCAATGGTCATAGAAAAAATTAGGTTGGAATTAAATCGGGAATCCGCCATGAGAAGTACCAATCTCCCAATTGAATGTAAATGCCAGAGAAAGTAAATTTTGTGCATGTAAATATTTTAATGCCAATCATAACAAAGATACGTGTGGAACATAGATAGAATAGCAATTTCTGATGCATGTATTAAATAAAGATATATTAAAAAAAAAAAAAAAGAAAACGAAGGCACATATATATATATATATATATATATAGATGTTAACAACAGCAACAAGCAATATAAAAAAAAAACTAAACGGAAATTGTTTGACAAAAATTTGAGAAAAAAAAAAACAATAGAACGAAACAAAAAACACAGAAATAGAAAATAACAAAAGAAAAAAAAACCCTAGAAATATGAGCGAAGGATTGCGTGTTAAAAAGGTTCATCAAAATTAATAATTTGTTAAATAAACGGTAGTAAAAATGAAACAGTTAATAGATTTCATCTGCTTTCAAGTTAGAAATGTAATTAATTATAACTAAAATTGTTCAGATTTTAAGATTACAAGTACAACTACCTTATTGGTATAATGATGTCTGTTTAATAAAAAAAAAAACAAAAAAAACGAACAGTAACATTGAGAAGAATTGTAAAGCATGACAAATATATGGTGTCATAATAGGCAATAAAATGATTTACTTGAAATAAGAAAAAAAAAAGGAGAAATAACATTAACAAAGATTGTAAAGTATAACCAATACAATGTATCGTAACAATAAAATAAACGGAGTTGATGGGAATAAGTTTTATTTAAAGTCTTCCGTGTTTATTATTAATATTCATACGTGAGTGCTAGACAAATTTTGCAAAAACGACGCGAGCATATACATATGAATGCATATATTTGGTTTAGCAAAGTGCAAAGTCAAACGCGTATGGAATTAAATTTATATGCTGTAAATAAAAGAAAATAGGACACTTTGTGGGAAGGGATCAGGTCGTCGTGTTTATACGTCAGAATATATGTATATATGGAAGCCCACAATTCGTTCAGTGACGCTATTATACCGTCAAACATCAAATCTTTTTCAACAGCAGCAACCTGCCGGACCATCCGCAACCAAGGAAGACAACGACACAGGATCCGGGGACACCTGCCATCAATGCTAGTTTGGAAACCTCACAGAATCATAGAACTATGCCGCGGTTCTGGCTTCTCCCCGCTTGAATACAACAGCAGCGGTAACAACCATGGGGTAGCACGATATACGCGGTGAGGTAAAGAAAAAAAAGGAGGTAGTTTTGTATATCAATTTTTTGTTATTTCCTTTTTTGCTTTGTTGGTAAATGCAAGAAAAAAAAAAGAAATGAGTAACTAAGTGCACATACTCCACCGACGGACGGAGGAAGAACCAACGGACGAAGTACAGGACGGACGGCATAATACACGTACAATAGATGTTTATACAAAAAAAATTAATTTTTTTTTTTACTTAGTAATTTTCATTATTTTTTATTTTTTATATTTCTTTTTATTTGTAATGAGGCACCACGGGCCGAGGGTACCGGCTCCCCCGACCCAGAGCTAGCAAACAGCCCATTACAAATCTCAAATCTGTTTTCTGAGTACTTTCGACGAAAACTTTTGACTGCTAATTTCGATTTATCAGCAAACTACCCATATCCTATAAACTAACTTGGTTTCAATACCTAATTTGGTTATTTCGTTGAATTCTTTAAAATACAGTTGTGCGCCTGGACCTCATGGAATTCCATTATGTGTACGTAAATCTTGCGCTGTCGAGCTATGTGGTGTTATCTCAAAGGTTTTTAATCAGTCCTTGCATTCAGGTGTTTTCCCTTTGTGTTGGAAGTGTAGTTTTCTTATTCCTATTCACAAAAGTGGGAGTAGATAACATGGTGAGAACTATACAGGCATCGCCAAGTCGAGTGCCTTGCTTAAACTATTCGAGCGAATTGTGACTCAGCATTTGCCTTTGTCATCAAATCGTATATTTCTCCATTCAACATAGCATTTCAACATGGCTTTCGAAAAGGAAGATCTACGGTCACCAAACTGTTAGAGTTTACTAGTCATGTTTTCAAGGCTTTTTCTAGTAATCTAGCTCTCGCGCTGATGTCATATACACTGATTTTAGCGGAGCGTTCGATTTGGTTAACCATAAATTACTTATCTTTAAACTCCAAGCCTCTGGCCTCCCTTCCCATTTAGTGAAACGGATAACATCCTATCTGCATAATAGGTCATTCAGGGTTTTGTGCAACTTCACCACCCCAAATGAATGCCCCGTTACGTCAGGCGTATTTCAAGGTAGCCACTTAGGACCCATTTTATTTAATCTATACATTAATGATTTGCCTTCGGCGATTAAATCTAGCCAGATCTCAATGTATGCTGATGATGTGAAACTGTTTTCTTCCTTTCCCATAGAATCGCAATCACGTCAGCTTCAAATTGACCTGAATAACTTGGTTGCATGGTGCTCGTTAAATCATATGACACTAAACCTAAACAAATGTAAAAAGCTTTATTTCTCAAGAAAAAAAGTCATTCATTACTCAGTATTTCATAGATTCGCATAAGTTGGAGGACGTCGATTCGATTACAGATTTAGGCGTTCTATTTGACCATAGGCTACGTTTCAACTTGCGTATTGAGCTCTCGTTAAGCAAAGCTAGGTCCGCGCTTGGTTTTATAAAAAGGTGGTCCAAGGATCTTGATGATCCTTACATTTCAAAAAGACTGCACATGTGTTTGGTTAGACCTATATTCGAGTATGCCTCTGTTGTATGGTCTCCTGCATATAGGTGCTATGTAGATTCAATTGAATCTGTTCAAAAGCAATTCTTGCTGTTTGCGCTTAGGAATTTGGGTTGGGATCCGATTGCCTCTCTTCCTCCCTATGAAAATAGGTTACTTCTGTTGTCCTTATCGTCTCTTAAGAAACGTAGATTTGTTCTTGGCCTTTCCTTTTTAATCAAATTAATAAAAATGGTGCTATTGACTCGCCTTCATTACTTGGTGTAATTAGCTTTAATGTCTCTAACCGCTTCTCTAGGCACTTTATCTTGGTTAAGCTTAGTCAGTGTAAATATAATTATGAGCGGTTTAACCCGCCCAGAGTTGTTTGCAAGAACCTAAATGACGGAGTCTTTAAAGTCCATTAAAGCAACATTGCTTAATACACGACTTTTGCCAATGTCGTGCTTAAACTAGCTTTTAACCCGAAAAAGTCATTATGACTTGAAAATCAATTGTTCTTAACTATTATCGGTTGCCAAGATTATGCATGTTTGCGATGGCTTAGGGGTTCATTTGCAACTTGGTCCTGTACCGGTTGTAAGTGTGACTCTATGCTAGTAGCGTACATGCTTTTTTTTCTTTTTTTCTTTTTTCCTTGTTATCTGTTTTATTTTTACTTATACTAAGTTTTAATATTAATTGATATAAATTTTGCTTTAAGACTCAATTGAACTCGTCTGTTATTTGTTTAGCTGAGTTTCATGTATCAGGAGAATTAAAATAAAATAAAATAAAATAAAAATAAATAAAATAAAATAATTTGCCCATTTTTTGAATTTCTTCATATTATTATTAAAAGCATATACATATTATTCTCCATTCCGTCCTGTAAGATTAAATCCCCTTTTCTTTCCTTGCCTTGATATTAGTAAGTGAATAAAAAAATAAATAATTACATCTTTTTATTTACTTCAAATAAAAAAGAAATGTTAAAATAAGCAGATAACGCTTCGTTTGAGCTAACTCAGAGATGAAACATTTGAAGGTTGGGAGACTTCACGAAAAAAATCTGGAAAAAGATCAGTTATTGCAGACGCATCGGATAGTTCGAAATTGCCAAAGCTTATAGGAAAAAGAAATCCTGCTACTTTTCGTTAAGAATTTAAAAATTTAAATAAGTCCTTAGGATTTTTAAAAGTTTACCTCTCGTTGCGTTAATAAAATTGGGATAGCAAGTTGTTTGCAGGAAATTATAATCTCGTCGAGCCCTAGAGTATAACGCATAATCTCTAAATGAACCACTACGACTTTATTTTTTAAATAAGTCGCTTTTCTTATTGCGGACCCTCTGTAAATGGTTAGAACACAAAGGGCCAAACAGAGTAACGCCCACATTTAAACGAAAGCGACACGGAAATTGCCGGAAAAAGGTGAGCGTAAATAAAGGATAACGGATCCTCAATATCGTCATAGTCAAAGTTCCAACCAATGCAAAACAAAAAATTCCTAAGTTTGGCATAATTCGTTTTAGCAAACAAGAGCTGTTCACTATTAATCACTTGATTACAAGGTCCATTATCAACCATACAATTAACGGCCAGCAACAGCGTCGGGTCATGGCTACCTTCAGGTGAAACGAAGTGATCGATTCGAAATTCCCAGCATAAAACTAAGTCATATCTACATTAAAGATGTTGTTAAGTCGAAAATATCTAACCAATGAACAACATCGAAAGACTGTTTGTAAATGAATGGATATGAAACGGGGATATAACATCCAAGATCGTCGTTGAAACCCTACGAAAAATTTGACAGATTAAAATCACGCAGCACTATCAATTTATCACTAGATTTGAAGGCACAAGTATTTTTGATCAAAGACAAGCGCTCTAAGCAAACCGCAAATGTCAGACGCAGGAAGAATGTAACGGCAGGACGCATTTCGTAATTTCGAAATAAGACCACGGACTGCCACGGTATTTTCAGTAATGGCAAGCTATTTTTTACTGTTTTGCTTGCCGAACCAACTGCTCTAATATGACCATAGCGATATTCTTTTGACAGTGTACAGATTCTTTAATAACAACGCCTTAAATCCAAAATTTTGCAGATATAATACGCTTAAATAAAGCTACTGAAGCAATACATCTCTAACAAAACTGTGTACGTATTTCTCAACCGGTTTCATTTGCTGCATTTTAGGTTCTGGCAACATCTTCGCTTCGAATATGTCAATATGACACTTTTTACCATTTTGCTACTTCTTTTCGCCGTTATCATAATGGGTAGCGTCTGCGGTTTGCTACATTCGGTCTTGCTAAACCTGCCACAATTGCTGTCAGAATTTAGGTGTTTTAAACGGTGATTGAAACGTTTTAAATTCTCTGGAAGATTTTATTAAAATTACGGTTGTATATGGGTTATATCTACACTGCATCGGTAGATTTGATAACACGTGAGTGTAACGTATTTATGTATGTGTAACATATTTATCCGCTCTACCGTAGCAAAAGGTTCCGTTTTTTACCTATTAACAACAGGCTTCTTTCTATACCAGATTTATGTCTGGGATTCATATTCTTCTTAGTGCGTGTA
This sequence comes from Glossina austeni, assembly GCA_000688735.1. Lineage (NCBI taxonomy): Eukaryota > Metazoa > Arthropoda > Insecta > Diptera > Glossinidae > Glossina > Glossina austeni. Next base: position 653,712 of record KK502501.1, on the reverse strand, counting down.
ATTGCAACTTCAGCAACTTCCTATATTAAGTGGAGTAGAGCAACTTTTGTGATTTTAAACTTGTCAGTACTTTTAACGCTCTTTTAAAAAAATGCTCTTTCACCAGCTTATCATTAGAATGTTGATCGCCGGAGATTTTATTTCCAATTCTTTGTCCTTCCAAATCTTTTGGGAGTTCAATTGTTTTTTTATTTTGAAAATATTAGGTTGCTACGTTTGTTTGATTTTAGGCGAGCGTCAAGTCTTGCCCTTTTACAATGTTTGTAACATTATTTCTATATTTTTTTACATATTTTCCTTTGATTTTTGTAGTAGAATTGGATATGATTTTGTTTTTGCGTAAAACCTGTAACAATTATATATGTCTCTAAATCCAATATTACAATTTTTTGCATTTCGCCCCCACGTTTGCGTAACACATCACCACTTTAACTGTGAAACTTATATCTGAGTATTCAATCCGAACTTTAATTGCCTTTCGGTTCCACGCAAGTGCTCTGAAACATTTGAAGGCTAAAAGGATGGATCCATGCGTCATTGACAAGGTAGCTAGTTTGGGAGAAATGGGTAGTCTAAATTTTATTCCACAAACATCCCACAGACAAGTACATCAAAGAATTACACGTGGTTTAAGCCATATGGCAATAAACAAACGGACGAAACCTACTTACCGGACGGAGTGATCTTACGCTCAGGGACACTTTATACCCTGCCCTGCCTATTGTCTCCAACGGCTCATGATTTTTTATGAGATAACCCGAAGTTGGATCCGACGCTTCTCAAGTTACTTTCCTCTGGATATGGAAAATTTTAGATCATTTTTATATTTTCGTTACAATAAAAATAGCATTCTTACGAATAAAGGAAACATATAATGTATCCTTACGGAAATCCCAAATCCAGTTCGTTTCCACTAATTGATTTTCCCAAATAATAAATTTCCTAGAGAGGGAAAAACCTAGTGCACATTCGCGGCGCGTCATGCAGCTGACGGCCGAGGAAAACGATTAGCAGAAAAGCAGGTTAACGGATTAAAAATGAAGCCATGAACTTAAGTAATAGTAATAAGCTTGTAAATATGTATATAACTAGACTATTTACGAAAAGCAGAATCAGTCTGACAAGAATATTTGAGTCGAAAAAGAATATTAGATTTGAGAAGTCGAGCATCTTGCCAAAGTAAAATGTAAATAATCGTAGCGTTAAAGAAATTAATTGTAAATAAAGAATCTGGTAGTGAAAACGTGCAAGCATATTTCTCTTAAAAAGAATATCGACTAGTGATACGAACTGTATCCAAAAAAAGCGAATTTCGTAACAGTCACTGAATACTCACTTCGTTTAATCAGCTGTTGATTTATTATGATAGCTTCTTCTGGTAGCTTAGTGAACCTAGTATACAGATTGAGGGTATTAACAATGCACTTGTTTTTGCCGCCACTAATAATATCGTACATTGAACGTTTTTCATCAAAGCTATTTTATATATGATGTATTTACATATTACCATACTTTCGATGTAAGAGGATTTTTTGTAATACAACTGTTCCCGACTCAATCATCGTACAACTTTTAATTTAATTTAATAGTTTCAATGAATGTATTGCTCAAATATGGGACATATCAAAGTGACAAATGTAATTTCTGTAAACTATGACGTCATTGATGATGGAAGATTATGTTTATTTGAATTTAGCGTTGCGATATTACAAATAGATTGGAATAATTATTCGTAATAATTTGTGTTAACAACTATGCTTATGAAATTTGTGGTTCAAAGCCACTCTTGACTTTTTTTTTATGATTTACAGAACTCATATTTATTCATAATAATGCAATATAGCATGATAAAGAAGATTCCAGTGCGTTAGATTCTTCTCTTATTTAAAACAAAAGTTGTGATATTTACAAGTCGTTTGTAGCTGTGAGTACTTAATAAAATGCAGCTCTTGCTTAGCATTTAAGCAGTTTGTAGTTTACGCAATATTACACACAAAAATTTGTAGATGATTGTACACTATACAATTTCATATCATATTAGATTATTCATATAACATTTGGAGTTTTTATTAATTTTACTTGTTCTTGTTATTTAAATAATTCACCCATTGTACGTTTCTTTATTATCGGCTCACGTGATATTTAATTTTGTGCCATATCTTTTTCACTTTCCTTTTATTTTGAATGCTTCTTTTCAGTCATTTATGACTTCAAACGCAAAAACAATTTCATTCACGTCTTTAAAATGTTAAGTTGTTCCTAGCTTAAAGTTACTTTTGTCTTGTGTTTTGGGCAGTTATTAATCTTAGCTTTGGAATTTATTCATTTTATACAATTACGCTCTTCCCATAAGATCTAATATAAGACGGCACGAAAATCATGCAGCCGCCAGTTTTTAGCATAATATATGCATTTTATGAAGTTTTTTTATACAATTTTTTCTTCTAATTCAAATTAATTTACTCGAGTTTCTTTTACTGCACAGAACACAACACTCTTTCTTCATTAAACTACAAGCTTCCAGTACTCTTCCTTTTCTTTGCCAGCCGTCTTTGCTTTTTCCTTTTTCAGGCATGCCAATATTTCAGGCCTAGGAAATATTTTTTTAATTGGTCATTTCTCGTCGGTGAATTTCGCAACCCTGCAATGCTGCAGAATTGCAATTGTAACTAATGGTACAATCGAAAAATCAAATGTTGCAAACCTTACTGTTGAGCAACTGCCCTTCTCTTTATCGCTTAGAAGGCGTCATAATGTTTAAATTACTTGTTTTGCCTTTAGCTTAATTTTTTCATATTCAACAATTATAATCTTATAAGGTTGTTTAACTAAATGATCTTCGCCGGATTCATAAATGTGGGCACACGATATTGATCTTGGGTTTTCCTCTCGCACCAAAAGCCATCCCAATCGAGTATGCATGGTTGTTCTCTTACGCGCCCTTGTTTAGTGGAGTTTGAAATGCACAAATTAATCTTATTTAATCCGATTAAAACTCCTGGTATCACATTTTTATAATTTTCCATACAACACCACAAGGGTTTATTAAGAGTTTCAATGGAATTTACTTCCTTTCTTCCCATATTACTGGCGAACTTCAAACGCAATGGCTCAAAATAATCCTGTAAATTCCATCCAATCCAATATTTTGTCATCCACCAGACTAACAGATGATTTTCCATCAAATGTTTCATTATATTGTTCATTTCTTTCGAATATTTTCTTAGTAAGATGTAAATAGTACTCTATTGAACATTTGTGGTGTGCATTCAAATTATGTTTATGGTATTAGTTGTTTTATTTTTCATTTAACATCTCTCTGTCGTTTCTTACATCTTTCTCTTTATTACATGGGGCTATGTTTAATTTAATAATTCTGTTTTCTTGAAACGATATTACTTCTGCAGACACCAAAATGTTTATACAAACGTAATTTACACCTTCCACCTTTTTACGACATTCCATTCTTCGTTTCTATCACTTGTTAAAAATCCACCACATAAAACGTACAACACAATTTCTTCTATTTTGTACTGAGTGAGGTTGTATGTAGACATTTATAGGTCTATTTTGGGTGTTTTGATCTGTCGACGTAGTCGTAACGTATATAATATCGAAGTTTGTTATATTAGCAGAGATGCCAATGTCGTAAATCCATGCATGTTAGAAGTTTCCGGCTTGTTGTATTACATTGTGAACATAAAATTACTTGTTCTGTGTTTGGACAAAATATTAGCCAGTGCACTTGTATTTGCTATTGTGGTCAAAGCTTAATCCAGCACTCCACTCGGATTTATACTTTTTGCTTCTGTTGCCGTTGTTGTTTTTATACCCGGCGTAGATTCTGAGATAGACATAGCTTGCCACAGCGTTGTTGTCGAGTCAGTCTTAAAAATACTCCCCAAAAATAAATCCTCATAATTGCTTTCTACTCCTTGTTGGACGAGTTGTCTGACACAAATATTTTTTATACGGAGATTAGGTACATGTTGTTCATTTTCTTGTTACTTTCTTTTTAAAACATATTTTTGCGGAAAGCCCTGTTTTTTGGCAAATGTAGCATTTTGTATTGACTGTAGGGTAGAAAGTATTATAATTTGACCACATCAAATACACATAGACGTAATATGTTTATCTGATTATAAGAGGCAAAAAGCTTTTGGGAATCATGGTATCTGTACGGGAAATACGGTACTAGCCACTTCGACGTAGTGCGGGGAGTGTTAATGGTCACATTTACTTTTGATGTCTTCTGAACGTCCTTTGGGGGAGTTGAATTGGGGTATGCAATCTCTAAGATTAAGTCTAACAGATCACCATGTTTAGATGGAATAACCGAGGAAATGGCTAACAATGTTGATGGTTATTAGGAAATATCTGTGTATCTTATTTTCAATTTTATAACATGTGATTTCGCTTAACAATTTTTGCTAACAATGCAAACATGCATCACTTGGATTGTTAAGTTCGTGCACGAAAAAGTGTTTGACAAGAGGCATTTTGTTTGACGTAACTTTTGGTGGTTTTGTTTTGGCAGGTTTTTTGGAAGGTGAGATGGCAGACGAAAAGGCTGAATTACTTGTGAAAAGACTGAGAACTATTTAAGAAATATTATAAAATTGCGAAATAAATTACGGACAAGAGGGGTATGGAAAATTGGTAGACTTTTTATTAAAGTTTCGCACAAAGAAGGTACAAAAAAAAATCTAAACAATAACTTAGTGTTTTAATAATGTCGCCAATGTTTTAATAATTTATAATAAACGTTGAATTAGTTACAATATGATGTATAAATCTAACATTGTAATAAGAACACGCACTTCTAAAATAGGCAGAATATCAATATGAAGTCAATGGAACAGTAAAAATGTCATAGTCGCTTGCATAAGAAAATGTTGAAAATTTTTCTTTAACTAAAGAAATTTATATTGACAATAAAGGCCAACATTGATTTTTGGAATATGTTTATTAAAAATATTATAAAATACCAAAGATAACGTAAGAAAAAGGGTCGGAAAAAAATGTATGCCACTTTTGCTGCTAAATATATACTTATTGATTTGGATGCGTCCTTCCTATTACGTAGACCTTGGTTTGATCCTTTTTGATATCTAAGTTGAATCCAAGTAAATATAATATGAACATGTAAGTTGGGACCACATCTATATAAAGAAACATGTATGTATACTTAATAATTCAAAAGATCACTGATTTGAATATTTGGCATGCGATTTAATCTTAAAATACTAATTCTCTTTTTACACCCGCTAAAGGATGGGAGTATACTCATTTTGCCTTTTTTCATAATGTGCATAACATCCGGAAAGAAGCGTCTGAAACACTGTAAAATATATATCGCCTTGATTAGCATGAAATTCTCAAGTGATTAAGCTATCCCTGTACGTCTACGTGTTTGTGTGACGTGTGTTTATGACCGTTTTCTGGCCACAAAACTGAAGATATCGACTTCAAATTTGGTAGAAACATTGGAAGTGTTTGCAAACAGATTGCTATTGAGAATGGGCCAAATTGATCAAAGCAGAGTCTCGCAGTAGAGCATAAACTGAGCACAACTTCGTTTTCCTTAACAACAATTTGTGGATTTTTGCTCGTTACTCAGAAATTATAAAATTTAGAAGGTTGAAATTTTCCGCGTTTACTTTACGAAACATTCGACTCTTTACGTGCAAAAATGAGAAAGGTTGGCCACGCCCATGCAAGGTTATAACGGATTAGTTTTTTGCACTTTTTTAAGGTTTTATGCTTATTTATCATAGCGCAAACAAAACAGAATGTCTAAAACTACTTTGTAAGTCCTCAAGCATTGCCCGTCTAAAATGAATACGGTAGACACCGCGGTTAATTTTTTTTTTCAAAATACCAGCGATATGGGATTTCTCATTTGCTTTTTGTTACTGTTACTTTTGTCATTTTTACATTGAATTAAAAGAAATACATGTAGTAAACAAAAGAATATTGACACCGGTAGCTCTTAAACATACAATTATAATAAATGTTGTTGAGGTGTGAAAAAAGAAAAATGAAAGTAAAAGAGTTTTTCAGTAGATGAGGAAGGTCCAACCAACTTCGGAGTCTCCCATAGACATCATGGACATTAAGTAGATCAAGGTGAAGAAAGCCTTAGGGCTTAGAGTGTGCTCTTTCGCAACCTAAGTTTCGTCCGTCCGTATGTTCGTTTAACGGTAGATACATGCTATTCTCTTAGATGTAAACATTTGAGGAGCGTCCGAGTGACAATTACAATAATATTTTATTGTCTGTTAGTATGGCTTGTAAGGTTTTGATTTTTACAGATTAACGTTAACCATAAAACCAATTAAAAGTGAGAAGAGAAGTGATGTGAAGAATTTTTTTTTTTTAGTTCCTCGATGATGTCTCCCATTCGCGTAACGCAGTGACCATAAGAAAGAAGTGCCCATATAGTGAGAACAACAGAAATGGGGAGGTCATGACTTAGTGACTATGTACGCAATCAACACGTTTTATGACTAAAATGACTGAGCATTCACTATAGCTAAGACCAAAGCAAACTCTACCACACTGAACCCGTAACTTGATAGTCCTATTCAGCTACTCATGCGAATCCCGGTGTGAAGAATAAATTGAATACACGATTATAGTTTATATCGTTAGTGGAAATAGAGTGTCGGTATCATATATACCGAAAGTTTTCGGAGTGAGCCAGAAGCGTATGCGTTTGGTTATAGGAGTAAGTCATCCGTTCTAATGTTCACATTAAATGCACATATTCTTTGTCGTTGTGTTGTACAGGACAAGTAAATTTCTTATAAAGACTAGTGACAACCGCTGACGTGGACGCAATCTGAAATTTGGTGGAAGATCTGTAATATCGATGAAAATTTTCTTGCTCACGGATTTTTACGTCCTCAATTTAAAGGTGCGCTTGACTATTTTCGTAGAACAGAGCATTGCCAGACTGGGACAGCTTAACTACTTAGAAGTCAAAACTGGGAAACTTATTTCTGTATGGGGATGTCGTAAGAGGGATTCATCTGCAAATCGTTGATTGGGAAAATTATAAGGGATCATTTACTAAGGTGACTAGAAAGCATGTGGATAGAGGAAGAGCGGGAGCTCTACTTACCTGCATATATAGATGATTTCTTTATCCTGATCAAGCTTCCAGATTGCAAAGCAATTTAGAAGTGCAGTAAAGAAAGAGGGTACTATACGGTATTGTAATGTTGGTGTTAGAATATCGTTCGGGAAAAATGTGGCTATGCTACTAAAACGCAGTCTTTCTTCTAGTATATGTACTGTAGTTTTAATTGTATCTAAGTAGTACATTATCTCACAATTAGCATCACTGGAAAGAATTTTTGGGACTGGTTTGCCGTGTTTATCGCACGTGGAATTTGCGGACTACTCGTATGGAAGTCGGATCTCACATTTTTTGTCGGAGTGTCTGCCCTTTTTAATACCAATTCACTGGCGCTTTACAAGTATTGTTGGTTGTAGCCACTCTGGATCTTGAGGTATTAATAGTGCCTTCAGGATTATAACCCCTTTACTTGGTGTAAAGCATCCCTATCTTATCGCAATCTCGTTGGGCAATAAAAGCTGACAGTGAGTCACATCTGGTTTTTCGAAAATCATCCAGACTTTGAGTTCAGACTCCACCAGTGTTTTCTGCGCACGGGCCACGTGTCTCTGAAGAAATTTCTACTTGAAAGGTGGCCGTTCAGGAGTTTTCGCTTGCCTACGTGGCAATCAATCTGAAAATAGGAAACACGTGCTGTGGAAATGATCTTTATATCCTCGATATAATAATGCAAAGACTACGGAAATACGGAAGGTCAATGGTGATAATCATTTTTGTCCGTCGCTCTCTACTCCTCAAATAGTGGATGCATTTGGCGTTATGTGTACGCCTTAAAAAAGTTGCTATGAAAGATGGCTTGGGCCATCCTGCTTGACACTCGAACAATTTATTCGCGTTGAAGATTGACTCGTATTAACTGGAAGACAGGTAACCTGCATGAGGTTACAAGGCATGTGGTCAAGTCTGACGGAGTCTTCCTTTCTTCTTAGTGTGGGAGTGGGAAATTCGTTTTCACTTTTAACAGAATTGGTGTTGCCTATACTCGATTCATGGGCTTGCTTACACATACATTCCTTGGGACATCTTTTCCCACGTTAAAAGAAAAAGGTAGGAGTATAATCATACACCAGTTCTATTTTCTGCATCGCCATGTTCAGATGTTCTATCCCGTAAAGAGGTTGAAGGTTATATGAGATCTGTGAAATGTGACCAGAGGTTTTCATTATTTCTTCTTCGTGTATCTTTCTCTCTTATTTCTGGGACTATGGGCGTTAAAAGTCGCCGTTCAAATACTACAGCTTTGATCTGAGCGGAAACGGGAGTTTTGTAACGGTTGTATTGATAGATTTATCTGCTCCATAAGTGCATCGAATATATTTAATCCTAATAATTATAGTAAGTCCGTATGGTTATATAAATACTGGTAATATGTTGAAATTAAGCCCACACAGTAATAAACCTTATATGAATTTTCTTCTGCTTCCTTCTTGATCACAATAAAATATAGAGTAAAGTTTCGACGTGGGATCACAAGAAATTTCATCGAACGGGTTTGTAACAACATCACAAACTTTTTCTGCAAGAAATTATGCGTTCTGATATAATCGTTAAGATTAACGCCTCTAGACCATTTGACAAACCTAGTTTCTTTCAATATGAGAGAAAAAAGAAAATTTCGTAATAAGATGGTGTCATTTTTCGGTGTACCAAGCTGACAACCGGGCTCACCAAGTATAGGAGAGATAAGGATATATTAATAATTTAGTTTTTTTTCAAAAAAATAATTGTAATATATAAATATAATTCAGGAATATGTAATAGAAACACAGATAATTGACGCAAGGGTCTGCGTGTTATATCCAAATTCTATGTTCGTTATTTATGTGATGTCCGTTTACCGGGCCATTTCTGCAGTATGCTCTCTATTCCTTTAATCATAGTCTGTCCTCCCACCGTGCATCTGCTAACCTACCTAGCCGTCACTCTCTTCAATTAATAACTCACTAAATCGGGTTATTTTACTTTTTAGTATATCCGCTTTATATTGTTGTGGTATTTAGTGTATATGATAATATAAAAAAAAAAAATGAAAAGAAGTGTTATTTAACTGGACACGCTGAATAACGTGAATAAGTCCGCTCGTGTCCATAATTAGGGTAGATCCTTTCTTTTTCATCCGTCGGTACAATCTCTATCTATAACTTTTTTTCGCCTTCCACACAAACCTCAGGACAACACCACACCATTCTTTATTTCTCTTTTTTTGTTTTGGACAATAGTTCCATTATTAACACAATCAGACGTTAGTACTTATTTTACAGGTTCTCCATAAAGAGAGTGTGTTTTTATTTTAGTAACATTCATTGAAGATTACATTGGGCACTGATTATGTACGGCACTAGTTTCAAATATTTCACTATATGCATGCACAAAAGCTGCGAGAAACACTATTCCATATCTGTCAAATCAGGCGCGGGTAAAATTGGTATCTCTTTGCGTTAGTATTGGTTTTTCAGCGCCAGTATTGGTTGTTTAGAGTTGCAATTATAAGAGAAAGCAGCTGTAAATTGAAAATAAATTACGTTACAAACAAAATTATTTATGTACTTCGAAACAGTTGAATCACAACAAAAAATGTTTAATTTGTGAAAGGTGAGTAAATGAATTTTTTGCAAGTAAATGATTTTATACGTATGTCAACATTGCAAATTAAAATATACAGATTGTTACATGTAGATTTCGTGTTTCACAAGAAACTTTTGAAGATATTATAGGGAAAATTGATATGAGTCATCACATAAGAAGAACATTGTACGCCTGCAGTGATCCGTTTAACCCTTACTGTTTAGCTGTTGGCACCCGGAGGTTATCAATGGCTGGTAGCGATTTGTACTTAAGTGTTGCATCAGTAATAATAAAAGAACCAGAAACAAAACTTTGCGCGGAATGGATTGGATGTCAACACAAAAGAGTGGTTCTATTGAAAATTTAGTATTCCTTGTAGTAAGTAACTTTTTGTTGTGATAAGCTATTATACAATGAACGATGACTGAAACATACCTAATATCTATTGAAGTGATTGCGTGTGTAAACGGAACCCACATCTATTTTCGCAAGCCTGCAGAAAATGAAGCATGTTTCACAAACCGATAAAGCAAGCGTAGCCTAAATGGAATGGTGATTTAATCGACATAGATATATGCTTTTTCTTAGATACATTTAAATATTTTATTCGAGACATTTGGACTACCACATGAAAATTATGGATATAAAATTTCGATATCTTGGATCAAGCCTAACTTATTTGACGACGATGTTGACGTTTCGAAGAAGTCTCTCAATTGAGGCGAATAAGTGATGAAATAAAAACGGGGTTATCTTTTGCACTTTGTAACCATAGTGAACCAGCAAGAATTGTTTTTGAATGAATACAACTGAATAACACCTATAGGAAGGAAACCACACAATAGAGGCATGATCATGTATTGATCTAACTAAGCACATGTGTAGCCTTTTTATAATGTAAGGATCCTTAAGCTCTTTAGATCACCTCCTAATGACGCCAGCCACAGACATAGCTTTATGTAAAGTGAGCTCAATGTGCAAATTAAAACATAATATGTGGCCGAACGGAAACCGTAAGTCGATGAACGAGTCAATGTTTTCCAACTTTCAATGAAATACTCAGTATTGAATGGCTTGCTTCTTAAGAAATAAAGCTTCTTGCATTTTTTTAGATTTAATTTCGTTAAATTTAACCAGCATCAAAATATTTAAGTCAATTTGAAGCTGATAAGTTTGCGATTCCAAGGAGAAGGAAGAAAACGGTTTAAAATGGTCAGCGTACGTTAAGATTTAGCTGTATTTAATCATCAAGGGGAGATCATTAACGTATAAATTAAATAAAATGGGTTGAAGTGACCAAGTTAGGAACCGAAACCGGGTTAGTTATTGGATACGAATAGTTAAGAGTTAAAACGAAATTACCAGTTGAAAAATTTCGCGTAGAGTATTCAGCAAAAACATTTGAGGTTTCAATATCATCAGAGGACTCAGAGCCCTTAAAAGAAACATATGAGAAATATATGGAGATCTTTCTTTTGAACTTCACAAACTTATAAAAATAATTAGGATTAACAAGCAGTGAGATGAAGGTGTCTGCAATAACCTTGGTAGTTGAGGTAGTTAAATCTGTGCCTTGTAATAAAAGAGGTGAAATATTCGAAAGCAGACCCACTTTCCGTAAGTTTTTTGAAAAGTTTGTTTTTCCTATTTTTTGTAATATTTAATACTCTTGTTAAACCATGGCGGGCGTATGCCTCGAGGGCGTAGTTGCATGATCGGGACGCATGCAGAAATAGGTAGGTTTAAAATCGATCTTAATACGTGGACGATGAGATTTAAGCAGTAATATATTGGTTTTATTGCCAGCTGTTTACTAGCAATTTTCGCCGGAATGACAGTAAGTTCAACGTCAGGAGGGCTAAAAAATTAAAATTAATAGGACGGGACTGCAGTAGATATGGCAATTAAAACACGCCCACCGGTGTGATCCAAACCACGAAAGAATTTTGAAAAAACTCCTACGAATGTCAATCTGACTTTAACCATGTCTTAGTGAAGGGCAAACAGAAAGACTCCGTGCTTACTGAATTTATAGAAGTAGAGCGAATATTTGCGTTGAAGCCCCTAACATTTTAGTATATGAAAGTTATTGGGCCTGAAGAGACATTTAGTTTTTTGAGTGTGGAGGACTATTCCTACATTGTTTTAGATCTATGGTTTTGTAGCTGTGAGCAGAAGCCATCCACTATTTGCTGTGAACCTTAGGCAATGTTAAGTTATGCTTTATGCTCATTCGAGGAAAAGAACATAATTTTGGACGAACGTTACTTTGTAATTTTCCGATAAAAATTCCGAGGACCCCAGAAGTGTTCTTTCCTCTCAGTACTTTTGCTTTTTTTATGCAATTTATTAATAATACTGTTACAAAATTTCGCTTTTCTCTTCGATATTCTTTTTAAGAGAAATATACGTGCACGTTTTTACAACAAGATTCCTTATTTACAATTAATATCTTTAACGCTACGATTATTTACATTTTACTTTGGCAAAACGCTCGACTTCTCAACTCTAATATTCTTTTTCGACTCAAATGTTCTTGTCCGACTGACTCTGCCGTTCCCAAATAATCTAGTTACATACATTTTTACAAGCGTATTACTATTACTTAACTTCATGGCTTCATTTTTAATCCGTTAACCTGCTTTTCTGCTAATCGTTTTACTCGGCCGACAGCTACATAACGCGCCGCGAATGTGCACTAGGATTTTCCCTCTCTAGGGAATTTATTATTTGGGAAAATCAATTAGTTGGAATGAACTGGATTTGGGATTTCCGTAACGAATATGTTTCCTCTATTTGTTTGTTGTTTTGATTTTCCTATAATAATTTCAGCGTCAATAAAATCTTCAACAGCGTCATAGATATTATATTATAATGTCAATCCACTGAATTAGCGCATATATCACAGTACGCTTCAGTTGACACACTTTATTTCGTTTGTGATACTTGATTTTAATTCGTACCTAACAAGTTGAAACCAGACAATGTGAATGAATTGCCCCTAGGTGATTCAAAAGAAACGTCTCACCAATAAAGTTCTATATCCAGCCCGGAAAGATATCACCGCAACAGGAAATACTGATATTCAAGGCAATAAAGATCACTCGCTTGATATTTTGAACTAAAAATCTGAGTCAAATGAACAACCTAAAACGAGTATGCAGGCTACATCACAATTGCTTAGCAATAACGTACCAATTTCAATGATACAGTTTCTCATTATTGAAATTCTTATATCGGAATTAAGTTTGTCACGGGCATAGCTCCTATTGCGCGGTAGAGCGTATGAAGTCTATACAAGCGCGCTGTGCCGCATGACAAAAAAAAATAAAAAAATGAAGACAATAAAAAAAATTTGTACTTGAAATAGGGCAACAATAAAATACAAAAGAAATACAAGTTTCAATCAAACCTTTCAATGAGTTCACATTGTGTATGTGCGTTTGTGAGCTCTGTTGTCCGTCCTCTACGCCGTTCGTTGGCTTCTTCTTAGTGCTTCAGTAACCATTTCCAGTCCCCCTACCTTCACTCGCGCGTACACCCACTCATACTCCGCTTCAACGGCGGAGTATGCCGCTTAGCCACACATTTTTTTTTTTTGCCAAGCCACTTTAATTTTATTTTATATTCTTTTTGACGTCTTAACTAGTTATTCTATTTATTCGCTAATTTCTTTAGAAAAGTTACAGTGGAGATCCAAAACTAACTTCTTAAGTTTAGCTTACCATTTATACATTCACTGACGGCACGAACACCCACGATGTCACTGTCTCCTTCCTCATTTACGACATATAGTTATTACTCTATCCAAATTTGCTTCGATAACAGGTCCCTGTGTCGTTGCCTTTGTTGATTTGTGGATGGCCCGGAAGGTTGTTGTTGTTGAAAAAGGTTTGATGTTTGATGAAATAATAGCGTCACTGAACGGATTGTAGGCTTATATATTTCCAGCCGGTTGCAGCGCAGCAAGTTTAATTAGATTATCTAATTTGATTAAAGCTGAATTCTCCTCTGCTGAATGCTGAATGCTCCTACTATCAAGAGAAACTTTCGCTTTTTTTTTTAACAAAATTTTTCAATATTTATTACGCTTATTTGTATTGTATTTGCGGGCCTTTAGATTAACAATTTTTTATGGAAGAGATTGAGAGAATTTAAAATTATATTTTAAGTAAATTTTACTTTTACTTTCACATATGCTTAAATATAGAGGTAACAATATTTCATCCAATACAATTCTTCAAATGTTTTACGTCCTTCACTCTTATTTATTTTAATCTGTTTTTCAGTTTTGTACATTATTTCCAATAAAAGCGAAGTTTACATTACTTGTTATTTCTGTTATTGTATTCGCTATCGGGAATTAAATGTTTGTATATTAGTAGTGCATAAAGCAGTTAAGGTTTTTGCCATTTTTTTATGCTCCAATGGTGTGTACTTCGCCAAGTTGTTGCAGTTGTCTCTATTTTCTTTTTTCTTTCTTTTTTTTTAATAAATTCGTGTTTTTTTTTTGTTCTTCGCAATTAATTTTTGTATCACAATATTTGAGGAGTTTTTGATTTTGTACTTAATTTTTATTATAAAATACACTATAAAACTGACTTCTTAAATTATTTTCAATTACTTGCAATGATTTGTAAAACAAAAAAATTATGCTTTTTATCGCAAATCATGAAATTCTTCTTTACACACTAGTTCGCGATCTCTATCTCTCGAGATCTTCCAACCAACTTCCTTAGTTCAACCGCCCAAAAACCAAATTCTCAACATGCAAAACTTTTTTTTTTACATGCATAGCGGCAAGTCGCTATTCTTGTGATCATGCGATATCGAATAACAGCATGCCGTTATCATGACATTTCTACTCGGAGCAGACCTACAGACCCCCTACCCTGCATTTGTTCGCGGACGTTGCAAGTTCTTTAAATATAAATATTGCTTAACGTTATCTACATGAAGAGCCAAATATTATTTCCAGTTGGTTCCAGTCAGTTCCAAAGAATTAACAAAAGTAATACCTACGCTGCTGTCGCCTCGCAAATCGACCCTAATAAGCCTTTAACTCCAACTCCTTCCAATGAAAAACCTGTTCTACCATCAGCCAAAAACTTTATTGCAAAACCAGATCCGTCACCCGCCGAAGATAATGTTGAAAAAATCAAACCAACAGCAAATATTGAAAAAATTAAAACAACAGGTATCCTAAAGTTCAATAAACCAAATTCTCCAAAATCACCAGTTCTCAATTCTAGTCAACCAATTACAAGTTGTAATGAATCCCATCTTTCATCCCTTAATCAATCTTCAATTCCAAATTATTCACGTCCGTCCACTCATTGCACTTCAAATGTACGCAATCAACTAAGTACAGATTATTCTGCTGGTAAGAAGAAATTATTCACGTAAAATTCCTATAGCGACATTTTCGACGGAGACGCTTTCATGTCACCTTAACCACCTACCACTCCGTTTCCATGTCACTACAATTAAATAAAGTTTTTAAAATTCTACAATGGAACATTAAGGGACTTATTAATAATTTTGATGAACTCCGTTCACTCATAAATGATTTCAATCCAACCTTTATATCCTTTCAAGACACCAATTGTAGAAGCTCTTTTAATCCTATTCCAGCCAAATCGTATACTGGATACTTCACGAATGTTGATCAAAAATCATATTCCAAACAAGGAGTTGGTGTTTTTATAAAATCAAATATACCTCACAAACGCATAAATTTTAGCTCAAACATACAAGCCGTAGCGATACAAATAATCTTAAACATAAAATTTGCAGTGCTTTCTCTCTATATCACACCTTTGCAATCGTTTTCTCAGCAAGAACTCTACTATTTATTCTCCGTACTTTCCACCCTATTAATTACATGCGGCGACTTTAACAGCTGGAATTCCATCTGGGGCTCAACAGTGAACAACATTCGTGGTACGGTTTTAGAAAAGACCTTCATTCAAAGCAACCTCTGCATTTTAAATGATGGAAAACCAACGCACTTTTCAACTCATCACACCTTTTTATATACTGATTTAACATGTTGCTCTCCCTCACTTCTTCCTTTGGTTTTCTGGTCTATTTCTGATGATCTACAAAATAGTGATCACTTTCCAATCATAATCGATCTTAACCTTTCAAAGTCCTCCGTTACTCCAGCAAAACAGGCCAAATTCCTCCTAGATAAAGCGGATTGGATCAATTACTCCAAACAGGCCGAGTCATATCTGAATCCAAAGCCTTTTAACGGGAACTGCAACCATGATGCTGCTATTATGTCTAAAGCGATTCGCACGGCTGCTCATCTCTTTATTCCAACAGCTTCTTTAAACGAGCTAGGCTTCCTTGGTGGAACAACACGCTTTCGTTATTGAGGGAAAATAAAATGGATCTATGGCACTTCTTTAAGATATGTCCTGATCATGATCATTTGTTATTATACAAAAAGGCCAACGCTCTATTCAGGAATGAATTACGAAAATCAAAGGCAATTAGTTTCGAACTTTTTTCAAAAAGAATTCGCAGAAATACATCAATGAAAGTTGTTTGCAACAAAGTCAACAGACTTAATGGGACTTCAAATCTGTACGAAATCTCTGCCATCTGCACTCCCAGTGGAACTTTAACTGACGCAGATGCGATTTCTAATTACTTTGGAAAAGTGTGGTCCGAATACTCCTCTGACAACAACTTTCCCAGTGCTTTCATCAAAAATAAAAGGATTCCAATTTCTCTTTCAAATGCTATTGACAGATGTGCCATGTTCCTGGCAGATTATATATCTTCCTTAGAACTTGAAAGTTGTCTCTCCAAAGCGAAAGGGAGGACACCTGGTCTAGATCGTATCTCATACAAAATGATCAGTTCTCTTTCTAATTCAAGTAAAAAGAAATTACTGGACATATATTGTAACGAGTCTTCTGGGGCGGGATAAGCTCAGGGCTCCACCAGGACTCCTTCCAAGAAAATTTATATTAACTTGGACCTTTCGGATAGGCGATTAATAGTTGGAAATTTGATTTTTATTATTTACTAGCGATTTTTATTGAAAGAGATTTGCGTATATAAAAAAAAACCAGCTCGGTGACCCGACTTTCGCTTCTTCGTTTCGTTCGATTATTATTTTTTTTCCGCGTTTTCCGTATTCCGAGATCTTCTGAAAATAAACGGAACACGTCGCGGGTGTTACAGCAGTCAGCCTTGGCCTACAGGGCCGCTTGTCCGTCCCTAATCGTTTCACGTCTTAAGGGAGGGTGTCCATAAGTCCTTCAGGGATGGCGGCTAAGCCAAACCTGTCATCCCCTATCCGTAGAGGTGAATAGTCTTTTCAATCATTCAGGGATGGCGGCTAAGCCAAACCTGCCATCCCCTATCCGTAAAGTCAAAAAAAAAATAAACTAGCTATAAAATCCACTGGCTATGTAGTCTGTATTTACTTAACTTTTGGCCGCTGTAACACGACTGGAAGGCTGAGTGCACCGTGACACGCTCTTTTATAGTGCTGGCCACCAAACTGCTGTTCTTATATGGCTATGTTTCTATGTGTTAATTTGGGTTCGATCACGCTTGTCTGATCGAACCTGTTTGTTGCCTTCATAACTACATGTTATGATTAGGCATGCTACTTGTCTACCTGCTCGCTTTGCTTATTTCTATGTGTGCAAACATGTTTGCCTGCAACCATGTTTTCATCTCAGCCTTCCTTGTATAAGTGTTATTCTGCTATCCTATATATGTATATTTTATTATTATTACTACCTCATGTGATTGTTGGTGCTGACTTAGGTACTAAATCGAATGATTTTATAAACCGTTAAGCATGCCTTCATGTAATATGCATACTTTTATAAGCTCTCCTTTTTCTTCACAAACGTTTGCTTGAATGCGTAACTTATCCTTAGTCGCATATGTTTACTTGCATCTACTACTACTACCGTACGAACCGTATGAGTTTATTGTTAGTGCTGGCTTAGGTATCAAATCGGGTGATTTATAAGCCGCAGAACCGTTAAGCATGTCTTCATATGACATACATCATATCAACATGTATAATTTTATCGCTTCACTTTTTTTTATCGTAATGTTTGTTTGTTTGCCTATCCTTATGCCTATCTTGTTATTATCAGCATCATTGATCTAGGTACCACATCGTATGATTTGTTAAACCGTTACGTATGCTTTTTTTCGAAACCACAAAGCCGCTAAGGGTGAGCTATTGGCATGTTGCTTAACGGATTATAACTTGTTTCTCTACAATGTTTATAAAGCCCTACTTATATATATGTTGGACAATGTAAAGACTTATATGCAGTGTTTATCTATATGGTACTTAAAAATATATTTATTTGTATACATTTTATTTATATACATTTTGCGGTCACTGGCGTGTGCGGGAGAAGGATGATATGTTGGCATAAGGCGAGCAGGCACGTAAGGGGTATTTAGTTTCTATAGCGAAGAGGCAATCCCGACCGGCTCTTATTGGGGTCTAAGGGTAGACATTTACACGGACGGATTTATTTTTGGTAAGCAAGCAAAACGCTTCTTTACAATATAATAGGGTATTTTTGACTGCCCACATACCCTACACGTGGAAACTGGCAGCAGTTGGTCCAATTCCAAAATCAAAAAATGTCTCCATCGCATCGGATTATCGCCCAATCTCTCTTTTATCTTTCCTCTCAAATGTGTTAGAGAAAATTATGGCATCTAAATTATCCTGGTTTCTTGAGTCGAAGAACCTGATTACAAAGCAACAAGTTGGTTTCAAGCGGGGTAGAGGGTGCATTGACGCTCTTTTACATATTGATTATTTTACGAGCAAAGCAATTTCTGAACGGAATCCTGTAACCATTTCCTCAATTGATTTCGAAAAAGCATTTAACAGAGTTGGTTTTCATGTTATTTTAAGACTCTTGAAATCATGGAATGTTGGACGCAAATTCTTCAACTACATCAAATCATTCATGTTGCATCGGCGGTTTAAAGTTACAATTAACCATCATCTTTCTGGTTCCTTTTCGCTAATGAATGGCATTCCGCAAGGATCTCCTCTTTCTGTCACGCTGTTCCAGATCGCTTCCAACGAAATTAGCAAAATTCTTTGCCGTGTACCGAGTATCGAATACTGTCTCTACGCGGACGATGTATACATTTTACAAAAGAAAAATATAACACGAAGGCAATCAACATCCTCGAATCTATTGGACGAGAGATCTCCACATGAGCAAACTCTTCGGGGGCTAAAACTTCTATACAAAAATCAAAAAAAGTGCACGTTTGTCGAAAACAGATGTGTGATGCAGGAAATCTACTATGCATATTAACGACTTACCAGTACTAAACGTGCAGACGCTCCATATCGTCGGGCTGACGTTTTCCAACAATTATCGTTGGAAAACACACTGCCTTCGGTTAAAATATTCTATTTTAACAAGAGTGAATTTTATACAGTACGTTGCTTGGAAAAGCCATGCGCACATTAACACTATTGCTTGTTTTAAGCAAGATTGATTACGCTTTGATAATTTATGGCAATAGCTGCAAATCTAATGCCACCATTCTTAAACCGGTTTATCACCAAGCCCTCAGAGCAAGTTGTTATGCTTTTAGGACGACGCCTATAAGTAATATTATAATTGAAACTGGTCTCCCAACTTTAGAAAATAGACTTTATGAGTTAAAAGCTAAAATAGTCCCCAAGCTTCTTAATTCAAACAAATCTGTTCTCGGCGATGACGTGAGAAAGAGTTTTATTGCGAAGAAAATTCCAAAGTCACCATCTGCAATTGACTATTGTTTGTACGTCGCAAAGGAATTGGACATTCCCTTAAAAATTTTCCGCTATTTTGGTGTTAAGCCTCCATGGATTTTGAAAGACTGCTCGTTTGACATCTCGCTGTCTATGCACAACAAAGACGATACTCCAAATTACGTCTTCAGGAATCTAATAGCTGAAAAAACCCAAGTATTGGAGAGTAACGGTTGGAATCTTTTATGCACCGATGGCTCAAAACCTTCTGGTCTGCCATTTTCGTGCGCCGTGTTAAATGCTTCAGAACAGATTCTTCTCAATCCCATATTTCACGAAAGTGGTTCAACTTTCACAACCGAATGCAGAGCTATCACGCTACGAACGTTTCCCATAAAGACAAACTGAAAACCGTCATTGTTACTGATAGTTTGTCTGTATTAAAAGCTATGCGGAATAAGTCATATCGGGTTATTGGGAAATGAGCTGATCGAGCGGCGAAGTATGCTGCTTCTGCACCTCTAAAGTTGGATCTTCAAAGATACATTGGAAAAAAAGTTAAAGAGAAAATTTCAAACCTTGCTATATCTCCCAAACTATGACTGTTTCTACAGCCTCCAATCTTTTTTCAGTGGCACTTTGGAGTAGCACTAAAAATAATCAAGTCCATAGTCAATATTTAGACAGACGGCGGGGACTTAGAGACATACGCGTTACGGCGGTTATAAAGGTTGAGGGCGCAACATTTAAGTATGCACGCAGGAACACTGTCAGGACCCGGAGAACAGCAGGTCTTCAAATTTATCATTTCATTAACAAACTCCTCTTCGCTTACAACAATTGGAGCGAAAACATCCCATTGATTGATTTTATCCGAACATTTACCCATACGTACATTTCTGTCCTTATATGAATTTTCAAAAAACTTTCCAACAAAGGTGGCAATAACGAAACTATCAGCCGATCCGTTATCTTCCTTGCAGCATTTATGAACTTAATAGAACCTCTTAGGATCGGTAAACATTTTACCCTTAACGTTCGCGTAGAGCAAACCCTTTGAAAAATTGCATTCATATGTTACATACTTAATCAAGTGTACAGCCATTCCGCTTGAAGTTTTTAAAAAGCCTTTTTTTTTTTGTAATACGAATCATTTTTAAATGTTTACAGAACCACCGGGGACACGTCGGCTTACCAGATTTTCTTAATTTTTACGGTACCGATGGCAGACTGCTAATAATCATACATAGCGGAGAGACAGGTTTTAATATCCACACAGTGGAAAAGCCAATTACAATCACCACGTATATCGCTGAGCACACTGTAGGAAGACTTATTAAAATTCTCGCGTTTAAAAGAATGATTGCTGATCTTTATACACTCATAAAGCAACCGCTTCAGCGATTACAGAATAGTTAGGTGAAATAGATATTCGGGTAATACAAAAGGATCTGTACGAAAAATGTCAATACTCTAGTAAACAAGATCCAAGATTCTTCCATTACAATTGCGCATATGATAGCAAGCAAGATCATATAAAGCATCAAGAAACCTGTCATATACGGAATCATTAGAGATAGGAAACAGGTAGATCTGATCATCAACCGTACTCCAAAAGGCAATGAGTTGTAATCCTATAGTACCAAAAAGTTATCGCTGGACCCTGTGAAATTAGAAAGAGTTTAAATATAGCCCGCAAGAGACGTATAAGATATTAAAACCCGAATATATGCACAGGAAATATAAAAATATCTACCGCTAACTTTCACTTTGACACAAATGAATTCGAATTCTCGACACGCCGATCAAATTGAAATCTTTGCTATTAGATTGTTTGCAAATTTCGTTTATTTAATTAATAAATAAATTTCCCAAGAATAATTCCTGTGATTACCAACGCTTTACTTCTCAGAAACAATTTTCAATAAAAATTAGTCGCAGTCAAACACTCGAATCAATAACGTCGTTACTTAAACTCAAGAGATCTAAAACAAGAATATGTTAAAAAATTCACTAAAGAACTGAAAATTGAAGAATCACTAAAGTATTGAAAAATTGAAAAAACACTGAATTAGTGAATACTTAAAAGATGCTCAAATAGTTGAGTAATGCTTTGGCTAGCGGGTAACGCAAGCATAAGCTTATGCTAACTATTTAGGATTTTTTGTTAAAATTGTGCTTAGGCACTTTAACCAAAGCACCTTTTGAAAATAATTGTAAAAAGATTAAAAGTGGTTGCTTATTTATTAAAATTATTATCTTATACGTTTCTGTATCTTTGATGGTTATAACGAATTGTTTCTGGTTGTTGGCACCGGACGACAGTACCATCTTCGCTTAGACAAAATATTCTGATATAAACAGACAATATAGTCTGTCGTCGTTTGCAGGCTATTTTAAATCCTAAACAAATCAAATGGTGTTAGGAGTTGCCAAATGGTGGCGGCAAATAACAAAACTATCGCAGGTATATAAACAAAACGTTTTATGTGCAACTTGAAATAGTTAATTAAAGATTAAAAACTGCAATCAGATTATTAGTAAAAGGAAGTAAAAGAAAATAAAAACTATGCATGAACAGTGCTGAAAATCTGAAAAACACTGAAGCAGTGCAAATTTGAAAAAGTACTAAAGGCAGAAAAATACTACAAACAAAAAAAATTAACTAAAGTAATGAAAAATTTTAAATTTACCAAGGTAGTGCAAAGCAAAAACATTAAAACATTAAAAAATTAAAGGAAAAAAAAAGAAAACATTAAAATGGTAACGAAAATTTGTATTTTATGCTCAAAACAAAGGAAAAAAAATAAAGTACTAAGACCGGAGCAAAACCGCTAACATAAGGACAATCAAACAAAATTCAAATAGCACTGTTAGCACTGTTCCACAGACCCCCGTAAAAACCGATAATGGCAGCGGTTATCAACGTCCTCATCATTTAAGCATTTTATAAACAAGAAAGAAAATATATACCGTAATAAGTCATTGGATAAATTTTTGTCCGTTTTTCAAACCATCCGGCGTTCCATCCGGCTGATTAGGTTAAATTGAAAGTGAATTAAAGAAGAAGAAATAAATAAAATATATTTAAATGACAGTAGCTTGAACTTGTCATAAATTTTAAACATTTTTTCTTTCTATAATACATTGCAAACATTATAATTTCAATTTTACGGTTATATCGTCCTTCTAATCATGGATAAGACAAAATAAAATTATTAGATATTGACTGGTTATAAAATAAATTTACAAAAGTCTTATATTTGTTAATAGATCATACATTGCAGACAGATGATTTATACCCTTCATCGAAGGATGAGGGATATATTCATTTTGTCAAAACGTTTGAAACACTCAGAAGGAAGCACTAGAGATCCCACAAAGTATATATATTCTTGATTCTTGAGCATCAAATTTTAAATCGATTCAAGCATGTCCGGCTGTTCGTCTGTCCATCTGACTGTTTGCGTAACTTTGTAGTATTTGTGGTAAACATTCTCCCGTTAGCGAAAATGTCGCCTAAAGAATTTGGAAGCGACCTAAACTTTTCAAAGGACACGCCTACAACGTCCACATACCTCTATGACAGAAGCTTTCATATTGAAAACAGAAGAAATCAACTGCGCCCGCTCCATACTATAGAGCATGAGAATTTTGTTCTTTTACTTCTTTTGTTTCTTTTTGGGGTAAACGGTGATGGGTATAAAAGATTCGGTCCATACCGAATTAAATTTTCTTCCTTGTTATGTTGCTCTTCTTTCCCTTATATATAATACTTTATAGTTTCGGAAGAATAGCCACATACATTAAATAAATTCTTTTCTTGTTCCATTTAAATCTCATGTTCAAAAGTTTAGCTATTTCTTCTTTTCGATTAAAATAGTTTTGTATCACTTGGTGTTAGTGCATAAAAACAAACATCAAGAAAGTTCGGGAGTTTTTATTAACTTGAATACTTTAAATTATTCTTGTTTTATGTACCTTCACGCTGCTCAAGTCAGTATCAAATAAAGAATAACGTGTCTCGGTGACAAAAAAAATATGGCTCCCTCTAATATAATATTTTCCTTTATTATCTTTTTTTGCTGCAAGTGATTACACAAAATCACTGCAGCATTGAATCGCTGGTTTCAAATAAAGCCAAGAGATAGACAAAATAATTAAACGTTTGCAAATGGAAATACTTTTAACATAGAAATAAGGAAAACACGTGATACCGTTAATTAATCGCACATACGACAAAATTTGCGGTGTTCGATTTGTCTTTCAATTTATTTATTTGCAAAAAAAAAATAAAGTTTCCAGTTTGATCAATTTCGATGAAAGTGTTCATAATTTTTTTAATTATTTTTTGCCAAAATCTTTTTCCTCTTTTTTCATAACACTGTAATTTTGTCAAATAGCATTCTATTGACTGAGAAAGATCAAATTTACTTTTATTTTCTCTGTAATATTGACTCAAACAAAATTTCCTTACTTTATTTTATTAAATAACCCGCTTTAAATTTCGCAAAAAAAAGTCGATGCCTGATCAACAGCTGCTCGAAAAAATTCGTTGACTCATGTTTGCTACAAATCTTACGGACTCAGACGGACTGCGAGAGACTGACTAAGAGACTTCAGGCAATCCGTCAGACTTCAGCTCTATGAAAAAGTGTGTCGAACGCGCGCTAAAGTTGTGTGACTCAAACAAAAGAAAATCAAGAGATTATCGAATCTTTAATATAATAAGTGGCAAGTGCAGCGGACACTGCGCTCGGATACAATACGCACGTTGAATGGAGTTATATATCGCGTTGTTTCGCTTTAGCATATGCGGACAATGGAGACTTAGCCACATAGAGTATAAGATGACCACCTTAGTCCAAGGAAATGACCCTATCAGTTCTATCAGCAACTATATTTCGATCTCTGTCTAATAATGAATACATTGACCGATATCGATGTTAGATAGAGACGCCATGAATCTTATGATCCAAACTGACATGAAAAAAGCTTAGGATACCTGCGTCCGTGGGCACAGTGGAGATCTTCTACGTTTATTAGGAATCCGAGAATGCGCAGATCCCCACACAAGCACTTAACTTGTGTTTTTAACAAGAGAACCAAAGCTACAGGTCTCAACACGTATATAAACATAAGCCAATCGCAAATCGACCGCCCTCACCTCCAAGAAACAATAAACCACCATTTACAACACTCACCTATACGCAACCTCAATTTTACCCTTTAGTTTCTTTTACATCAATTTGCAACTAGTAACTATTACTTAAATGCTCCAACACCAAGGCCAGCAATTCCTAAAGGAATAATCAGCGGTCATCCACACAGCTGAAAGTTTAATGACGATACCCAAGAAAATGGATGCTAAAGGTAAAAAAGAAATACCGCATTGTTAGTGGTTACAGGAAACCAGACATGGTTACAATCACCGATCGATATCCCATTCCGTAAATAATCGAAGCCATTAGTAGAAAATAAATATTTTTCAGTTCTAGACTTAAAGAGTGGACTCCACCAAATTACTTTTACGGAAAAGCACATAGCAAGAATAACGTTTTTAATCAACAAAATAAAATATAAGTTTACGTGACTTCCGTTTGGACTGACAAATGTGGCCTCGATATTCCATAGAGCCCTTGACTATATATTGCACTAATATATAGACTCTTTTATATATATTGATGATATAATTATATTCTGCATATATGAAGGAATACATCTGGAAAACGTCAAAAAGATGTTCCATACTTTACAGTCAGAGAATGTGAAAATCGAAGTCGATAAATGTGAATTCCTGAAACCGGAAGCTGAATTTTTAGGCTTCCTAGTTTTCTCAGCGGCAATACCAGCTGACCCTAAATAAGTAAAAGCAAAAGACAGCTTTCCAAGGCTTTCTTTCATCCATTCATTTGAGAACCTAGAATAAACATGAAGAATACCACGCTGAAAACGAGAAGGGGACACCAGCTTTGTTTGGGCCTCAAAATGCATAAAAAACTGCTTATACGGAGCAGCAACTGTAAAAATTTTTTACAGAACACCTGCCACACGGTTTGACTAATGGAAGTTCCAATAGAAAATTCAGACTGTGGAAGGCAATACTGAAAGAATGCAGCTGTGAATTGTTGTACAGCCGCGGCAAGACGCATTATTCAGCTCATCTCAAGAAATATCTGAAATAAACTCGACAGATGCTACACAACGTAGCAATCAGGACCTACCTCGGAATCTTATCGAACACCCGAAAGGTCCGATAAATTAGTTCAAAAATCATTTAATAACAGAAGCAAAAAATCTTAATTGTACTCAAAATACTTTCGCGACATATAACAGACACTTCATTGAAACAGCATTTTACCGCGGGAAAGTTACATGAAATTTTCAAAAAATATCTGAACCCATCAGTCACGAATTGCATAAAAAAAACTGACGATGTGCTGGGGTAAGCGTAGGAAGTATACACAAGGAATAGGGTAATCGATGTCTGTAACATATTCGATCTATTATAAACGAACACAACAGAGCACATAGGAACGCTACTGAGAACAAAGCTCACCTTCTATGGAAACGTTACTTCATAAAAATGAAGGCAAAAATAAATGCTACTTCATAAAAATAAATGTGCAAAGTCTGCAAAGAAAACAAATACGATCAGCATCCCAATAATATCGCCTTGCCAGAAACCCCTATTCCTCAATATACTCGACAAATGTTGCATATAGATGTCTACTTAACGGAATAAACTCCTATTTTAACAGCAATCAATAAGTTAACCAAATACTCTCAGACACAAATACTAAAGTCAACAACTACAGAAGATATCAAACTTTCACTAAGGGAAAATTCAATTTCAAAAATTTTTCTAAATTTAATTATAACAAAGTAATCCTAACTTAAAATGTCTTGTTGTCGATGGTCGTCGGACAGTGCGGACGGTCTTTACCATGATTTAATCCCAATTCGACACCTGTCACGTCAGGTTTTATCGGATGGACACAGCTTTTACTTTATTTTCATGTCTTACCCCACGGCGGTTTAGTCAAGAAGAAGGAAGTTAGAAGTCATCTTTCTGTTCTCTATACTTTTGGCGAATTGACTTTGCCAATCGGTTCGCTGATCACATTCGAAGTATGTCAAGTAAATTATTTCGAATGTAATATTCCATTCCATTTTTTTCTTACTTGTACTGTTCTTATTTATTATAGCATCCGTAATATACTCACAATAGAATAACAAATTGCCTGCATAAAAGAAAATGAGTACTCATCGCACTTTAAATACAATAGAATAACCTATAACTACGTGTAGGACTAATACAAGCCCTGCGACTTTGGTTCTTACAAGAGTTAAAGGTCCAATTCATCGAATTTAATCGTTTTGTGCATTGATACTTTGCATTACTCTATCATTTTCACCAATAGATGTCGCTGATCAAAAAAAAGTCAAGCAGCGATTCGTTTTTTTTTAATGACCTATTGAATACATGTAGGTAATTGTACTCCTTTATATATTTATTCACCCTTGGAAAAGGCATAGTGTGCAGTGAACCGAATTTATTTTTCAACGAGTATCAATATTGAACTGTTTATATTTCATTTGTCTATGCAAACACAGCGAAAAACCTGTACAAACATTTCTACAATTATTTAATTTTAATTCTTTAAATAGCACTAAACGCCTTAGGCACAACGAAGTTACCCATGTGGGTAGCACGAAACTTAAACAACGAATAACGTCATCATTAAAAAAGCAAAAAATGTATACTATGCAAAAACAAAATCGCAACATCTTCAACGTCGACGAGGCGCTTACATCGCCGGGTGGTGTTGTAGGATTTGTAAAAAACAAAGAGCAAGTGAACTATAGATCACTTCACCTTTGTTTCGTAATCAATCTATTTTCGGCCACCGGCCTATTACAGGAACTCAGTTTACCCTTCGTTTCTGTTGTCTTTACCGCAATCGAGAAACAAAACTATGCTCCTTGTTTTTTAACTTTTTTAACTTTAACTTCGATTCCTTATCTCTATTTAACAATAGTCACTTTATAAAGCCTTGTTCCAATGAGTTCTTGTGATTACACTTTATTCCTTGCGGTTACAATTTGTTGTATGCTTTAATTGTATATGATCCAGAAAATGTTGCTACATGCTACCGAAAAGACACTATATTTTCTTTCAAAGAAACGCGAACTACAGTTGATCATTGTTTGCTTGTTTGTGACTTTTTTATAATGCTTAATTAAAAGAGAATTGAGTTTTTATTCACGTCCTCTCGAAATTTTAGACCAAAAATCTTATCCTCATCATATTCTTTGATGTTCTCAAGCCAAAGAAATATATTTAAATCAGCCAGCAGTTTTTGCAACGTAGCTACTTCGCATTTATGATGCCACTATTGTGCTGGTATCTTGGACGCTATAAGCTATAGACGAAGTTTTCATTAGATATGCTCATTTTAATTATTTAATAATAATAAAAAAATTGGGAAATATTTTTTCGTATATATGTAATCGAGTTTTGAACAACTACCAACGTAACAAAATTTGCCTTTTCGCGTCTGACGATGACACCAATATTTTTTAAGACCGAAAATTCAGTTGAACTGGACTTAAATCTGTGTAATGCAAGCATTTTTTTTGCTTATATATTTATTTTGAAACCGGAATCCTTAATTTATATGCACTTTCAAACAATCAAACCATCCAAACTAATTTTTTTGATTTTGCACAAACCAAAAAATTATGGAGCATATTTTCTTGAATCCATACGGTAAAGTATGTTTAAATCGAAGTGTTTTTGTCTATTTTTCTTTATTGTGTGAAGCGATATATGTTGATTTGAAACTTTTTGCACACATTTAGCTCTTCTCCTCCCAGTATTTGGAAAAATGCTGGAGAGGGTGTTAAGAAAAAGGCTTGGGCAGATATCTAATCTGAGTCCATTTAATGCACAGTTTGACTTTCATGACGGACTCTATCAGTAATTGGAATTGTGTACTTGCGAGACTAGGAAAGGTAAATTCTTGGAAATTAAACTTTGGGCAAGCCATCTTTCTTAGAGGATTGCTTGCGCAGTTTGTACGAAAGAAATTGTCTTTAGAGATGTGCTTACAAGTTGTCGACAACGATCCATCAGTGAACCGTTCATATGGAATATTATGATGGATAGTTCATTAAAGTAACTAGAAGGCATATGCAAAGTGGATGATGGCATACTAAACTTCTTCACATAAGTAGATGATTTACTCATCCTAATAAAAAGTGAAGCTTCAAAAATTATCCAAGAACGCAACAGACGCATGATGAGAGAATTTAATGCGTGTGGATGTGGTGTTGGTGTCGATGTATCATTGGAAAAAACTGATGCCACGAACGACATCCAAGTATTAGGGTGAATAAGCTTAGTCCTAAATATGAAGCAGTAGTCAAATACCTAAGTATTACCATGAATGACAAGCGCAAGTTTATTCGCCACCTTAAACATTTGATAGGGTAGATACGTAATGTCCTGAAGTGTGAATGGGACCTTACCAAACATTCCGTTCAGATCACATACGGTAGCCTGTTTATTGCATATGCAACTTATGGAGCCCCGGTGGACCGGGACATCACGTCTATTGTCCGGCGGAAGGAGATATTAAGCTTGTGGCTTGTCTGCCCGTTTGTAAGCCGGCGTCAACTGACGCATGTACCCCCACCGCACCTTCACTTTCTACGTTTTAGTAATACTTATTACGAAATAAGGTTAAGGAATATTAAAAAGTAAGAATGTAGGGACTTAGTTCCATCTCTATTAAAGGGGCGTGCCCGTGCCTGATGACCATCTCGTCGCCTCGCTGGTCACGTCAGAGAACGTCAGAGTTATATATTTACTTTATACGACTTAATTACACGCCATTTACGCCATTTATACTCTAAACAAATATGAAAAAAAAAAAAATTAAAATAAAAAAGATGACACACTAAGTCGAGACAATCATTCTATACAAATAATGAAATGAGCTTTTCTTTTAAACATAATCGCCGACAAAGAGTTACTCTGAACTTTCCCGGTGATGTGCCATTTGTAGAGAAACACCCAGACTTTAATTTTAGTCGCCTTTTAGGTTTTCTGCTTACAGATCTTACAGTGCATTTTTGCGCGAAAGAGGCCGTTCAGAAACAATGACTTGTCGGTGCACCAATCAGTTCGAAATTTGGCAACGTATGTTGTGGGAATGCCACTATTATCCTGAATTGGGAATGGGAATACGAGAATGCACGACTGGTTCTTTAGCAAGCAAACGGAATTTCCAAGATCCAAAGATGAGCTTTTAAGTTTCCCAACAACACAAATTAGGTTTGTTGGATTGACAAATGTTTCTAATGAACGAAGCTTAACTTTGAATGCAATGTTTTTGCTTACAGTTGCCGCTTTACATTTTGTTACGAAATATATCTGTTACATGTAGCGAATCAATAGATTTTGTTTGTTTTTCAAATCAAATGTCATAAAAACATCAGTTGTATAAGCCTAAAATCGTGCAAATTTCATAGTTGCGAATTTGTAAATGCACCCAAAGATCCTTTGAATTTTCCAATCAAATCCGCCTAACTAGTATTTTTATATTAATTGTCAAATGAACTGGTAGCGCTATTTATATTTTTCGATAACAGAAAGGCTGCTGATACTTTGACAAAAGTCTTCGACGGCACCGCTTCCGACTTCGAGCATGATAGGCAGCTTTTGCTAACCTTGTCTAACTCGGACCGTACGTAGATACATGTATCATATACCGCCAAGTTAACATCACAAAAGGCATGATGTTGGATTGTTGCTTTTGACACTGATACAAACCGTGGAAACACATATGTGTATAAAATAGAAAATTTTGGAATGAAATCCAACCACGCCGAACGCAATAATTAGGGCAAGCTTTCATTCCATTGTACGTTATATTTCTATAAAAGCTGCACAAATATTTTGGCCTTTGTACCGATCGGACCAATTATACCAAAGCCATCATAAAAACACACTTTAATAGTCAGTACGGCCCTACATCTACCGCAGCCGAAAAAGAAATTGAAATTATCGGTTTTAGGATCCCAAACAAGATCTATAGTCTCAGTTACATAAGTTCCACCATGAAATTTAAGGACCTGTTCACAACTTGCTGATGAAACATCACGCAAAATGGGTTCACCGTTTGAGCACCATTTCCAAATTATGAGACCATCTTTCTATTATAAGAATGTACCCTCCTGTCATATTTGAATCGTTTGGTCAATGGAACTACCGCCACAAATCATTATTATTATTGTTATTATATGAATACTGCGACGTAAATGAAGTAGAACCGCGCTGTATCTGAAGGATCCGCGCAGAGCTGGTTCGATTACGTTCTTTGACCATCCCAGCTCAGCTTTACATCGCGGTAAGAGTTCCCTTATATTTAGCCCAATCACCAGCCTTTATAGCTCTTTTAGAAAGCTTCCCGGCTTGGAATTTAACGTTCTGAAATCTCTCCATTACACTTCTTGCTCTTTGGGGGACAGCATTCTGGATTGATCTCCTGCGTGCGTGAATAGAGTGATTCCCACTTTTTATTTTTGGGATCTCCATTGGTCTGACATGCCACCGCATCAATTATAATGTAGATGATTCGACAATAAGACCTCACTGGGTACATAGTACGTCCATATAGAAGAATTTAAGTAACTGCTGACTAGAGTGCGATCTACTACCTCTGCTCTATTGTCCTTTGAGCTGTCGAGTTGACCCCTTCCTACGGCTTTAAGAGCGGTGCCCTCCAAAGGTGTTAACTTTGGCATCTTTGTCTTAAACGAGTCCCTTTCGTTTTCCTTGCACACTGATTCCAGCCACCAGGAATTTACATTTGACTTGCGCTGGCTGAGAATTTTACTGCGTAGAGAGCTTTGTACCGACCTCAATTGGTTGGAATAAAACTAAATTTTCAGAAAAAAGAAATAGAAGATACTCGCGTCCAGTTAATTAAAGAGATTAGAAAAAATATTTTTTGTTTTGAAGCTAAACTATTTAAATATTTAGATTACGCAATCGTCAACACTACGCATAGAGAGAACATTTATTAAAATTGATATTAATTTGTCGACTAACTGTGTGTGATGTAGTGAAATTTATGCTAAATAACTGATTTCGTCAATTATATGAAGAAAATATAACAAACAAAACGTTAACCAAGTACCTTTTAAATAAAAAATCCTTATTTAAGAAACCATGTGAAATTATGATGAATTTATGTTAAATTCCCGAACAGATCATATGAAATCAGTTTCGCAGGAAAACGAATGTGTTTTCTTTGAGGTGTTCGCGTTGCTCGCAATACTAAGGACAAAGCGTACAGTTCATGCAGGCCGCAATTATACACGAAAATAAACGAACGAAAAATTCTCCTTATTATCAAAAAAAAAAACAAAACATTGAACAAAAAATAGTAAAAAAGACTTCTCCAGCAAAAAAAAATCAAAAGCAATTATTATATACAGCATATATGCAATACTAATTGCATAAGATCTTAGTTTTCGAAGGATTCTATGTAAAAGAAAAGTACCACAATATTCTTATCACGTACAGCGACAAAAAGGAATTGAGTTAAGTGCGAACACAACGTTTACCTTGTGCGTCGTCACGAACTGTCAAGATAAAGATGATCGTGTGCATGCGGGCTCACACAATGAGGCGTTATTCCTATTTTCGGATTGGGTCTTCAACTTGTGCGACTTTTTACAGAACTTTGTGGGAATTGGCAAAATGGTCTTGCATGTATCCATACAAATAAAACAAAAAGAAAGCAGTGCACAAGAAGAAATAAATTCAATTTGTTGAAAATTTAAAAAATTATTTAATTGTTATTTACCGTACATTAAAGTACTTTTCTTTTTATTATTGGATTTATACTACGCATTATTTCGTAACAAATGGAAACCTTTGATATGTTCAAGAAATAATTTTATTAGAGATAATTTCGCAATTATGGATTAATTAATACAGAAAAATATATCTAATATATATATCTACAATCTAATCTGTGTAATACCATAGGTTTTTGTCTACATTTTCATGTAAAACAATACGGTAGCAAGGCAGTCCATTGTGTTTAATCCGAGTACGAAAATGATGCCTCATTGTGTTAGCTCCCTATATGAACGCCGTTGAACAATCCGCGTACATTTATGTAAAGGGTTTTAGTCGGTCTGTATTTCCCATTGGTCATAACCAAAAGGCAATAATAAGATAGCAAAATACTGCTAATACCTCCTCTTTCTATAATTCTGTTGCTTGGCTAAAAATTTCTTACAGCAAAATAACAAACATAGGACACAGGATATTTAAACGTAACGAAACCAATAAATTCGCTTGAGCGAGAAGTGCAAAGGGCAAAAGAGAAAAGTCTAACCATATAAGACATAAGCAATGGTGATTGAGACACTCAATTGATTAAATTAACATTTTTTGAGGTTTTTCTTTTTTTTTTTTTGTAAATTTAGTTTAATTTAATACAAAAGAAATTATAAAAAAATGTTCTCAATTAGCGAATTAAACGAAAAGAAGTTTTTTTTTTTAAAGCATCACACAAAATGTGTTGTCGGCAGTCAAAGTCGTCCCTTGTTTTGACCTCACGTGTCCTTCATGTCGGAGAGGAGCGTGTTAGGTTCAAGTTAGAATTAAGGTGTAATTGTAATAGGAAGTTGACATGACAGACGACGGGATTGGGGACAAAGCTGATTTATTAGGAAGACAACTGTTTTCTGATCAGGATATGGTAAGGTTGTCAAAGACAACCTCGACGGAAGTCCGAATCAGGTGACTTCCATCGTCGTGTGAGTCGAGAGACCGACAATTTCCGGGGTTTTTGCTTTGTTCTTCTGATCGCGCAGCCAAGAGACCACAACGCGTTTTGGTTATAAGTTTCATTCTACCAAGTGTGTAAGCATTTCTCCTCCAATAAAATGCGTAGGTATACAAAAGTAAATTGTAAAATTTTATAGAGCGAGCGAAAAAAATTTCTTTTGGGAGGAATGCCTGGAATCCGGCGAGTCAGTAGTAGCCGGCACCAGAATAACGGAAGGTCTCCTCACAGTATATAACACACAAGACTATTTTCTGCTTATTTATACGTGTATATACATGCATATATATAAGATATTATTACGAAATTCACTTTTCTCGAGACGGTTCGTATCACTAGAACGTGGATATTCTTTTTCTAAGAAAAACACACTTGCACGTTTTCACTTCAAGATTCTTTATTTACAATCAATTCCTTTAAGGGTAGGATTATTTACTTTGGCAATACACTCGACTTCTCAACTCTAATATTCTTTTTCGCCTCAAATGTTTCTATCCGACTGACTTTGCCTTTCGCAAATAGTCTATTTATCTACATTTTTATAAGCACATTACTATTACCTAAGTTCATGGCTTCATTTTTAATCTGTTCACCTGCTTTTCCGCTAATCGTTTTCCTCTGCATGACACGCCGCGAATGTGCACTTGGGGTTTCCCTTGGGAATTTATTTTCTTTTGGGAAAATCAAATAGTTGGAATGAATTGGATTTGGGATTTAAGTAATAATATGTATCAAAAAAATATTTTGTTGCTTAAGTGGTGGTGATTGACTATATGTTTATAAGTTATTAATTACAGGCTAGTAATTGGTGTGGTATTGTTCGCGATTGTTTTTTTAAAGAACAAAGGAAAATCAAAAGAACAAAGAAAACCTAAGAATACAAAGACCAGTTTAAAATGTAAAGGAGACAAAGGAGGAGATGTAAAAAAGACAAATAGAAAAGTTTAAAAAAAGAGACTTTTTAAGAAAGAATGAAACATTAAAAGACAAGGAGCAGTGAACTTTACGAAACTATATAGACTATGTCCTTACTTGCTAAGTTAAGCCTAAAATTACGTAAATAAAAAAATATTGAAAAATATATTTACTTTTTTTTTTGGTAACGGTGGATTAAATGTCATAATTAAGTTAACACATTGCAAACAGTGGAGTTACTTTATACTTCGAGCAAGCAGGTAAGTAAAAACGTTATAAAGATCTAAAATGACTAAGAGTGAAGAGGAAAGAAACACGGCACTATTTTACTTACTAATGCGAAGGTAAAATTTAAGGTTCATCATTGAATGATAGTTGATGTTATGAGAGCTCTACAGGAAATTAAATCACAAGTAAGTCTACTTTTTCTTTATTTGCTTTATGGATTATTGAAACAAACAAAGTATGGTTTCGTTTGGGTGGGGTGAAATGTGAAGGACAATTATATTATTAATAATGATTTACCGGACAAATAGCAATGTGCAAAGGACAAGGGAAGGAGAAAGGGCAGATGGAGTGCAGAAAACGAACAATGACGTAAACAGTCATATGATACGACAAATTAACAGACGGACATGAAGTATAACAACATTAGCATTTTTTTAATTTATTGTTATTAACCGATATTTAAATAAGCTATTTAATATTCTGTTATAAAGGTCAAAAAGCCACACAGGCCAACCGCACCCCAAATCAATTACAACATACAGCCTGCGTCGCGAGTTTTCGGCAATCTTATAAAATTTGTTTGTAGATGTTGACAAGCAAAGCACAACATATGCTGTGAAAAACAACCAGAAAAAAGAAAAAATTATATAAAATTAAAAGCTAAATTAGACTAAAAAAATTGGAAAAAGTAAAAATATAATATAATGAATGCTGTATTTCGTTGCTGTCTCATAAATGAATGCTTTACTTTATTTTTGCTTTATCGTACATTATATTTATATTTCAGTAATTTTTTATTTGAATAAATTTCATTATCATTAAATTGGGTTTGATTTAAATAATATTTCAAAATATTGCAAAGATGAAAGACACTTCGGTTGATGTTGTTTCCCGATAACCTTCTCGGTTTGCGCAATCCGTCCGGCATATTCACAAAATAACGTAAGACAACAGTAGCCTTCACCACTACAGCAGCGATCTCGAGATTCATGTGGATGTCAGTATTAGTGCCTGTGATGACTTTAATTTTAGGCAGATCTCTTTGATTTTGGAGTAAGCGTCTCCTACGTTTCGAACGGAACTCAATGCTCCCAAAAGGGAGCAATAGCATCCCATAAGACGCGGTAAGTATCTGACACTTCCCCCATGAGCCAACTATTTACAAACAATCCAAGGTAAATCCTTTTCAAAATTGCACTTATAACAAATGCAAAACTTCCATCTTACAAACAAGTGTTGAAAATAACTTGCACTTAGTGGATCCAAATAATGTATGCCAAGATTTCGTTAAAAGCGACACCTCGGTTTTTATTGAATTGAAGTATAATCTGTTCGCTCCGATAAAATTTGTATAAAATAAAGGAATTGGTTGCACACATATTAATAAAATTTAATCTAAAGCAGAAACTTCTTAAATTTAAGTGTTGGGGAAAGAATATGAATTAGTGAGAGTACAAAGAAAATAAAATTGTCAGTTGACAGAGAAAAAAATATATAAAGGAATTGTTTTATGCTCAATAAAAATAACGATAACAGTAAAAAGTACATACAATGGAGTGCTAGGGGTCCATGAGTTCATTAGCAAAAATTATTTCATCTACAATAAAGCTCTTTTATAACAAATGAAAACGTTTCTGCACAAGTTCCGTAAAAAACTTTTTTGATTTTAAGACAAATCATATTAACTTAAAACCGCCTGAGTGGGCGAAGGCGAGGAATCTCGACTACCAAACCAACGGTCGCGGTGTCGAATCTCAAGTGCGGCAGGCTTTGCAATAAAAGGCAGATAGATAGATGCTGGTGCTTTAAGAGTTTAGTCTTAGAATTTATTTCTCTGCCGAAATTAATAATAATAATAATAATAGTAAAACCGAAGAATTTAAATATATGAATTACAGTTTCTATCCAAAAAATATATAAGTGTATATTACAAACATTTTGGTTAACATCATATACCTGCACTTAACAGTTTGGGGGAATGCGTGTTTGTATTGGTACCTTTATCGTCTCACATTTTTTGCCAGTAATATCATTCATGGTGCCTATTAAGGGTCGCTGCTTGGTGTCTGTTGAAAATGTAACTGTTGGCCGTAAGGACATAAATTGTGTTCTTTGCGAGCGAATACGTCATATTGACTGTGGTGGTGTTTTGGAGGAGCAACTCACCTTCTATACTAAAAGCAGAATTTTGAAGTGTATATGTAGTAGTTGCCATCAGGCATTAGATGGAGGTGGCAAATTTTACAAATTAAAAATGGTTTCGCGCAGATGAAAACTAAGCTTAATTCAAGTCTCAAGAATCAAGAGAAAAAGCTATGTGATTGAGAGCTGGAATAGCATAATCGTTGTCTCCGGGAATTAGTTGCGAGCCGAACTTTGCCAGCATAACGCGTGGGTTGCTGCGAATATTACTAAGGTGCGAAGCGAGATGTCCGCCGGTCAACTGGCAATGCAATGAGATCTGTACGGTATGAAGGTCAAATTAGTTAAAATGTAACACGAACACAACGTCCAGCTTCGCCGTTTGAACAAGTTTGATGTTATAGTTAGTGGCTTGCCAGCTGGCATTACAAATTTAAGAGAGCTCGTATTGGAGATTACTGAGCGGTGAAAAATTAAGGCGACGTGTGCATATTTACAACATGGCTGCTCTTTAGCCAATGGGAAGAAGGTTTTAATTAAATTTAGTTCAATATAGATTCGTAGTGAGGTTATGGTGGAGTATGGCAAACGCACTTCTATTAAGTTGAGCGACGTTTTAGGGGGCAGTATTCACTCCCGTATTTATTAGGCTAATCATTTAACTACAGCGATATACAAGCTAGTAACGATTTTCCGTGCTTTACGGAGGAAGAATATTATTAAAATATGTTGGAGTAGCACCATCACAAGGTAAACTACTAATTGGCATTGTTTATTTACCGCATGGAGATATCTACTCCTTTGAATGAAGTAATATTGTCATGGGAAACTTCGATGACTGTTTATTTAATCCTGTGAAATCCGCGTTGATGTTTAAATTCTGTCATCGGCTAAATATGTCGGCAGTATATATACGGAAGAACGTCGACGCGATTTTCGGCCCGCAGAAAAAAGAACCTTTTTTTTTCTTTTTTTTTGCTTAGCTCATTAACGGCTTGTCCGGATAGTAGTATACGTATGGAAGAACGACGGGCATGCCCGCTCCGAACACATTACTTCACACCCAAACTCGCCTACACATACACCCAGCCACGCAAACATGCGCACACACACTCCCACACAGAAGCATACACACCTTCTCCGCCAAATCACTTTTCACTAACACATACCCACCGTTCCCTCGGATGCGTAACGTTTGCCCTTTCCCCTCGCCGTCAAATAACAACAATATTCTTTGTACCTACAAACAGTTCAAAATCCAGTTCAATTTTCCGAGAAAAAGGGATTGTTCGGAAGAGAGTACAACCAAAGTAATAGTACCACATGCGTATCTTTCGTTTTACACACCCTCATATTACGTTCGCGAAAAATGTCCTTCGATTAATCCTTTCTTTATTACACACCTCTTAATAAAGAAGCGAAAAAAATTTCTTTCAAGGACATGCATTATTTATGAGGCCGATAACAAAGTGCACAAAAGTGCATAACTTAATTTCCAGAAAAAAAAGTAATTAGGTGAACTCTCGGTAGTGCGACTATTTCACTATGTTGCATTTCTATATCCTAATGAACCAAAGGAAAAATGTATTCCTTCAAGGGCATACATTATTTAGGCCTTTCAAAACACTCAAACTTTTAAGGATCTCTTCTCATTTGTATTCTTAGCATATCCATTCCTATAAATAGCCTGCTGCAGGTGGAAAAAGAATCAGTATTACGGTACATTATAAATGACAAAAAAAACCAAAATTATTTATCACTTTACGATCATACTTAAAAGTATTTATCCAGACAAAAACTAAACACAATAAAAGGTAGAGGGAATTTTACAGATAACTCTTTCGCAAACAATTCTATTCTATATAAGCAGAATTTTTTTGTAAATTATTCTAAAAATAATCGAAACGTCAAGTCGACCAGTTTGTCTAACATTTATATACCATTTATTAAATATATAAAAAATGGAATCAATAAACAGCACAACGTCCACAACTTCAACACTAACATTATCATCAATTCTCAGATGGCAGTAAACTCCGTCACGTTTTACCTTTCCAAAACCTACAAGTTATTTCGATTTCCGACGACAACGAAGGTGATCTTGAAGATCTTTTACCAATTTAATCCAGTGGATATTCTCCAATGTCGTCGATCCAAATTGCACAAATTTCTCAAAAGTTCTCAATTGGACAACCGTCTCCCAGTCAAGTTTCATGGGGAATAATCAAATGTGGCAGTTCCTTCAATGTGGGACTCCAGACCCGCGATATTGGTCTCAAGCATATCTCAATGAAGACGTAAACTATGACCATCATTTCAATGATGGTTTCGACAGCGAACTTTTGAACATTTACAAAAGATTCCCCATCTTTTTTAAATGGCAGTTTTAATGGTGAAATTCTTGAAATTATTTTGAATGAGATAATGAACTAAAGAATTAAATGAATAACACTTAATATGTTTTTATTTTATTCTTCTGGTAGTCTGAGCGATAAGGGTGTGAATGTGAGCTGCGTTTAATCCTTAAGAATAACTTATAAATTGAAACTTGGTCAGTTTCTTTACACAATTGATTGGAAAAAGAAATACGTGCTAAATATTAGAAGAAATTAAAAAAAGAAGGCATGGTAACAAATGGGAAATATAAGAAATAATTTTCACATAATTATTTTAAAAATCTCTCTTTTTTCCTTTCCGCAGGCTCTTAATGACATCCGGAAAACACCAGGACAAGGCTATACAAAGATTAGCAGGTTATCATTTGCCATAATGTATCAAATAGTTAAATATAAAGCAAAAGCAACACAATTTGGAGAGAAAATTTCCCTTTACTTGGAATTACCTGAGGGGTACTTACTGTGGATATTTCTATCGAAGCGCCTTAGTCAAGTATACCCATCCAAAAACACGTACAAAAAGTTAAAAGAAAACAATATCTAACATGTTGTTTTTCGAGGAAGGGATAAATCTATAGCCAATGTATCTATTTTTGAGTTTATTCAAAATGAAAATAAAGGATTTGGTGTCTAAATTGAAAATGTAACTTTTGTTTTATTAAATATTCTTTTTACATAGTTTGACTATTTTTTTATCATTAAAGCTGTGGTCGGTTTTTTTTGTTTGCGATAAACATTTAAACTTTTCGTTAATATTTGTATAAACTATAAAGCAAGGCATAATGTCCGCAAGTACTTGAAAAGTATCCTTGGAGATGCTGCGACACGTATACGCAGTTTCTATTTAAAAATTTGCAAAATTCTTTTTTCAATGGTTTTTGACCAAAGGAATCAAAATATTCCGCTCGTGTCTTCGAATTAAAGTAAAAGGAAGCCTAATGTTCTCTTGGTTGACTAGAGTAGTCTGTATTTACTATTATAAGAGCAGTGTTGAACCTCACTTTCCGAGGAAATTTATTAGCTGGAAGAACACCTTGGAGATATTTCTTTGTAGAGAGATTTGCCTTAAGTGCTTGTTCTATTTGTGTCGTATTCATTTTAAAGCGTAATTTTCACATTTTTGTTTTTAGTTATTTCTAACAATGAATCATACTTAGTGAACTCAGCAAGCTCAGTAAAAAGTACGCAAAAAGTGCAAGCTACGTTGATGATAATGCGCGAGCAAATTTTTCTTCAATGCGTATGTTTCTCTGTCTTAAAGCCATTCCTTTTCTTTTTCTTTTTGTCACGTAAAGAGTAATGTAAATAAGTATAATGGAATCATAAAAATTATATTTGGCACTGTGCGCGCTAACTATGAGTATAGAGGTATCCTTTACATATATCCCCTACATATATATATATATATATATATATTATATCCTATATATAATTTCAAAGCTGTAGTACTCTACGCTTTTGAACTCAAAACACCTTTTTCATTACACGACAGAACACGAAGACGTCTTAAAATTTTGTCTCATACACAAGGAGGTTGCATTATATCGTTATAAATAAATAATGGTGATTGCTCTTGAAGAATATAATTTTCGATATCGACATTATTTAAAAACAATTCAGTTACTGCAAATTCCTACTGATCATTCGTAATAATAGGATCTATAAATGAGGACAAAGTGTTCTTTTCGTGAACGGCAACTGAATTGTTGCTTAATAAAGTAACGTAAAATCCTTAATGTAGTTCATAGATTAAAATCTCTTAGACAAATGAACCATGTTTTCTAATGAGAACTGATCGTAAGTCATTAATCTTCATATTTAAGAAAAAAAAAAAGAAAGTATTACCAATAATGGCTATTCATATTATGGGTATTCATATTATCATCATACTGCTGAGCACATTAAAGAAAGCGGTAATGGAAATTTAGATAGTTTATCTCGCATGCCAGAAAAAAATTTTTGTTGATGAACACCAAGAAAACGTATGTTAATCTGAAAGTGAAAATCAATTATATCTTAATTTCAAGGATATTGCACGTGAAACTCGTAGAGATACAATTTTCTTTAAATTTTCTTTTAATTGCGTTATGTGGGGACACAAAACTGTCGTACCAAAGTTACTAAGGCAATTGCATATGTTACATCTGCGTATTGTAAAGACGAAAACTTTAGCAAGACCATATATATGATGGCCAGGAATGAATAAGGAATTAGAACCATGTAAATCTCACTGATCCCTTGGATGCCTTGTAATAAAATATAAAACAGTATGCACATTGATTGCCAAGGTTAATAACAATTACTGCTTATTGTTTTTGAATCCTTTTCGAAAGGGGTTGAAGTTTTCCAAACAAAAAATATTACTTCTAGCTTCCCAGTTATTAAATTACGCCTACTTTTTTCTCTGTACGATCTACCCGACATTAGTGCCACAGGATAAGCGCCATTCAAAGTATTTTTTGGAAGATCGTTGAGACCTCGTTTCAGCCTCCAACAATATAAAGCAAATTAGAAAAGCAACAGTCTAAACACATAAAGAATTATAAAGGCAAACGTTAAATCGAGTTTATAGACGGTCAACAAGTGCTTATTGGAAACTGTAGGAATCACAATTGCTGGATGGAAGCGACAATTAAGCAACAGCTTGAACCTAGATCATATCGCTGCATTTTAAGTCACAACAACAAAGGAATAAAACGTCATATAAATTACATACTGAACAGCTGAAATCAGCAAGTTAGCAATAGCCTGGGAAATGTGCAAAGGGACTCATCACAGGCGACTGCAATGCCTGCTGTCTTAACAGCTAAAACAACGACCACTTCTACAACTATGGCAAGACCTCATGTCGATATAGAAACAAATACCGAGAAAATTTTAAGGTTCTGAACGCATGGTAAAGTTAACAAAATTTAAATTGCAAAATGCAAATCGTCAGTCTAAGAAGGGCTGTGTCATGTTTTTGTTTATCTGGCAATGACTTCATACTAAATTTGCACTACTTTGCATCTGACAATTGTTGCGCATGTAAAGAAAATAATGAAAACCATTGAATTAAGCTGACAGACATGTTTTTTGTGTCCGTACATCACAATAATCCTTAGGCTGTAGCGATCAAAATTGACAGTTTGCGTCACATCCTCCGTATTTTCAAAAGACTACGGACCAATCCCACCTCTAGACCAATTGTTACATTATGCAGCGACTTTGTGGGAATGCAATGGTTTTTCGAGTGTTACTTGTGGGCTTTCTTCGCCCCAAATGCACCAGTTTTTCGATGCGGAAAATCGTCATCAAAACGCTGTTGTACGATCACCCACTCGGGGTCTCGTTTACGCATTGCATGATCAGCTAGATTCAGTTGTGTTAGACGAGTGTTGTAACAGGCAAAATCGGACCTTCTTCGATACTGTCACTACCAGCAAAAATATCTACGGTCAAAAGTGCGTTCTTCGAATTTCTTCACGAAACGTATCTTCTATAGAGTCAGGACACTAATTATGCATCTGTATGGTGTCAAGCTCTCATTTGAAAGGCCCACCTTGAAAGCATTTGTGTAAGAGTTATGTATGGTTTTCGTCATTTTGACGTATGTTTGTTTACAATGATACAATTAATAACCAAATTGTACAAACGCAAATAGAAACAAAATTATGTAAAATTTTTGATACAATGAAATGAAGTGAAATAATTTCATATAATTCACATAATTTCACATTTCCATTTCTTACGAAAACTTTGAATTGCGGACATGAACTTTGCATATAGATCATTTTATTTTTATTTTATATAATATATTAAACAATAACGTAGGAATTTACCTATATCCTAATTTTACATTACATAAGTAAAAGGCACCTTTTTTATTTTTATTTTAAGCAGAATTTATCCCTTATATTTTTTATTTCATTACAATTAAAATTGAAAGCGCAGAACATATCCCGATTCTTATTCCTTCTCTAATTCGCATCAGTTGAGAGGTCTCTAGGGAAACGCCGTCGTCAAAATAAAATGCGGGGGCTGCAAAAGTTATCTTGTTGTAATGTTCGCAAATTTTGCCAAGGGCTGCACAAACATTCTCAAATTTTCCCAGCTTCCTTTGATCGTATCTGTTTTTTTCTCTTTTATTAAAGTACCCATCGACCTTGCAAAATACG
Source organism: Glossina austeni (assembly GCA_000688735.1). Lineage (NCBI taxonomy): Eukaryota > Metazoa > Arthropoda > Insecta > Diptera > Glossinidae > Glossina > Glossina austeni. The sequence continues at coordinate 610,531 of KK502501.1, read as the reverse complement.
AAAGCTTAATTTATATTTCTAAAAAATTAATTTAATACTAACGTTTTATGCACTAATGCATCTCTTAACAATACTCTTGCCTTCTAATGCATATCATTGTATTTCTATTTGATAGGTTCAGCTAGAGTTTTGAAGGCGTCATTAATTACGTCGCTAAATGGTATCCCTTATCACTTGAAAGTGTTTGAATGGTACAGTTACATAACGCTTAATGCTATTATTATTGCTTACCAAAGAGCCAATCAATAATTTGATTCCCAGGCCAACGGTATGTAATGTGTGGCTTTGACTTAACAATTTTCTTTTGCTAAAAATTCAAAGCGAACTTACTTAGACTTCCAAGTTCGCGAACGAGGGGAGTTGATAGCAGGAGATAGTGTTTTGACGTAGCTTTTGTTTTTTTTTTTGTGCGTGTTTTGTTCGATAAGAAGGAACGAGCTTGCTTACTTTTGGATGGCTTGAAAAAGAAAAAAGAAGAATAAGAAGATTAGTCAAGCAATTGCAAAAATTGTCTTCGAATTTTAAACAAAGGCTGACAATTGTACTTAAGTTACGCTAATATCTAAAAAAAAAGTAAACGATAAAAGAAAAGAAATCTAATAACAATAAAGTGCGGATGTGAAAGAAACTAAGAAAAGAGCATTTTCTACTAATTCTATTGAATGTAATTTATGCGGAAATAGCATAAAAGTTTTTTTTAAATAGTTAGAAAAGATATACGCCTTCGCCGTTAAGTGAGCTTTTCGACCATGGTTTCGATTCCATATTCATTGTGTTTATTGCTTTGTCGACCTCTATACCCTGCCAGTTGAGCCACTATCCTAACTGGTTATTCTTCCAGTGGTGTTGTGCTATTGGTTTGCTTGATTGTTCCTAATTGTTGTTCGGCAAACTTATGTTTCGGGCACGTTATGTTTTGGAAAAGTTGATGTAACTGAAACTCAATTAACAATCGTCGGTATACATTTAATATCAACTGTGTTTGCTCCGGAAATGTGATTAACGAAGCTAAGATATCTTGTACGCATTGGCTTTGATCTTTTATTGGCCCTACATTATGTCAAAGTGATAAATAAAGAAAGATGCGGTAAAAATGGATCCACAATGGCTGGCAACAGCGTTTTATCGCTTCGCCAAGTATATCGTTGACGCTGCTGATATTACCGGCATTTATAATTGCTCCGAAATCGCCAGAGAATATTTTTGTGGAACACGTTCTTTACACTTTATAACCTTTGGCTTGGTGGCAGCTAAAGTGACCAATAAATTAATGCTTGCTCATATGACCAAAGCTGAAATGGAATATTTGGATTGGTTTCTTTTGGACCCGGGTATATTGTTCCTTAATTAATATTTTAGTTGCGTAGTGCCACACATATGGTTACTCTGGTTCACTCTAATTTAGAGGACTTAAGGCGATACTGTGTGCAAGTCAGTTTGGAAATATGTGCTCATTTACATATAGATGTAGTCATCATACCTTATCCACCAGGCACCGTAGTCAGTCAAGTTACTGGTATGAATACGAATACCACATCTATCTCATCTAGCGATGAGAATGGCGCCACTCATCATCGAATGGCTTCTCGCCAAACAAATAGAAACATTAACCTCCGATGGTCCTACGTGGTTAAAAGAGCATTATGGTGTTGTATAATATGTGTAACTATTCTCCCGAAACATGTAGATGTAGCCACATATCTATATTCATAATATATTAAAAAAAAAAAATACGGTTTATTTCCCTTATATAAGTATACATATATAAATATATACATAAATGCTCATACACATAATTAGAACTAAAGAAATTAATCCGTAACTATTATATGTTTTAACATGTTAAATGTTGTTTAATATGTAAAGGAAAAGAAAAATAAGAAATAAAATATAGTTTTTCTTAAATTTGAGAGCAAAGTAGTTTGGGGGTCTTGTGAACATCTCTTGACAAACCCAATGACAGATTTAGCCATGCTTACAAGAGCGTCAACGTAGAGGTTAAACTTAAGTTTACAATCCAATATAACTCCTAAATCCCTAAAACTTGAGACATTTTCACACTTTGTAACATCCGCGTATACAAGTGTAGGGGCTTTTTGTCGGAGTGTTCTGAAAAAAGCGGAAAACCGCTAATATGTTTTTCTTTTTACAGTTCCTTATTGTAGTAATTCAAGCACAAGAGAGGAATTGTACTAAAAAACATAATCCAAAGTGCGTCTGCATAATATAATGGTATATTTTGCTTTATCCAACTACATATACTATAATTAATGTACACTAAGCCATTGACAAATTTAAACACGAAGAGATAGATCAAAGCAAATATAAGTTTCAACTGTAAGAGAAGAGGAATAACGTAGAGAGTAAAAGTGAGTAAAAGTGTCTGAAATGATCTTGAGATCAAGTGTGTTTTCTTGTTTTTAAAAAAGAGAAGCCTTTCGCTCGTATTTGAGTGTGGCCAAGGAATAGATTCATGTGGCTCAAATTAGGTCCATTTAATTGTGTTATTTAATTACTATCGTGAACAAACTTTCATCCCAAAAAATTAACAATTAAGCTTTTTGGCAAATAAGGGTTTACTTTTCATGAGAAGCGATATGCGATGGTATCCTAAAAATAGCCATACAAATTGTTCAAGGCAGATTTCTTTGCCAAGGGTCATTCATGAGTCAATTTTCACCATGAAATATTGAAAATGTGATCTTTTTAGCATATAACGCTTGGGGCGGATAGGTAATGGTTATATGAAAGGGAGTTCAAAAAAATTTCCCTCCCTTGTCCAAAATATTTATACCAATTTAGAATGCCGAAACAGTGCTTAGCCACTTTTGCCGAGAAACTTTTTAAATTGCAATTTATTCCATATAACGACCTTTCAGATTAGGGCAATATAAGGGAAGTAGTTAAAAAAGTGGACTGATCCGAATCTACTTCAAAAGCGTTCGTCCTTCAGTCAAACTTGTGTGTACCAAATTTCAGCAAAATACTCCAAAATAGCCCCCTGCAAATGGACAGACAGATAGACATGCTTGGAATCATTTTCTAAATCGTTCGATATAAAAGAAGTTCTGCTGACTGTTACATACGTCCGCACTAACTTAATATACCACGTACCGCAAGCGGTGTAGAGTATAAAAATGTTGTTAAAAGATGAAAACAGATAAAGACAATATTTGTAAAATTGATTACAATATATACCTCAAAATTACATCATAAATATTGTTTTACATTGATACAAAACTAACAAAGAAACGCGAAATAAAGTAAAGTCATCGCATATCCCTAAAATCCTTCTGTCTAGTAAATTAAGTAATATCCCAGGAATAAATGATTATAATCTAAAGAAAGCCATATTGGTAAAATAACTCGCATGCTATGTACATGAAAAATACCAACTTAAACGGAGGAAATTGTTATAATAAAAATAACAACAGAAACCAGAATAGCAACTATAACAAAAATCATAACTATAACAAGAACAATCAAAGATAACAATAATTCTAACAGAAACTATAATAACAATTATAATAACAAGAACAATAACAATAGGCACTATAACAGGAATTATCAGGGATATCAAGATAATCCTAACAGAAACTAGAGAAATGACTACAAGAACAATCATGTACATGCAATAGAGAATCATGGAAACTATTTTCATCCGGATTTCCTACCGATGCTGCAGAATTCAGAACTAATCGGTTAAATCAGGCGTCAAACATACCCTCCCAAATCTTCACAACCTCAAAATTGTCCAATTAGATAGTATACAACTCAATTACAAACATTCAAAATGCAGCTAAACCAGAATTGAGATTTCTATTAGACACAGGAGCAAACACCAGCCTCTGCTAAGCACACCTCTTGGAACACGACCCACTCCGAATGCATCAATTTAACAGGAATGACTTATGAATGTATAGAAATATTAGGGGCAACAGATTTAAAATAAACATGAAAAACGATAGCACTCAACACAAAATACAGTTAGCAGACCAGGATTTTTCATAAAAACTGACGGAATTATAGGAAGAGATTTCTTACAAAAATATGCATGTAACATAATGTAGCATTATCGATTTATCGCACTTTACCCGTTTATCAATAATTTATGCTTAGTTTATACTTTTACATATTTCTACATAATAGCTATAACCTAGTTAAGATCAGTTCTACACATAATGCAAGGTAAACCTAGTTAAGATAATCCAATTTAGCTATACATGTAACTTTAGTAATAGCCTAGTTTAATTTTACTACTTTGCTAAAGTTAGCATAATAATTTATTATATAAGTCACTGACCACACTTCAGATGGGTCAGAAGTAAAACAAATATAAAATCAATAAGTCAGAAGTATAGTAAAGAGAATTATAATAAATAACAATATAAAAGAACTTTTAATTGTGTTTTCACTACAATGAGTTATGAAAGCTTTTGTCTAACAATTAATACCAACAATGAACAAATTCACCTCTCTATATATGACCAAACAGTTAGTAAAGACAGTATAATATTCCCTTCAAGATGCAAACTCAAAATGCCAATAGATATCAAAGCAACAAATGGCGTACTTATATTAAACAGAGAGATGGAAAAAAGAATATTTATAGCCAATTCAATAATTCCAGAAAACGGACACAAACACATTAGGATACTAAATACACTAGATAAGGAAATCACGATACAACACCTACCCATCGACACCGAACCACACAACAACTACGATATCATACAAAACACTAACACACAAACTCAACATAATGAACAACGTTTCCAAACAATACTACAATCTCTAAAACTAGGCGCCTTAAACGACACTAAAAAACAAGAACTCACAAAAATCTCCAAAAAAACATTTAACTATCTAACACTTAGAAAATGAACCATTCACCGCAAATAATTTCTATACACAAAACACAGAACATCAATGCACATAAAAAACTATAAGTTACCCCACATACAAACTGACATCTTACACAAGTAGAAGAACTGTTACAGCAAAAAATCATAGAATTCTCAATTAGCCCTTACAACCTACAACAAGAAATATCGAACAGACAAAAAAAATCCCGACTAGTAATAAACTATAGAAAATTAAACCTGAAAATAGTAAACGGCAAATTCCGCCTCACGCGATTAGAAGACTTCTTAGATAGACTAAGACGAGCAAAATATTTCTCCACCTTGGACGCAACCAACTCATTCCATCAAATAGAACTTAAAAAACTATCAATAACTATCAATATACAAGAATTCCATTCAGACTTAAGAGTTTCATTCACATCACAATTTCCAGAGAATGCTGTCTATAGGATTACACGCCGAAGCATTTTTATACGTACACGACATAATAATTCACGGATGTTGTTTTGAACTCAACAACAGAAACTTAACAAAAGTACTTGAAAGACTTAAGAAATAGAACCTGAAACTAAACCTATCCAAATACAACTTCTTACAACCCGAACTAATCTACCTAGGACACCTCATAACACCGTACAATGATAACAGATAGCAGACCGCTAAGAGTGTTATTTCCCCACAAACCCCACTTCCAAACTAACACAAATAAGAATAGAACTATCGGATTATGATTTTGGTATTATATATAAAAAGGTTTCAAGTAATACAAACGTAGACGCTGTTTCAAGAATTCACATAAATTCAGATCTTCTAAAAAAGATGATCACTACAGACCAAAATAACCATTAATTAAATACAAAGAAATGTACCTCTATTAATGATATCAAAATTGCAAGAAAATTAGAAATTAAAATGGACAGCGGAATAAAAAATATGATTATTGAGAATGATAATAAACTTAACGTGTGAATGTCCGGATCATTGCGGTGAACTCTTAGAAAAGTTAATATCAAAACTGAATAAATTAAACTTCAGAGGCTGCGCTCTCAATATTAGCGACGACATCTTTAGATAGGTCAGAAAATATAAGAAAATATAAGAGAAATATTTAATAAAATAAAGAATAACCGCTTCAAAATATTAATATATAAAGGAAGACAGAAAATTACAAAGAAAGAAGAACAGTAAAAATTAATAACAGAGTATCAACACTGCCCATACTCAGGACATTTTGGAGTAAGAGACACCTTGAAAAATTAAGTCAAAAATATATAGGGCGAAATGTATTCAAAATGATTGAAAAGGTTGTGAAAAAGTGCACCACATGTCAAAACTACAAACAAACAAACATACAAACTAGCATAATACTAACAGAGTATTAGAAACGTTTGGAAAATATAGCCATTGTATAGCCATGGTATTTAAACAAAATATATTTCATGTAAAACTTATACTGAATTTGGTTCAAATACAACTTCGGCGCAGTTTTTCATGTAAAAATTATACTAAATTTATTTCAAATACAAATTCGGATCAGTTTTTCATACAAAAATTATACTGAATTTAGTTCAAATACAACTTCGGGCTTGATGTTACGCTCAGACACGGAAACCTACTTTCCTTTCGTAAGGAAAGCTTCTAACACGTTTTTCGTATCTACGTTTAAAGGTAGATACTTAATAATAACTAGCAGATATACTGTTTACTAGATTCAAAACACTTCGTATACACAACGTAAACCCAATAAGGCCCTCCAACAACTGCAGATACATTTTAACTATATAAAGCGAATTAAAAAACTATATAATTGCCCAACCAATAGAAAATAAAACTGCAACGTTAATAGCAAAGACACTCCTTGGAAAAGTAATATTAAAATATGGTCAATATGGACAGAATTTAATAACGGACCAGTAAAAGGGATTTGTCTGCTACTCAAAATCGAACAAAAGTTGTCCCCACTGGGAACCATCGAAAAGAACCACAGAGTCTTCAATGAATATTTTCTAGCCAATACAACACATAATGAATGGATACAAGGATACCACATTATGCGTTTGCATACAATACAACCACTCATTTAGAAACACGATATACCTCATTCGAATTAATATTCGGCAAATTCTCATATGCCCAATGAAAAAACACTAAACTCAAAACCTGCATACAACTTAGGAAACTATACAAATTAACTAAAAACAAAATTAAAAGATTCACTAGAAAAAGCCAAAAGATTCTTAGAAAAAACAAAAAAATTAAGGAAGAAAATTTCAGAAGATAAATATTCAATATCAATTAAATATTAATACAAGAGATATGATCTTAATGAAAACTCATAATAGAAAAATGTAGATAGGCCATATGAAGGACCATAGAGGTAATAAAAATAGTAGAACCTACTATATCTACAAAAATTAACGATAAAATTAAAACTGCGGACTTACTACACTCAAAAAAAGTTGCACTTTTGGCAAATATAAATTTTGGATGAATTATAACAGCAAACATAATTCCATCCGCTTATCTAATACGTCACCATCAACACATTTCGACCAAATCTTTCAACAAAAGCGGTCAGGCCATGAAAGTATTTTTGAAGAAAGTTCAATCTTTTGCTTAACTACCAACGAAAACCCATCAACTAACATCAACGCCACAGCTGTGGAGATTGCAGAAGATAACAACAATAATGAAGAGAACAAGCGACAATTATAGATCCACTTGAACGTATGATAGATATCTTAAAGCAACGTGATGATGTTCTTATGAGTGGTATGGCGGAGATTGGTAATTGAAAAAGGAAATAGCACAGTGTCTAGGTCAAGCCAAACTGGGTAGACAGCAGAATTTAGCAGCAATCAGGCTGCAACAACTCGCCATGCCGTATTAGCTACAAGATAAGAGCATATTAATAAAGAAAACCAATCTAGGTCACAACAAGAACAAGTTGAAACTTCTGTCAGACCTAATGAAATTAATTATAGAATAAATATCGATCTTAACCGATGGCATGTCAAATTTGACGGTATGACGAATTGTTCGCTGAGTTCCATTGTCTTATGATCGGCAAAGCAAATAAATCGTTTGATTACTTTGCTCTTATAAAAGAACTACTTGACTAACATAAACCAGCCGATTCTAACTATTTATACATATGAGTAAAAAAATTGTAAGTTATGGGTTTTATTAAATTTATTTGTGTTGTTATTTATCTAACTTTCATCGTTTTAATTTCATATTCACATTGTCACAACGTTCTCTTGAGTTTCTAAACTGCTTTTGAGTTTTAAACTGACTGTCGTTCAACACAACAACTATCACTACTGCTTCGGTTTGGTTATGCAAACGTTGATCTTGCATTTTATGCAAGTTATCAGTTTACAGTAAACGGTGGGAACGTCTGGATATGACGCAAGCAAAATATTGTGCTTGCGTTGTATTGTTGGCACTACAAAAATACTCAAATCTGGCTAAAGTTTGAAATTATTTAAAGTGACATTACTTTTAAAAACTTAACGAAATTCACAATATGTAATAACGTATATGTAATAAGATATATTTTTAAAAATCGCATGACTGATAATCAAATAAAAATTGTTTAAAAAAAAAGGATAACGTGAAATAAAATTTATTGAAAATATGTATAAATAAATATTAAAATTAACGAAGTGTTACTGAAGTTAATAAATTTCTACTGCCTAAATTATATGTTCAAAGGATAGGTCGTTTTTATTGGGATTGCGCACCACTGGCTGGAATTTCAATAATAAAAAGGTAATGAAAAATTGCTACAGGAGTCATTGCTGCAAAGCAGACCTGTTAGAGGTAGTGTTAAATGGGATTTCATCAAAGCTTAAATACTTTTTAAAAAAAAAAAATGCAACATTGTACAACATTGGGCAGCGGTTTCGCGGTAATGACATTGGTATAGTGTGTGTGTATGTGTATTGAGCAAATGGTGGCAGATCCGATAGTGACATAACGCATAAACTGGTATATAAGTATTGACTAATGTTCATAGGGCAGGGAACGGGTAGAAAACGGAAAATGAGGCAATACAGGCAAATAGCGTGACAAATTAACGAGCGGACAATGCATGTATTAGCGCTTTTTTCATTAGTTTATTTATTTATTTTTTTTAAATAAAAAGTTTAATTGCATGTATTAGCGCTTTTTTCATCAGTTGATTTATTTATTTTTTTTAAATAAAAAGTTTAATTTTTTTTTATGTTCCGTGAGCTAACTAGGCGAAACACTCAATTTCTCACATTTTTTTAAATTGAAGAACATACACTTGGTCCAGTGCTACAAGTGGAAATTTTCTAAATTAGTCATAGGTAAACAGGTCTGATCTATTCACCTAAAACAAAGATAGACCTTTACGTCGTCCTTAAACATTAAGCATCCCGAATATTGAACACAAGCAGGAAGGTCGTTGACAAATAATGAAAACAATAGTATGCCCAGGTGGCTACCCTTAGCAACATCGGAGGCAACAGAAATTTCACGTGGCAGAGTAGAGAGGGCCCGGGAGGGAAAACGACCTGTTAAGCCTAAAGCGATCGTTCATGATTCTTGGTTTTGACCTACAAGACCAAAATTTCTATAGGGCTCTGACGGTTATCCGCATGAACGTTCACTACCGATTCTAACAGCTAAGTCTGGAAATCCTCACTAACTGTCTGAATATCAAATTATTGACTTTATTGTTTTTAGGGCTACTCCTAAGCGCTACTTGAAAAGAATTAATTTTAAATTTTTCTCCTACGGGCACTATACAGACGGTTACATCTAAAAGAAATGTACGTGCTTCACCTTTATGGGAATACATGGACGGACGAAACCTGCCTACCGAATGAGCATATCATAATCTCTGGGCATACTTGTGGTCTTCCTCGGCCCATGATTTCTAATGGGACACCCTGAAGATGGGCCCAATGACCCCTCTAATGTAGCTTCCTCCCATATAACAAAAAAAAACACTTTTCACCACGTTTTTTATCTTTTCTATTCCTTTAATGCATTTCACTTTCAATAGAAATAAAAAAAATAAAAAACACGCTTATGTGTTTAGATGAAATTAAGAAAAACGCATTAACTAATTTGTAAGAAAAAAATGTGTACGTTGGCAAGTTCCCATTATAATTAAATCATATTATGAATTAAATCAATTATATACATACATGTTATATAGTTAAATAAATATAATGAATAATTTTATAAGCCGATGGTTTGCTACTGTTGGTGACGAAGATATTGTGCAGCCGATGACGTATCAATAAGTAAATCTCCAAATTACTGCCGTTGGTGTATTCGATTTTATATGTAGATAAACTAACTGTAACGCAAGCGTACTGTAATTGTACTGTCTATAACTGTTGATTGTGTAGTTATATTATTTTTTTTATTTTTATTATATTCAGAGCACGTGTATAAGCTTCCTTTAATGTATGTTATGTGCATATGCCTTAATATAATATGTACACAAACGCTCGTTTACTTTCACTACTTCTATATAAATGTCTGATGTATATAAATTTTTAGGTATGTTTTACGCCGTTTTTTTTTTGTGTCATTTTGAAAGGTTGTTTTTTGAAATTTTTATAATGTTTATATAGTTTATTTTGTATAAATTTAGACATTTTTCAATGTACATGTTCATTTGTATAGGTATTGAGCCAAAGTTCACCGATTTATCACAGAAAAGTTTGCATATACACATATACATTTTTGTGACTTCAATAATTTTTATGTAACAAAAGTTATCATCGATCGAACGAACAATGTTGTTGTTGTTTACTCTTCTTTTTTTTCTATTTTTAAATCTTTCAATATGGCGTCAAACTCTTCTTAGTTCTTTCCAAATTTCACACTTCACCTATAAGCATGTAAATTTATTTCTTTTTTTTTATGTATCGTCACCAAAGCTGTACATATATTTCATAAAATTTGCAACACTAAATGTTAAAAGAGTTACAATTTTAAATGTTTGTTAAATATAACTTAACGCTGCTTCTCACGTTAACGAAATTTGTTTATTCATTCGTCTTTATTTTCAAGTGAGAGTAACTGTTAGTCACCTACTGCAGGGTTATATTTACAAAAAGATGCTATGCGCGAGTGTAAAACTGGAGACAATTAAAGAACTTTGAGTTGGCTGAACAACACTTCTCAAGGCGCAGCTAATGACTGGTTTCAGCCCACTCTCATTGAGAGGGTTTAATGTATGCTCGGACGTCTGCTTTGTTCTTTCACTCGCATTAGCTTGCGGAGAATAAAAAACAGTGAAGTTACGGTGAGCACTGTTGCTTTCGTATAAAAAAATTTCTATATAAACACGGTTGACTTCCCTAGTAATACCAAAGTTACAAATAAGCCGTGGGGCTCTTCTCGTGTCAACTATGCGGAGGTGGAGGGGATATCTCTGCACAGTGATGCTATTCAGATTACTCTATCTACTCCTCCAAAGAATATTAATAAAAATAACAAATCCGGCTTTCCTCCTAGCTGTTCGGGTGTGTCCGCTGATCACCATGGTGGTCAAGTGACACAAGCTGTACAAGCAAGTGTGTTCGCTCCTTCCACTTTCTCACCAACTCAAAACTCCCTACCTGTGAATTCTATCGTTTCTATCGTCAGATGACGTTAGAAGAGCAATATTCAAGACAATGTCAAGACTTGTGCCTGACACCTCGGAAGATAACATAAAAAGTTATCTTGCTGCAAAATCCCCATCCGTCGATTTAAAGAGTGTTAGCGTTTTCAAATTGGGCCCATTTCAACATAGAATTATCTCGTCTTTTAAGATATAAACTCCCACTGAAAACGGCTCTGCTTTCCTAAATTAAGTGAGCACGGTGTTTTCCTGTTTAGCTTGCACCAAAAGCTGGTTAAGGTTAATTTAGACTCATCGGAACTTTTTCGCAATTCTTTCCAGGTTTTCGGAAAGGATCAATTGGACCCCATTGGTGGTGGCGTTTTAATTGCCTTATCTGCTGCATCCTATTCATTTCAATGTCCTGCTCCTCCAAACGTTACATTTTTCGCCATTCGGGCGAAAATCGCCAGTAAAGAGTTATACGCATATTCCACCAAGTGCCAACAGCGCTATTTATAAGAGACGTGCTGTCTTGATTTGCGACGTGACCAAAAAGTTTAAACCCACTTATATAGTTATAGCGTCGAGGACGTCAATTTGCCACAAGTCATTTGGTGTTATAGTGATAATTCTGGCTGGATGGTCCCCATTTCAACGTCTAATAGAGCCATTGTGTTTTCCAATGAATTATTTGATCGTAATTTGCTGCAATAGAACCGTACTCCTTATTGTAGTGGCAAACTGGTAGATCTTAGCTTCGCCAACTTCCCGTAGATAGTTGTTAATGGCTGTCCATCCGTGGCTGACGATCCGTATCATCTAGCAATTTTTATTGCTTTTTATTACAGGCATGATGTTGCGTTGAACTACTTTAACGTGCCAAATTTCTTCAAATAAAGATTCTGATTTTAGTAAAAGCAATATTTTATAGCCTAAATCTTATCTTTCACAAAATATGCTCCATTTTTGTGCCGGAAATATTGAAACCCTGCTATCATCGTTCTGTAATGTATTAAACCTACCTATTTCTGCATCCGTTCCGATCAAGCAACTTTGCCCACGAAGCATGTGGCCAGCATGGTTTAACAAGAGTATTAAATATTAAAAAGGGGAAACATAAACTTTTCAAAAAATTTATGGAAAGCCGCTTTTGACTACTTCGCCTACCCTGCTCTAAAGCGTAGATTTAATTACCTCAACCGCTATCGCAGATACCCTCAATTGATTAAGCCATCACTGCTTATTAATCATAAGTACTTCTATAAGGGCGTCAACTCTAAACAAAAATCTCCAAGCATTCTACGCAGGTTTCTTTTAATGGCTACTCTGATAATATTAAAACCTCAAATCTCTTCGCTGAATACTTTCGACAAAATTCGGTGTCGACTCAAGTAATTTGGTTTGGTTTGGTGCGGTGGTCGTTAAATTTTATGAAATTATATCTAAAAAATACAAGAAGCTTTCTTTCTCAGAGAGGAAGTTATTTAATACTAAGTATTTCGTTTATTCACACAGGCTGGAAACCGTTCGTTCATCGATTTAGGGGTCTATTCGACCAAAGATTACGTCTTAATTTGTACATTGAGCGCTTTCTAAGTAAAGCTAGGTAGGCGCTAGGTTTTATTAAAAGGCGGTTTAAAGATCTTTAAATTACAAAAAGGCTATACATTTCTTTAGTTAGACTAATAATTGAGTATGTAATCTCCTTCCTATAGGTGTTGTATAAATTCAACTGAACCTTAGGAATTTGGGTTGCCCTTTTGGCTCTATGCTCCCTTACAAAAATATGTTCCTTCTATTATTCTTACCGCTACACTACGCTTCAATGTCCCTAACCGCTGGTCCAGTCACTTTATTTATGTTAAGCTTAGTCACTCCGTAATCCGTTTAGAGTTTTTTGTAGAAACCTAAGTGATGTCTATCACTTAATCTCAATATCGGACTCTTTAAAATCTATCAAAACAACTATGCTTAACATGTGCGATTTGCCTATGTGGTATTTAAACTAACTTGCAGTCTTAACATCTCACTATGATTAGAAAAATAACTGGTATTATTTACTGCTATCGGTTATCAAGCTTTTGCATATTTGCAATGATTTTGGAGTTCACTTGAATCTGGATCTGCACTGATTGTAGATGTGCCGCTGTATTAACCCTGTACATGCTATTTTTTCTTTCTTGTTTGTTTATACATGAATTTTTAGTTAATTATTTATTTATTTTACTTCTCTGTCTATACTTTGCACTAGGTTTTAATAATAATTACTATAAGATTCACTTCCAAGAGTTAATTGAATTCGGCTGTTGATGTCATTGAGTTTCATGTGTAAGTAAAGAAAAGAAATAAATAAAAATTCCAAGATAGCTTGTATCAGATTGTATAGAATGTGGACGAGTAAAATCTGGCTTATATAATAACGGTGCAGAACATAATTGTTGTTCCAAGTTATCAAAAAGAAATTTTCCTTCTTCTGACCATTCGAATGTCTTCTTTCTCCTTAACATTTCAGTAAGCGGACTGAACAAACATACGAAAATGGGCACAAACCGACGATACCAACCGCAAAAACCTACCAATCTCCGTAATAGATTTCGACAAAGGATAGTTACGAATGACCTGAACTTTGTCAGAATCTGTTTGGATGGTGTCATGGTGCAAGTGCTAGATATTTGGCTTATTTTCGCAAGAGCTTACCCTTTTCAACAGTAAAAATTAAATTGGCTTTCCGTATACACAAAGCAATAAACGTCTTTGACCATAACGCTCTTCATCTTTCGACCATCTCCGCACAGCCAAACTTTGTAACTAGGTTGAAATAAATGCCTTCGCCTATACACCTGGACATTACATCTTCTCCTGCTTTCATAGCTGGTGTTACAAGTGAAGACCAAGAGCTTTAGGATTCCTCTATAACTTACAAGTAACCTCAGTGATTATGCAACCTTCCTGGAGAAACTTTTCGTACAATCTGTGGCAAAACATGAAACAAATGGAACAGTATTACCCATACCTACGTCTTCTGAAAGTAACCTAATGGAAACAAATGGTTGTATGTCATTTCTATGAACATCTGCAACAACAGCGTAAACAGAAAACCGTTGAAAATAGATATGACACACCTTAAAATGCGTCAAATTGCTTTATTTGGATATGCAACGATCTGATCCTAAGCGTCCAAATTAAATTTTATTAACGATAGTAATAATTAGCTTTTAAGCTATTAAAATTTAATATAAAAGAGGGGATGAAGATGAAGAGGAAATCATTTGACAAGTAATTGGTGATTGTAAACAAATTAAATCTTGCGTTTAAATTTCTATTAGCGTAGGGACTCCTGTAGCCGATACACTTGGCAGAAAAAGGGGAACGAAGTCTTGGCGGCCTGAAGTCGAGCAGCGTATTACAATCTAACTTAACACAAGAGATCTCTGTAAGAGGAGATTCTCATTCCGCATTTCACATTTAAATCAAATAGTGTCATTTCATTACAAGATATTTTGTAGATTGAAGGATTCATTAACGATTGTGGTCTTATTTTTATCATATTCAGATAAACAGGTACAGTAGGGTGCGAAAATCTTAAAGGGAGGCTGCCGGATAGGCTGCGGGAAACATTATTCTCAAATTAAATTAACTCGGTCTGATGGTTCACTGGGATTTTCAAGCTCTCTGTAAGATTACTTTGGGTTGAAGCAGCTTGGCTTAAGACAGCTGTGTCTTTGGCGATTTCGGATGGCTTGAAGAGTTTCTTAACAAGTTTGTTTAAAGTTTTTTCCACATTTGGGGTTGATAATTTCACCGTCAAGAAAAAAAATGCAGTGAGGAAAAGAGGAAGGGTTTTAGTTTGGCGAAAGCAGTAAAATGTTAAAGAATGTAAAATCGTGGCATAATTTTAAAAATAATTTGTAAATTCGCGTCATCAATTTAAAAATAAATTGTTTAATTTTTTTTTTAATGCTTTTGGCGCTGATTGATTTGGATATAAAATAAATGCGATAAAAAAATAGTGTTACAACGTTCGATTATCTATGCAAGTATTTAAAACGACAAGAGCAAAAGTAAGGACAAATCATAATAAGTGACACTAAATTTGCAAATAATCAGCATTTGTACGTGAAATCGTCTAAATATGAAGAAGAAACTTTTTATACTGGTAGCAATAGTTCAGACCAAAAGCTCAACGACGAGGACAATAAAGATTTTGCTCCCCAACGATGAGCATCCAACAACAACAAAAAGATGAAGAAAGGCTATAATAAAAAAGGAACATGAAAATTTTGTCGATGGCGCTAAGACAAACAGTGCTCAAAGCCCGATCTCGATAAGTTGTAATCGAACACGTCGCGTTATAGCAAAAACAACAACCATGAACTGGAATATAGCGGTTCAGATCTGGTACGCTTATGTCGTCGACAAAAACCTAACTCTATTTATGACGAAATGGTAGTATCCCGTTATTTGAAGCATTCAAAACATATCAGTTATTCTGGATTCTTCAGTAGTGATGGATCTTCTGCAAATAGTGGCAATGAGAAACGCAGCGGCATCCCCGTTGCTTAACAGGAAATGTTGATATGTATACTTACACACCCTATGATTTTATGTTTCTTGTGCCGTTTATAAATATATGTTTATTGGAAAAAAATATATATTAGGTCATATTGAAAAGTCTCCTCGATTTTTTCCGCGATTTCGAGCTTTTTTTATTCTGCTGCTCTATCTGTTTCATGTTTAGTGCATCCGCTATCTCCTGGCTGCAAAATTGGTTGCAAAATTTGAGCCACTTTTTCAGGGACTGCGAGGTGCATCTTTGACATCGAAATTTCCGGACCAAAATCGAGCGAACCACTCCTGGGTGCTCCGTTCGCTCACAATATTCTCACTGCACAATTTACCAATTTTTTTTTGTAGCGTTTTTACCTTTTTTATAGTAAAAAAGCACCACAGAGCGTATTTGGGCAGGTATATCACTTATTTTCAAATCAATATACCTTTTTGCATGATCAATTAGAAAGCTATATTCACAAAAAATGCAAAATATATGCCTACCTGTTAGTCTTCGAAACGATAACCGTTTTGTAAACAATTTCAGTAAGTTAATACTTTATATTCTTCAACAATATCATCAATTGCCTCTTTGTCCTCTACCATTTCTGACACGTGACGGATACTGGGTTTTGTGAAATTAGGTTTGTTCAATTCTTCCTCTAATCTCTTATATCTCAAACGATATATGGTTATGATTTCAAAGTGTATTAGTTTTTTACGCACTTCGGGACGTAAATTTTTTTTCAGAGTTCTACCAATTCAAAATCGGGTAAAAGAATTTTAAGTCGATCTGGCAGTTACAAAATCGCGTCACAAAATGCATCAAACTTTTCGGCGAGCTTTTGCCATCTATTACCTTTCAACTCTCTTAAATTCACATCCGAGAACTAAACTGAATTCTCAGTTCACGGCATAGTGGTTCCCATTCGACTAACCGAAACTTACGATGGTATCTCCAATACCAATCAAAAACTTTGCCTATAAACAGCAAGTCGAGGTGGAGACACAAAATTTCACAATTTGCACGTAATCTTTGCATTGTTAATACTTGAGCCGGATATAGAAAATTATTAACCGACAAGCCTCCACTTTCGTTGCCGCTAAACCTTAAAAACCAACCAGAAACAATATTACATATAACTTATCCGGATTCAGATCGTGATGTGTATGATTAAAAGATGGTCTAGTATGGATTGGAAGCGAAGCATTGTGAACAGGCAAATTACTATAATTTGAATAACGTTGAGCTGTATTTATGTTCAAAGCACTCAATTGAGAGCTAATGAGGGATTGTGTAGCCAGTTCATTTATTTAAATTTGCTCATTTCATCAAGATTTTTTTTCCGAGATATCGAGGAGGAAGTCTTTATTGCTATCAATTTCGTTGCTTGCGGGCTGGGTTTTCGGCTCAATTTTTGAAATGTTCTTTTCGAACGGCGAAAGGCAATTATGTTACATTGTACAGTTACAACTTGGTGGACCGACAGAGTTTTTTAAAAACCAGATATTCTTGTTTCTGATTCAAGTAGATGATATCGCACTTTGTACGAAATGTACGGCTGCGAGATGTAGAAACTAATATGTCGAGGTTTCGGAACTTTTGTAGGAACACGATGCAAAGTGTTGAGCAACTATTAGCCAAATCTGATTAGCGCTATCTCCTGAACGGACTGACTTATGTATAATACAAATTTAACGCGCTAATGATACAAAAAAAATATGTGAGGTGGCTTGTGTACCAGACGATATCAACTCAAAAGCGCAAAGTGCCATAAAGAAAAGGAGGAAAAATTTTCAAAAACGATTCAAACAAGCTATACAAGGATATGTGAAATAATTCAATGTAAATGACACTACAATATTATACACAGTAGATATAACGCGTATGCATATATGAAATAAAGGTAATAAGACGTACATTATATAGATATTATTAGTATTAGTAGTATTTTATGCTTCTTTCCTCAGACTAGTTCAACTTAACATTAATAACAATTTATGATAAATAGTGGATGGATTGAGCACAAATCACCACAAAAAAAGTTTCAATTCACCAACGCACTGAACAAAACGTAAGATAAGCTAAAGAAAACAGTGGATTAACAACACGTCAAAAATCAAAAAGTCCAATCTGTGTTTAATGCGAACATGAGTTCGCGAACTCATGGGTACATAACAAAAAAAGATTGAAAAAAAGAACCTTGTTCTGTATGAACGAACCCATAAATTCTTCATAGAAAGATCAATATACATCCTCACAATCAAAGAAAACTAGCGATGAAAGAGTTATGAGGCGACATCTCAAAAATTTATTATGACCAGATGGAATAGTAAAACAAAAAAGAAGTATGCAACAAGTGTGCAATTCCAAATAGATGTGCCACAACTTGGGCGCCACATTGGGTAAAGAAGGAAATACTTTTTGGTCATCTAGTCAAAGTCAGACAACGGACTGCACGTTGGGTGGCACTTTTGTGTAACAAAACAATATATTATATGAATGCAATCCAAAGCTCAGACAATCAGAGGTTGTAATTGATAAAGACACGTCTCATTGGAAAGCTAGCTAGTTCGGCTGTAATGCCAACTAGCGCGAAGGTTGAAGCTGTAGATGTTATGGCGATCGGAAAGTTATAATTGTTGTCGTTTATACTTTCATAATCTTTTCAAAAGTGTAGCTCTTCGGAAGTTTTCATGTCACGATATAATTATATGTCGTTTATTTGGTAGCAAAAGACTATAGGTTTTAGCTGCGTTCTTCAAATCGTGAATCAAATTTGCGTGTTGAGCCCTCTTTGATCAATGCTAATGCTTTAAGGATGTGTGACAAGGGTTTTACGTGGGGTCCTGCCTACGTGGCTTAACCCTACGGTGCCGCTGACACACGGGCTAGTTTAGCGTAACCCACGCCACCCAGTGAGTTGGACAATCCCTATAAGCTAGAAGCCCAAACTACAATGGAATCCATATTGTTTATTGCGTACGGTACAATAAACCCACTTTAGTAAGTAGTGAGGCCCACCCTTACCTCGGTTATTCCGCTAGGGAATGTGAAAACCACACCCACCACGAATACTCCCCGAAGGGCCGTACCCAAGCAGTCAGGGCTCACACATTGATTAACTGCTGCGTTCAAAAGGAGTTTGTTATGCCTCCACCTAAGTTTCCACAAACGAGTTGCAGTAAATCAATGTTATATCTATACACTTTCCAGCGTACTTTAATGGTCCGTTTATTCAAATCTTAGGCAAAAGGGTTGAAAACCCTTCCGTCAAATCCCTTTTACATCATTTCATTTATAATTTGGTCGACCAACAGGTCCACCTTCCATATTATATAATGCACCTTCCAGCGTACTTTAATGGTCCGTTTATTCAAATCTTAGGCAAAAGGGTTGAAAACCCTTCCGTCAAATCCCTTTTACATCATTTCATTTATAATTTGGTCGACCAACAGGTCCACCTTCCATATTATATAATGCACCTTCCAGCGTACTTTAATGGTGCCTCTATTCAAATTCCATTTTGAGCGGGCTCCTGACCCCCGTGGAGCTTAAAGTTAGACTACAAAGCCTTTAGCATTACTTTGCGCAATATAGTAGTATATAATCGCTCTTGCCTTTGGATCAACCATACAATCCCGGCTAGCCAAAACCGGACTACCCTTCATCAAGATATTTAAGCATCGGGCGTTATATCTGACATGGCGGACGTAACCATGCTCTCACTAATTACTATATCAACGTGTTTTACGTAATCAGTTACCAGCTGGTTTTGGTTAGTATTTCCTTTATACCAATTAGCTTTATGAGAAAAGAATTCATCTTCCCCTCAACCATTTATTAGAAAACTCGTCGCCGAGTTATAAGAAGTCCTAATGCTTTACAAAATAACGCTGCCTCTAACTCTACAACGAACGTTGTCATTGCCTAAAAATAATAAAGAGCAAAATAAATCACCTTCTCCCGCTGGCTGTTTGAGTATGAGCGCTGTTCACCAAACTTGGAATGTCGCTCAAGCTGTTCGCGCAAGTGTGGTAACCCCCTCAATGTTCTCCACATCTCACCACGCCCCAGCCGTAAACGCTACTGTTGCTAGTAGAGATGACATTTGCTTGACGGCAGTTCCTCCCAGAAAGGCAATATTTGTGTCAAGAGTGGCACCTGATACATCCGCGGATAACATAAAAAGTTATCTGGCGGCGAAAGTCCCAACAGTCAATTTAAAGCGTGTTAGCATTTTCAAAACGGTTCCTTCTCGATCTAGAGAAATCTCGTCTTTTAAAATGCTAGTTCCGACGGAAAGCATGGATATTTTGTTAAAAAAACTATTGTGGGCAGTTGGAATCCTAATTAAGGAATTTATGCCTCGAGATCGTTCCCGTAATGCTAATGCTAATGCAGTAATCCTTTCCCCTTCAAAAAACTAAATGTTTCAGGCCCATTATGTCTCATTTACCAAAATGTTGGGGGCCTACATTCAAAAATGCGCTCTACTTTTCTTAATTCAGTGAGCAAGGAGTTTTCCTATTTGGCCTTCATTGAAACTTGGTTAAAACCTGATCTACATTTTTCGGAACTATTCCATAATTCGTGTCAGGTTTTCAGAAATGATGAACTGCATCGCATTGGGGAGTATTCGAGGTGGCTGTGGTTGCCCCAAAGTTTCGCGGGGAGCTATCTAAGAGGTGCTTAGATAGGCCTCGTCGTATACCATTAAATGTTAATTTGGCCACACCCATTTTCTATTGCGGGACTTCAGGGTAACGAGGCCCCCTTCAATGGAGATTGTCTCTCTCCCTGAGGGGTCCTCATTCAACTAAATTGATTGCCAATGGTTGTAGGCAACCCGTTTGATTAAGGCGCATGCCAGGTCCAGACGTTAAAACACATACAGATATCTGTATCGTATTGGTGGTGGTGTTTTAGTTGCCATATTTACGGCAGTCCCGTCGTATTCAATTGAATTTTCCACAACTCCCGACATTGAATTTATCGCCATTCGAGCGAAATTTGCTAATAATCAGTTATATGTAACCCGTTCCTATATTTCCACAAATTCGGACATCTCCATATATAAGAAACAGGCCGTCCTCATTTACGAAGTGGCCAACCAATCTAAACCTACTGATTTTCTCATTGTGTTGAGTGACTTCAATTTGCCTCAAGAGCTGTTGTGTTTTTTAATGAATAATTTGATCGTAATTTAGTTAAATGCAACCGTATCTCTAATTGCAATGGTAGACTGCTTGATCTCTGCTTTGCCAATTTTCCTGAGATTAGTGTAAATCGTTTTTCACCTTTTAGTTTACCTGAGGGTCCTTATCATCCTGCAATGTGTATTACCTTTCGTTACAAGCATGATGGTTCTTTAAACTTCTCTAGCCTTCCAAATTCAACTTTTTCAAATAGATATTATGATTTCCATAAAATCAATATTGTATTGCTAAAATATCATCTTTCACATATGAGGCTTGATTTCTCAACCGGAAGTATTGAAAGCTTATTGCCATCGTTCTACAATGCAATCAATCTAGTTATTGCTGCGTCTGTTCCGATCAAGCAGTGCCGACCTCGAAGCAGGTGTCCCCCGTGGCTTAATAAGACAATTAAATATTACAAGTGGCTCTGCTCTCGACTATTTCGCTTGCTCGGTGGCAAGGCATAGATTTAACTCCCTCAACCACAATTATTATTGCAGATACCTTCAGTTCATTAAGTCCTCTCTGTTTGCTAATCCTAAATACTTTTTTAAATTTGTTAATTCAAAAAGAAAAATTTCCACACGTCCCTCGCATGTTTCTTTTAATGGCCCTGATACTTCGGATGATTTTGAAATCTCACATCTGTTTGTTGAGTACTTCCGACGAAACTTTTCGATTTATCAGCAAACTACCCATATCCTATAACTAACTTGGTTTCAATACCTAAGTTGGTTATTTCGGAAGATGACGGTTTTAAAGGGTTGAGTTCTTTAAAATACAGTTGCGCGCCTGGATCTCATGGAATTCCATTATGCGTACGTAAATCTTGCGCTATCGAGCTATGTGGTGTTATCTCCAAGATTTTTAATCAGTCCTTGAATTTAGGTGTTTTCCCTTTGTGTTGGAAGTGTGGTTTTCTTATTCCTATTCACAAAAGTGGGAGTAAATAACTTGGTGAGAACTATAGAGGCATCGCCAAGTTGAGTGTCTAGCTTAAACTATTCGAGCGAATTGTGACTCAGCATTTGGCCTTTGCCATCAAATCGTATATTTCTCCATTCAACATGGCATTCCAACATGGCTTTCGAAAAGGAAGATCTACGGTCACCAAACTGTTAGGGTTTACTTGTCATGTTTTCAAGGCTTTTTCTAGTAGTCTAGGTCTCGCACTGATGTCATATACACTGATTTTAGCGGAGCGTTCGATTTGGTTAACCATAAATTACTTATCTTTAAACTCCAAGCCTCTGGCTTCCCTTCCCATTTAGTGAAACGGATAACATCCTATCTGCATAATAGGTCATTCAGGGTTTTGTGCAACTTCACCACCCCAAATGAATGCCCCGTTACGTCAGGCGTATTTCAAGGTAGCCACTTAGGACCCATTTTATTTAATCTATACATTAATGATTT
>KK502501.1:508632-587440 GCA_000688735.1 Glossina austeni | reverse complement strand
AGGTGCGCGCTTGGTTTTATAAAGAGGTGGTCCAAAGAGCTTGATGATCCGTACATTACCGAAAGGCTGTACATGTGTTTGGTTAGACCTATACTCGAGTATGCCTCTGTTGTGTGGCCTCCTTCATATGGGTGCTCTGTAGATTCAATTGAATCTGTTCGAAAGCAATTCTTGTTGTTTACCCTTAGGAATTTGGGTTTGGATCCGATTGCGCCCTATGAAAATACGTTGCTTCTCTTGTCCTTACCGTCCCTTGACAAACGTAGATTTCTTTTTGGGGTTTCCTTCTTAATCAAAGTAATAAATGGTGCTATTGACTCGCCGTCATTACTTAGAGAAATAAGTTTTAATGTCCCGAACCACTTCTCTAGGCACTTTATCTTGGTTAAGCTTAGTCAATGTAAATATAATTATGAGCTGGTTAACCCGCTCAGAGTTGTTTGCAAGAACGTAAATGACGTCTATCGCTTATTCTCATTACCGGACTCTTTAAATTCCATGAAAGCAACATTGCTTAATACGTATGATTTACCTATGTCGTACTTAAATTAGTTATTATTCTAAAATTCGCTGCACTTTTAATTGATGATAAAATAGACACACACATAAGCCCACAGTTGTGCTTTGAAGAGTGCTGTTTATGCAAGCACCAGGCTTTCACCGTATTGTGTTCTGTTCGATCAACACATGTTAAATAAGTGCAAATCCTATGCACTATTACAAAGTCTAGACCTTTTATAAGCTCCTTCCCCGTTATGAAAGACGGACGAGAAGCTATAGTTGATTCGTGAAAAGGCTCACGAAAACCTTAGAAAATCCTACACTCCGGCGACTACCTACAACTTACGTTCACGTTCAACAACCAAAACCCCTCACTTTAATAACGGACTTTTCCTAGCAGGACTTTTAGAATTGACTTTAATTCTTCTCATAAGAATTCTTTCCTGGTTGAAATTTTATATTACGCTATTAGACCAAGTTCAAAGAGAATTATCATAACTATGTCTCCACATTGGTTTTGGTCGATTTCTTTCTATTTGGCAGTTTTGGTGCTATCTGCCGGGCGTTCTTTTTGAGTATTTGCATAACGTCACAGAGTATTTTTCTATTAGTATGACTTTAATCTGCAGTTTCAACTTCCCATAATTTTCAGATGACAGTGGCCCTATTTTTATAGCACCAGCTACTTTTATTTTATTTATTCATTACGCGAAAAACTCTGTTTATTATTTATTTGTTTACTTGTTTGATTTTATTTATTTACTATTTTTTTTTTTGCTTAACTTTCACGAAGGTGTATAGAGCTGCTAAATAACCGTACTTTATATTAACCCTATATTCACTGTATTTTATTTGATAAGATGTAACGATGATGTGATCTTTTCCTCTCCATTCGAAAATACCTTTAAAATGAATTTTATATAGTCCGGTGGCTTCAAAAGTATTCAGCGAAGTTCCAAGTGTAGTCGTAAACCATTACTCACGCACTGATTGACAATTGAAATTGAAGTCTTACCAACACCAAAACAGTGAGCTGACGTGGCTCACAAAACATATTGAGTACAGCAAGGAAGAGCAGTGAAGTATTCCGAGTTTCAAAAAAAGAAGAAGGTAAGAAATTAGTTTTATTTTAAAATTTAGTTTAAACTAGCTTAAAAACATTTTTAAATGTTTGAAAAACAAAAATTAGAAACAAATAATTCCTAAAAATTATCCGCAAACGTAAGAAAAAAGGGAACAGAATGTAAAAAAAAAAAAATAAATAAAAACAAATAACAAGTCTTATACATCATTTATGCACATATTTAATGTGTGCAAACTGCGGGGGTGCAACGCGTATCCGAGTTCGTCACCAAGTCGATAACTGATAAACATTTTGGTCCCAATCGCGTACAACCTTCGTGAAAATCTCGTTGTTATCATTCGTATGTGAATGAAAAAGCAGAAAAAAAGGAAAACTTTTGTTTATATTTAATTGTGGGTGTAAAAATGCGAAAAATAGCAGCTGTCTGTCCTCTCTGATAAATATACAAGCAAATTTAAAAATTTGCAAAATTTGAATCTAA
This sequence comes from Glossina austeni, assembly GCA_000688735.1. Taxonomy (NCBI): domain Eukaryota; kingdom Metazoa; phylum Arthropoda; class Insecta; order Diptera; family Glossinidae; genus Glossina; species Glossina austeni. Next base: position 585,374 of record KK502501.1, on the reverse strand, counting down.
TGGTGATTGTGATTAAAAGGGGAATTTACTCTAGTGGACAGAAAAGCCTTTAAATGTAAGATTCTTGGAAACGTTTAGTGCCGCCATGTTTTGGTTTAAAGAGTTAAGTTTCAAATTTCCCGCTTTGGGAAATTTTTATGATTCTGGTGCGAGGCGGCTGTTCCAGGCTTCCTCATCTTCGAAGATTGCAGTTTTCTCTTGAATAAAAAACCCTGATTTCTCTTAATTTCAACACTCGTTTATTAATTGGCTCAATGATACCAACGAAAGCACAGCCCGAAAAAAAAAATTAGGAGTTGACTATAAAATGGCCTAACGATTAATAATTAGAATTTCAATAAATACACTTAACTTAAATACGGTGGTCATCGGGCAAAACGGATGGTTTTCTGTAATAATATATCCAGTTAAGTACCTAAAGTGTGTAATCCAAGCGGACGACGACGTTCTCTATCATATCATTGTCATTATTTAATAAAGGCAAACCATATTTTTATAATTTTATTTATTTATATTAGAGGCGTATACCAATGTTAAATTTTATTTTACGAACACAAGTTAGTTTAAGTACGACATAAGAACATCGCGCATATTGAGCAAAGTTGCTTTAATAGACTTTAAAGAGTCCGATAATGAGAATAAGCGATAGACGTCATTTACGTTCTTGCAAACAACTCTGAGCGGGTTAACCAGCTCATAATTATATTTACATTGACTAAGCTTAACCAAGATAAAGTGCCTAGAGAAGTGGTTCGGGACATTAAAACTTATTTCTCTAAGTAATGACGGCGAGTCAATAGCACCATTTATTACTTTGATTAAGAAGGAAACCCCAAAAAGAAATCTACGTTTGTCAAGGGACGGTAAGGACAAGAGAAGCAACGTATTTTCATAGGGCGCAATCGGATCCAAACCCAAATTCCTAAGGGTAAACAACAAGAATTGCTTTCGAACAGATTCAATTGAATCTACAGAGCACCCATATGAAGGAGGCCACACAACAGAGGCATACTCGAGTATAGGTCTAACCAAGCACATGTACAGCCTTTCGGTAATGTACGGATCATCAAGCTCTTTGGACCACCTCTTTATAAAACCAAGCGCGGACCTATCTTTGCTTAACAGGAGCTCTATGTGCAAGTTAAAATGCAACCTATTGTCAAAGAAAACGCCTAACGAACGAATCGACGTGCTCCGACTTGTGCGAATCTATGAAATACTGGGTAATGAATGACTTCCTTCTTGAGAAAGTAAGCTTCTTACATTCCAAGTTATTCAGGTCAATTTGAAGCTGACGTGATTGCGATTCTATGGAAAAGGAAGAAAACAGTTTCACATCATCAGCATACATTAAGATCTGGCTAGATTTAATCGCCGAAGGCAAATCATTAATGTATAGGTTAAATAAAATGGGTCCTAAGTGGCTACCTTGAAGTACGCCTGACGTAACGGGGCATTCATATGAAGTAGTAAAGTTACACAAACCCTGAATGACCTATTATGCAGATAGGATGTTATCCGTTTCACTAAATGGGAAGGGAAGCCAGAGGCTTGGAGTTTAAAGATAAGTAATTTATGGTTAACCAAATCGAACGCTCCGCTAAAATCAGTGTATATGACATCAGTGCGAGACCTAGACTACTAGAAAAAGCCTTGAAAGCATGACAAGTAAACCCTAACAGTTTGGTGACCGTAGATCTTCCTTTTCGAAAGCCATGTTGGAATGCCATGTTGAATGGAGAAATATACGATTTGATGGCAAAGGCCAAATGCTGAGTCACAATTCGCTCGAATAGTTTAAGCTAGACACTCAACTTGGCGATGCCTCTATAGTTCTCACCAAGTTATTTACTCCCACTTTTGTGAATAGGAATAAGAAAACCACACTTCCAACATAAAGGGAAAACACCTAAATTCAAGGACTGATTAAAAATCTTGGAGATAACACCACATAGCTCGATAGCGCAAGATTTACGTACGCATAATGGAATTCCATGAGATCCAGGCGCGCAACTGTATTTTAAAGAACTCAACCCTTTAAAACCGTCATCTTCCGAAATAACCAACTTAGGTATTGAAACCAAGTTAGTTATAGGATATGGGTAGTTTGCTGATAAATCGAAAAGTTTCGTCGGAAGTACTCAACAAACAGATGTGAGATTTCAAAATCATCCGAAGTATCAGGGCCATTAAAAGAAACATGCGAGGGACGTGTGGAAATTTTTCTTTTTGAATTAACAAATTTAAAAAAGTATTTAGGATTAGCAAACAGAGAGGACTTAATGAACTGAAGGTATCTGCAATAATAATTGTGGTTGAGGGAGTTAAATCTATGCCTTGCCACCGAGCAAGCGAAATAGTCGAGAGCAGAGCCACTTGTAATATTTAATTGTCTTATTAAGCCACGGGGGACACCTGCTTCGAGGTCGGCACTGCTTGATCGGAACAGACGCAGCAATAACTAGATTGATTGCATTGTAGAACGATGGCAATAAGCTTTCAATACTTCCGGTTGAGAAATCAAGCCTCATATGTGAAAGATGATATTTTAGCAATACAATATTGATTTTATGGAAATCATAATATCTATTTGAAAAAGTTGAATTTGGAAGGTTAGAGAAGTTTAAAGAACCATCATGCTTGTAACGAAAGGTAATACACATTGCAGGATGATAAGGACCCTCAGGTAAACTAAAAGGTGAAAAACGATTTACACTAATCTCAGGAAAATTGGCAAAGCAGAGATCAAGCAGTCTACCATTGCAATTAGAGATACGGTTGCATTTAACTAAATTACGATCAAATTATTCATTAAAAAACACAACAGCTTTTGAGGCAAATTGAAGTCACTCAACACAATGAGAAAATCAGTAGGTTTAGATTGGTTGGCCACTTCGTAAATGAGGACGGCCTGTTTCTTATATATGGAGATGTCCGAATTTGTGGAAATATAGGAACGGGTTACATATAACTGATTATTAGCAAATTTCGCTCGAATGGCGATAAATTCAATGTCGGGAGTTGTGGAAAATTCAATTGAGTACGACGGGACTGCCGTAAATATGGCAACTAAAACACCACCACCAATACGATACAGATATCTGTATGTGTTTTAACGTCTGGACCTGGCATGCGCCTTAATCAGACGGGTTGCCTACAACCATTGGCAATCAATTTAGTTGAATGAGGACCCCTCAGGGAGAGAGACAATCTCCATTGAAGGGGGCCTCGTTACCCTGAAGTCCCGCAATAGAAAATGGGTGTGGCCAAATTAACATTTAATGGTATACGACGAGGCCTATCTAAGCACCTCTTAGATAGCTCCCCGCGAAACTTTGGGGCAACCACAGCCACCTCGAATACTCCCCAATGCGATGCAGTTCATCATTTCTGAAAACCTGACACGAATTATGGAATAGTTCCGAAAAATGTAGATCAGGTTTTAACCAAGTTTCAATGAAGGCCAAATAGGAAAACTCCTTGCTCACTGAATTAAGAAAAGTAGAGCGCATTTTTGAATGTAGGCCCCCAACATTTTGGTAAATGAGATATAATGGGCCTGAAACATTTAGTTTTTTGAAGGGGAAAGGATTACTGCATTAGCATTAGCATTACGGGAACGATCTCGAGGCATAAATTCCTTAATTAGGATTCCAACTGGCCACAATAGTTTTTTTAACAAAATATCCATGCTTTCCGTCGGAACTAGCATTTTAAAAGACGAGATTTCTCTAGATCGAGAAGGAGCCATTTTGAAAATGCTAACACGCTTTAAATTGACTGTTGGGACTTTCACCGCCAGATAACTTTTTATGTTACCCGCGGATGTATCAGGTGCCACTCTTAACACAAATATTGCCTTTCTGGGAGGAACTGCCGTCAAGCAAATATCATCTCTACTAGGAATAGGAGCGTTCACGGCTGCGGCGTTATGAGATAGAGAGAAAATTGAGGGGATTACCACACTTGCACGAACAGCTTGAAACAAAAATTGTCAACAAATTAAACTAAACTTCCCACTTTCGTTGACACTGTAAATATAGAGCGAAAGCAAAACAAACTGCAAACACATATTAAGAGAAAAAAGAGAGACTTTTACCAAGAGCTCTAAATGTTAATTGCACAAAACTAAATTGAATTTCACGTAAAAGATTAATATGTTTCATATAAATTAAATTAAAAACTTTATTCTATTAAAGATTTTAATAACTTAGACCCGAAAAAAGCAAAACAGCTAAGATATACAATAAGGAATTGAAATATTTCTTGTACAGAATTAAAACGCAACTACAACATACACGCCATACTATATATTATATCTATAATTTTAAACCATCTTTTTTATATATGTATGTGTTTTTTAATATGTATAGTTTTAAACAATTTTTGTGTAGACATATGTATTATATACATAAGTTCCAATCAATTTTACATACACATGGGTATGTCTACGTTATTCTTCGTTTGTTCACCTTCTTCACAGTAAAAAAAAAGACTTTCCTTTTCTTCATTTTTGAGAATTAGTAAAAAAAAATTTTACTAAAGAAAACGACCCTTGCAGTGAAGCACTGATTGGAGACTGTGTTTTTTAAAAGCAAGAAAACACGCCTTATTCGAACATCATCTCGAACTTCTTCACCTCCTTTTTACTCTCTATGTTATTCCTCTCCTCTCACAACTAAAACTTATGTTTGCCATAAACTGTATCTTCTTGTCTAAATGTGTCTATTGCCTAGTGAGCAAGAATTGCAATAAGTCACACCAGTTGCATAAATCAAAATCCCCCTTATATTATAGAGACGAACCTTGGACTTTTTGTCCTCTTTTTATAATTGCTCCCTTTTAATTTAGCTATTATTATTAAGAATATAAAGAAAAATACATATATATTGTTTTTTTTTGCAAAGTACAATGCTAAAAACAGACCGACAGAAACCAGATGGGGGATACACGGATGTGACAGTTACAAAATGGTCTCTATCTGAATCACTTGCTAGAAGTTTTGGAATTAGACGTCAGTGGCATTATTTTTATACCATTTGAAAAAAAATTTAAAGGTATTTTAATTGCAATTACCAGTGCATTATTTTTGAAGTATAAAATGTCCAATTTTGTTAATTTAATTTTATAAAAGTCGATATCGTAATCCGAGGTGTTGGCCGATGTCAGTATGTTATGATGTAGAATGTGGTCTTTTGCGAAGGATATGCTATCTTCAATTTGACTTACTCTGTCTTCGATAAATTTTAGTTTAAACAATATGTTAGAGTAAGACAGTTGTCTTGCAATTTGCTTTTATGATTTCAATTCATAGAAAAAGTTTTAGTTGTATTTCTGGCAGATTTCATGTTAGCTTTTAGTAAGTTAATGTGGTCATGAAAATGCTCCTTTGTTATGATTTGTTTATTTGAACGCTCGATATCATTGCGACTGTTTGCTGTCATTACTTTTAGATTTTCGATTGTGTTTTCTTTGTGCTTTATTCCAAATAAACATTTTCGTATAGAAACCACAATATTTAATAAACGTCTTTTTTTCCCAAAAATCTTATTGGAAATTTTTTTCTGGAGATCTTATTATAGATATTTACAAAAGCAGAACATAATAAAAATTCAACCTGAAAACTATTGTAGCATGGGGGGAAGCTCGTCGTAGATATCAGGAACCAGATCGCTTGCCCTCTAGCAGAATCATTATATTTGCTGGGATTGTGTCACAATGAGGAACAACCCACTTCAAAGGATCAGGAATAGTAAAGCTGAAGAAAGGAATCCTACATTAACCTTAACCACTTAATACTAATCAACAGAATCATATATAAATTGCGTATTTTGTAAATGTTGATCAAAATTCTCAAAACAGGGTATTGTTTCTGGATTAATTTATACTCTGATATACAAGCTCTGATATATAGCTGTGGAAATAAACTTGAACAGAAAATTTACAATACTAACACTTTATATTCCTCCCTCGAAATACATTTCCCAACAAGAACTTTGCAATTTGTTCTCCACATTATCTCCACTGCTAGTTTTTAATGGAGACTTTAATAGTTGCAACCCAATTTCCGAAGTTTTGTAAGAAACAATTCTCGCGCTACGGAAAATTAAAATCGATTTATGGAATTTTTTCAAAGGACCCCTAATCGCACAAATTTCTTGTTATATGAAAATACTAACGATCAATTTCGGACGGAATTAAGGAAATCGGAAACTATGTGTTTTGAACAATATTCCAACACAATTCATAGGAGCACTTGAATCAAAGTAAATAAAGTAAAGAACAGTAAATAAACTTGTAAGTCGTTGAAACCAAAACTGATCGCCATAAGCTTCTGAATGAATTTTGTCGGCTTCGATAGCAAATGTCTTCAAATTAAACAACAAAAATTATGAAGATTGAAAATGCATTTTTCAGAAAAACTGTTATTTTATGTATGAGAAGGTCGAAACCATCGGATTTAATCGCTATGTGCACTGGTATTTCGCATTTCTTTGTCATTTTTACCTGGAGAAACTGCGGGCCAAAATATATGCAATCTCTTGAAACCTTTGTTCTTCATTCCGTAGTACCTTCTTCCATTGCCCGGCTATCACCAAAGAAGCTTCATCCAACGCTGCATATTCACCATATGAGAAATCATTTTTACTACCCTTTCGGTACATATTTCAATTCAAAAATTAGTTAATTAATTTTATTTTTTTCTTTATTACATAGTGTAACGTCCGCGTCCAAATGTAGCGTAGTGTTTCTGTCGGTCTGCTTTGACCACTACTCTATCACAATAGAGTAAGTAATATCGTAATAACTGCCTGCCGTTATTCGACATCACATTTTGCAAGAATAGCGGCTTGCCGCTATGCAAAATAAGAAAGAAAACTGATTTGGCTTTTGGTGAGGAAAGATCTGAAACAGAATGTTGAGTTAAATAAGAAAGAAAAAGAATTTTGTTTTGATCGATAAGTGAAGAATGTAGAAAATTATTGGTAAAAGATGACATTTTATAAAACAAATGGTTGTGAAGTATTAATAAAGTATTATGAAAAGTTTAAGCAGAAAAATGTTTTGTAATAAAAAGAAATATGAAAGGATTTATATAAAAAAAAGAACACAAATGCATCAACATGGCAAATTAAACGTCACTGGAGTAAAGAAAAGAAAAAAACTACACGGATAAAGAAATGTGTTTGGAAGAGAAATTAAGAAAATTAAATAAAGAAAATTTTGAAATTGTTTATAAATACAATAAAAGTTGCTAACAAAAAGCTTTCAAATTAGAAATTTAATTATGTACGGCTAAACTTTCTCAGATTTTCACATTACGGTTACAGCTATTTTATTGGTGTAAATAACGTCTATTTAACAAGAACAAAAAGAAAAAGAAAAAAGTTGACATTGAGAAAAATTGTAAGGTATAACAAATATATTGGATCACATATATATTGTATCATAATATGAAATAAGCTGAGTTGATTAAAATAAGTTTTAATTAAATTCTTCTTCTTTATTATTAACATTCGTACGTGAGTGCATGTCAGTTAAGTGTCCATTAGAGCTGTTTAAATGGTTACAATTTTATTAATTAATTTCGAATAAAAAAATTATGCCATATTTTTATGGCACAAATTCTTGAAATATCTAAGCAAAAAAAAAATAATTCTGTTATGAACAGCAACAACAACAATAAGAAGAAAAACCATAAAGGATCATTAATGTCAATGGCATCTAAAAGACAAAACTATCAAGAAATCGGTGTAACCAGACAAAAGCTTAAAAAAAAATCGCGAACATTTTTTTTATTATAATTATTGTAACAAATAAATCGCAGGACAAATCATTAACCACAACTGAGGCGTCCTTTATAGTGCTCTCCGCTAATAACCAAAAAAAAAGAGTTCCTTGAATGTTTGTCTCATTAAAAGAAATTTGCTGAAGATTTTGAATGTCGTTGTCAATGCCGAAATCACTTCGTAGTTGGAAGTCTTCACTAGCACCATGCAAAGTTTGGATTCATCATGTCAAGAAGCTGATTTCATAATAAATGACACAGAAAAAACCTTAAAGGCTCCAATAGCAGTTTAACGCTTCCTAGCAGCGCTTCAATACTTAGGCAAACGCAGCAACAAAACACAATTATCCTACAATAAGGTTATGATTTCTATTGTATTTTAATTTCCTTTTATATTTTTTTAAAAAAGAGAAAGAAACGGAGAAAGGATAATGCCTACCTAAGGAGAGAAGCGGAGTACGGGTGGCTGTGCGCGCGAGTGGGTGTATGGAGACGGGGAACGTGACGCACTAGGAAGGGACTTACGAACAGCGAATGGTACAGACAACGGGCCGCACAGACAGAATTGACTCGTGGGCCCAGTCATAGTGCATGAGCTTTTTAAGGATTTCGTAAAATTTTTTTCTTTCTTTAACTCATATTTTAATTTTAGTTTTTGTCATGCGGCACGGCAACCTGGTAAATTGTGTAAACTCTCTACCGCGCAAACAACTACGCCACGACAGTCGTTTTAAACAAAATGTGTCTTAATTTAAGTTAAAATTTCCAACAATTTTTTACCATATTGTTACGGAAATCCCAAATCCAGTTAATACTAACTAATTTATTTTCCCCAAATAATAAATTTCCTAGCGCATATTCGCGGAAAAACAGAGAGGGAAAACCCAAGTACACATTCGCGGCGTGTCATGCAGCTGCCGGTCGAGGAAAACGATTAGCGAAAAAGCAGGTTAACAGATTAAAAATGAAGCCGTGAAGTTAGGTGATAGTAACATGCTTGTAAAAATGTATATAAATAGACTATTTGCGGAAGGCAGAGTTAGTCAGACAAGCACACTGAGTCGTACAAGAACATTTGAGTCGAAGAAGAATATTAGAATTCAAAAATCCAAATTAATCACCCCGTACACAAAAGTGTGCCAATATTTACAACCTTAGCTAGTGCTATTCTTCAGGCAACAAACTTTGTTAGTGAAGATAAACTTGAAATGTCAGTCGTAAAACCAATTCGACGTAATTTAAAATAATTGTGAATATTTTCAGTATTAAATTCATTATAAAAACAAACCTACTTACTTTATTGCTAAAAATTTTCTCATTTTTTGGACAATACTTTGACAGTTTCTATCTGGAAAATGAAAGTCTATGGTATGCTTGGAGATATTTTTCTATGAAAATTATAAAAGATTGACGACTATTAACGGCTATTGATCTATGTATCGACGTGGATTATTTCACTTGTAGTAGATGGAGTTAAAATGTGATGGAATTTCGGTTTTATTGGATTATTGTCACATTTTACAGATAAACAAAGTCACAATTATTTATGATTCGATGTTTATTATCGATGTTTTTAACTCGAGAGTGTATACTCTATGTTTGATTTAAATATAATATAGAATAATTCCTGAGTTACCAGTTTAACTTTTGTGATATAAATCTATTTACCTTACCAGACATGTTCTGAAAAATTTTTTTAATCGCTTTTTAAAACTTATGGTAAAGTTCATTCGTCTATTTTACGGTCACTGTATATAGTGTCATCGCATTTCTGAGAGTTTGAATGTGGTCTATCTATAAATAGTCTGCGTTTACCGAATGAAAGTGCTGCTTCATCATTTTTATTATCTGTTATTATTATTTGCTTTTTGAATTTATTAACAGCTTTATCTAAGATTGAGAAGTACTCCTCCCGAGAGTGATTTGTATCCGCCACTAAGAAAAAAACGCCGCCCTCATTTGACGAATTTCCCCTTGTGTTGATATCCGCAACGCACACTAAATTACTCTCATTTACAACACAACACAACAAATCAGCAACTTGATTTTATCTATACTTAATGTATGAAATTTTTACATTGTAGACCATTAAATGGACTAATCAACGTTGCAGTCTCAGGCTGAAGTAATTTCCATTACTTTTAGCTTGTAACCATCGAGTTGGTCGGTGAACGGCGTTCATATCAAATTCAATACCATAGAAGTAGGATCCAAAATATTTGACTGCCCAAACTGTAGCTAGTGATTCCTTCTCTACAGTCCAGTAGTTTTTTTTCGTGAGCATTAAGTGTTACTGAGGCAGTTTTAAAACAGCTCGATTGTGAAAGTTTTTCACCGGCACTCAGTTGATTGCGGATCCTAAGCGATTTTATAAATTTATAAACCTGAAGCGGAAGGTGGCGGGTGTCCCATCTGTTACGATATATGACGATAAAGAAGGCTGGAATGAGGCGGGTATTTTAGACGTTTTGCTAACTATTGTAATGTATTTACAAAGAGCTGTTGCTACACTTGGTCCGCCTGGCTAGGCCAGCTAGATTTACAAAAATAAATTATAACTAATTTTTAACCTATCGGGGTTACTAATGGCGTGACGTCACATAACAGCCCTACGGTCCGCCGGTATTCTCCTGTCCGTTATCTATCTATTTCTATGTATTTGTTGGTCCGTTAAATCACCGTCCGTGATTACACCCACACACGCTCACACACTCACTTACTTACTTATCTCATCTTTGCGAAACCTCTTATTCTTCTACTCTATAAATGTCATAATAGACAATAATTTAATAAAACAATATACTGTGAGGCCGTTTCGACCCTTTCCTTTGGCTGGGGCAGCTCAGCGGCCCAGGGAAGGAAAGCAAACACAAGAAAATTTATATTTGCAGGCACTTGGTTCTTCTTTTATTAAGTGACTGATGTTACGCCTCTACGGTATGGCCGTGCGGTGCCGGCTTCGGTGTGGCGAATGTTGTGGACTTTCCGGGGTGTTTGTTGATATCGTGGGTAGGTTGTGTGGCCGCGTTAGCGGCTATTGCGCTGAGATATCTGATAAGGATGCGGAGCCTATTGCCTACGCAGGGCTGGGTGATGTCGTCTTATTATGGTGCAGAGCCTGTTGCCTGTGCAGAGCAGGGTGCCGCTATTTGTTAATGTGACAATGCAGAGCCTGTTGCCTGTGCAGAGCAGGGTGCTATTATTTGTTAATGTGACAATTCAGAGCCTGTTGCCTGTGCAGAGCAGGGTGCTGTCGTTGTATTATGGCGCAGAGCCTGTTGCCTGTGCAGAGCAGGGTGCTATTATTTGTTAAAGTGACAATGCAGAGCCTGTTGCCTGTGCAGAGCAGGGTGCTATTATTTGTTAAAGTGACAATGCAGAGCCTGTTGACTGTGCAGAGCAGGGTGCTATTATTTGTTAATGTGACAATGCAGAGCCTGTTGCCTGTGCAGAGCAGGGTGCTGTCGTTGTATTATGGCGCAGAGCCTGTTGTCTGTGCAGAGCATGGTGCTGTTATTTATTAATGTGACAATGCAGAGCCTGTTGCTTGTGCAGAGCAGGGTGCTGTCGTTGTATTATGGCGCAGAGCCTGTTGCCTGTGCAGAGCAGTGTGCTACTGTTTTATCGACGTCTTCGACTTTCCGACGTTGACGTGTCGGGTCGTTGGCCGTTGGTCACTGGTCCCTTTCAACGTTCTGGTACCTCTGGCTTTCCGACGTTACGAGGCCGGACCGTTGGCCAGGGAGGTACGGGCTGCGTCAACCTTGGCCCCTCTGGGCACACATCTGGTTGACAAACCCTTGGCTGGGGATGATTTGTGGCCGTGGTTTTGTCGTTTATTGTATATAGAATCGTGGGCGGCTAACACTGTTTTCGCACGACAACAGCTCCGGAAACCGCTGCCACCGACGGCTGATATTACCGCTGACGATTGGTGTGGGGAGTGGTTAGTTCTAGCCGGGGTCATCGTTGTGTCTTGGCTAGGTCGTTGTAACCTGTTGTTCTGTTAATTGGGTTATCGGCTCGATTGGTCAGCAAAGATGTAATTCCAGCTTGGTTGAATCTGTTGAAGCATTCGCTTGGTGTGAGCTTAATCGGTTAAATTGTCGTTGGCTGATAATATTTTGGCTTATTCGTTGAGGACGTGTTCATATGTGGCTATGACTGTTGCAACCGTTGTTGATTATTGCTATGGTTGTTTACGCTACTTTCGTTATCGCAAATATTATCAGTCATATTATCGTTGTTTTGTAACGACGGTGTGACGGTGGTAAATTGATTTCCGAAATTCACCATTGAAGGTAAGTTTTTGGAGTGGCAGTGGCAACGACGGTGGCGCTGGTGCCAATGATGACGACGGTGACGTCGTTTGTGTGGTCAGCGCTGAAAGTCGTAAGTGAGAGGTGGGTGATAAGGAAACCGGAGTCGCAGGTGTGTTGAGGCATATTGGTGATGAAATTTTTTTTTTTGTTTCCTTGCTGGTCGTCACTTGTTAATTGGGGTAATCGTCGATTGGCAGCAGTTGCCGAGGTTTGAGTTGTTGCTGTTGTTGCTGTGGTCTTTATGTAGGGGGACCTTACACGTTGTTATTATTGTATCTGGTATTGTTGAGATCGTTGGTTCGAGGTTCGTTGTTGTTGGTAATTACATGGATGACGTGGTTGTTGAGACGCGAGTTGGAGTATAATTTGTTGTCGTGATCGTTGCTTCGGCGAGTGCAACTTACAGTTGTGGCTGATTTCATTACCTGTTGTGAGGCCTGCACTTCTCTAAGACCCGTTACAGTTATGGAATTTTGCTGCGGCAGGATGTGCCGCTGTGGCGACAGAGATTTTGCTGGTGCGAGCATTGGTGATGTTGTTATTCTGCCATGGCGTAGTGGTGAGCGGCTGCCTCTCCGCTGGGCATGGGTAGCTCCGGGTTCGGTAGTGGGCTTGGTGTCCTGCAGATGGACGCGTTTTAGCGCCCGCGTAGTGGTGTCCTCGACTTGGAGGATATTTGGGGATTCGAACCTTACCACAGTGTAGGGCCCTTGGAACCGGGGTGCCAACTCGGCTCCGAACTGGTTGGCCGCCTTCGAAAGAGGATGGAGGCGGATTAGTATCCAATCTCCCACTCGGGGTTGCCAACGGCGGCGGTGGGCGTTGAAGTACCTTCGTTGTTCGGATGATGAGAACTCGAGGTTGTGAGTCCCTGCTCGGGCGCCAGGGACTTGGACCCTTTCCTTCGGCTGGGGCAGGTCAGCGGCCCAGGGAAGGAAAGCAAACACAAGAAAATTTATATTTGCAGGCACTTGGTTCTTCTTTTATTAATTCATTACATTTGGTAAATTTCATCAGAGTTTATCAATTGTATTCGGCTGTCTTTGATTCTTCTTTCATTAATTGATCACATTTAGTAAATTCTATCAGAGTTTATTAATTGGCTTCTGCTGTCCTTCTCTTCGTTTTCTCTCAATCACTTTTATTTAATCGCGATATTCATTTACCGATGTTCATGAAACTAGTTCGACTCCCTGGCGCGAGAGCCTAACTACAACTTATCGGCTCGAGAGCCCAACCGCGACTGGCTCGAAAGCCAAACTTCGACTTCTTGCCGGCCCGAGAGCCCAGCATTGACTGCCTAAAACTAACTTTCTCTAACCTACTGGTAACCTATACTTATTCTATCTTATGCTATCCCTAATCTATCCCTAAACTATTTCTTACTCTGCTCCTAAGCTATTCCTAAGCCATCACTTATTCTATTCCTAAGCTATTCCTAAGCTATTACTTATTCTATTCCTAATCTATTCCTAAACTATTTCTTATTCTATTCCTAAGCTATTCCTAAGCTATTACTTATTCTATTACTAATCTATTCCTAAGCTATTACTTATTCCATCTTAAGCTATTCTTATTTTAGCACTCCCCCTCCATAGAGACGGAGAGTCCGTGAAGCCAAAACGAGGGCACGACTTTGGGTCCTCACAATACATTATTTTTTTTTTTTTAATGTTTTCGTTTAATTTTGTTTAATTAATTTCTCCTCTTGACACATTTATTATTTGGTGTGATTTTCTTCTTCATTCCTTTGTTCACACGGCGCTTCCTTGGCTAGATTGGAGCACTTGTACGCCATTAAAGACGATTTCTTATTGTTCATATCTTTCATGAATTCATAAAAAAACATGTAAAGGCCTATGTAAGGTATTCACAGTTTTAGATCTATATTCGAATAGGCACGTATATGCGAATCAAGTTTTGTACTTTTTTTTTTTTATAAGTGTATAAAATTTCTGTTTTGTAAATTACACGGGCGGTCGTTAAAGGAAAATTCCGTAGTTACGCCCCCATGCTTATGCAAATGTCATGCTTAACTATCCTCTTAACTATCCTTGATAGCTTCTCATCTAGTAACTTTATATCCTTAGATTTGCGATGTATCAAAGCACAAGGCAGCAAGCACTTAAATGATTTAAATAATTTCGCTAATATCTGTACTCATAAAGATTATCAACCTCATGGTTACGGAAAGACTAAAGGATATCTCGAAAACTGGGAACATTATTCCAACCCATTCTTATTCATATCAAAAACGCAAATCTGCGAATATGTGCTTTAATGAACCATCTTTTCTCATAGCTAATTTAAAAAATGCTGGTAAAATGGTTGTTATGCTTTCCCTCTACATCAGCAAAACCTATGATTGTGTGAACTTGATTAAGCTTGGCAGAATTCTCTAAAATTTTTCAATTCCCCCTCAAATACATCTGTGGATACTAAATTTTTTATCCGATCGTGTGTTATTAATGGGTACAGACAAAGTTGAAGTATACGGTGGCATTCCACAACGCAGCTACTTAGGCCCGATACCCTTTAATCAATATACAGCTACTTTGCATGATCTTCAAGATGACAAAACTCATATTTTTCAATATGTAGATGATTTCCTAATTGTATCTGCGGATTCATCTTTTTCAGTGGTTGTGAATAATCTCTCGATAAAAGCTATTCTGTTTTTCGATGCAAGCGTCAATCTCAATTTACATTTTAACTCCAGCAAAACAAAGACTATTTATTTTGTCAAAAGTTCTAAGGAAATCAGGCTCTTTATTAGAGAAACTTAAATGAATCACGTGAAATCTCATCGATTTCTTAGTAGAATTTTAAAGGACAGCGTAACTCTTCGTGGACGTTATGAGAAAGCCTTTAAAGACTGTCAATCTGGATGCAATATCATCAAACTTATGACAAACAATAAGTCAGGCCTGCCTCCTAAAAAAGCTCTGGCTGTGTACAAAGCTTTAGTCAGGTCTGAGATTGAATTTGCACATTTTGCATCTTGTAATTTCCCAAAATGTATTGAAAATCGAATGTTCAAACGTTGTACTGGACTGACTGCTCAACTCCTCAACTCCTCAAAATATTCTCACGTTATTTCTGATCAATGACTCGTTTCCGAAAGAGCTCTTTTTTGTACTGCCAAGGAGTTAATTAAGGCCAAGACAATTAATTCTTCCTTTTTTTAGAAAGTTATACCTCTCAGTGATACTGTTTCTTGCAGCTACACATTTTGTTATCGAAAACTCCATGACATTTTTGACAAGATGTATTCAATTCCTCTCTCGAATTTTGTTACCAACAAATGTAGTCTTCATGAACATTCTTGAATCGGTCTCCACCTCAAAGCCAAATGTCAATTTCTCTTATATAAGAATGTTATGTCAAGAAAAGCTTTTTTTCATTACAATAACGGCTATGATATTTGCCGCTGATGGTTCCGTCGAGCATAATGTATCTCGCTTCTCGGTAGTAAGGCATCTATCTAAAATAGTACACTGAGTGAAAGTGGCGGAGGAGCTTTCTTCGACTTTTACTGAATTGCTTGTCATCAGACATGCTATTACGGTAGCTATCACTGATGGTATCAAAAAATTTCTTCTTTTTTTGGATAGCAAGCCAGCTCTACATCTAATAAATAAAAGAGATGCAGATAATCAATATGTGTTTGATATACACAGGATGTTATATGAATCTTAAACGGATGACTGTCACCTTGTTTGGGTAACTGGCCACTGCGGCATTTTTTTAAATGAAAAGGCGGACTTTCATGCAAAAAGCGCTCAAGCTAATGGGATAATTTTATGCATCAAATATACTCGTAAGGAAGCAATACGGGCAATTGGTACCAAATCTTTCAACAACTAAATGATGAATTTAAAGAGATTGCGCATGTTAAAGCCTTTCCTATAAAATAAATACTACATTTCAATTTAAACCCTTATCAGAGGCGTCCTTCAACTCCTGGGAAATAAAAAATCTTTATAGACTCATGGGTGATGTAGCACTTATGATAGAGTGTATTTAAAAATGATTTGTGCTATACCGTGTGATATTTGTGAAGTTTGTAATATTAGCGAGTCTGCTGAGCATCTAATTTATAGATGTCGCAGCCTTGATGGTATTAGGAGTTCTTTTAGGTTCTTCAAATTATATAGCGATCTATTCGATCACTTTGCAGCAAAAATGTACCTCATTTCGGGGAACTAACTTGCTTTATTCGAAAAGCGAATTTATCTTTTTAATGCCTAATAAATTTTCTCATCATATATTATCTTTATAGCATTCGTTTTTTGTTTTCAGCCACAGTTTGCATTACTGTCAACAACTCAACAATCTACATTTGCACTTAACATATCGGCGTTAACTATCACGGTCGCGTTTTTTTGTTGTGTCTCATATACGTTTCTTGCTAACAAATACTGCTGTTTATTATCTGGACATATAAAGCTAAGTTTGGTCCATCTTAACTCAACATTGCGAAAAGGAAAAAAGAAAGCCAACGAGATATAGCTTATATGTTCAAATAAGAAAAATTTATAGATCTTCAATGTATATATATGATCAGATAAAATTTAAACGTGTAATTTTGGATTTTAAGACAACAAAATTGTAAGTTCAAAGTTTGTTAGTAAATAAAATATTTCATTTATTTATTGTTCGCACTGTTCGAACACCAAGTGAACGAACAATATGTTTTTTTTATTAATTTTTACTACAGCTGTTTTATCTTATGCTTAGTTAGTATTGATTTGATTGATCAAATTTGTATTTATAAGATAAATCAACTCCAAAATGAAAAATAAACTATTTCGATCAAAATTGTTTACTTCCAAGCAGCTGCACCAAAATTTTTAAATTTGTAAAGGGTAAGTAAATTAATTCTTCTTTCTTTTGCTTTCCACTCCAATTATTTCAATTCGATCAGAGCGTGCAATCAATTTTGTATCATCAATGCTTCCATGCATCATCACGTACGTCGCTACCACTGATAAATCGCAAAGCAATGACAAATAATAAAACCTCATCAAACTACAGGATATATTGGTTTTCTCACCAGCAGGCCAAACTCATTTTATCAAACAACCAAAAATCAAGTAAAGAAGTTTTATTTGGCTGTGGGGGAATCTCTCTTACACGGCATGGTCATAAAAAAGTGGATAGAAGAAAATTTATATATCATTTTAAAGTATTAGGAAATGTTGATCCACCACGTCGTGATGTTCACCATAATTAATTTAGAATTAACAGCTTAGCTTGTCGCATTCTACTCTTCAACCTCTTTAATTTCATACCCATATCGACTGTATTATTAAGAAAAAGTTAATCCACCACGTCGCGGTGTCCGGCATATTCATTTTAGAGTTAACACATTTTTAGGCAGACAATATATCTTCATTTGGGAAATGTACAAAAAATTCTATTTTGTCTAGGTTGTGATTAATAAGCGTAAGACCTCAAAAGAGAGAGAAAGAGGAGACAGACATCACATAGACGAACAGCAAGAATTGCATACTGATCAATAATGTATTGCAAACTTTATGACAAAATGAGCATACCCCCTTCCATCGATGGTGGGTATAAAAAAGTAAGTAAAATATTGTTAAATGTTATTAAATATCCAAGTAATGTTAAGGAAAACATATACATCAGGCGGAAAAATGCCCAATTCTTAGCGGAACGACCTTATATTTGCTATATTGAGGAAACTGGTGGGAGAGAAAATGAACTTAGAAACGTGTTTTCCCGCTAATTCTAGTCGTAGCTTTCTATTACGTTCTTACAGTTTGCGGAGAGCACAGTAATGGTTAAGTTCTGGTTTGGGCATGCATTGGAGCCAATGGTAACGGGAAACTGGTGTTTATGGATGGCGTTCTCAGCAAAGAGGATTATTTAAGGATATTAAAGGAAAACTTGGAAGAAAGTGGGGACAAACTTGATATTTTGAAAACATTCAAAGTCTAGCAAGATAACCTTATGCATAAGACCTGCTTAATTCAAGAATGGATCTTATATAACTGCCACAAAGTGCTTCACCCTCTTCCTCTATCATCATGCGCCCCATCAAAAATATGTGCGATGAATTAGATCGGCGTGTGCGGAAACACTCAATCTCTTATGTCCAAGATGTGAAAAATAGCCTACAAGAAGAATGGAGCCAGATACCTGTTTCCTACACAAGAAAAATATGTCAAAACGTTTAAATGACGTTATTAAGCAAAAAGGATACCGCACCGAATATTAATTCTTAATAACGTGCCGTTTTTTATTTTTTCATCCTTCCTTATATGAAAACAACCCAATATTAATAACGCTATGTTTTTTGAGTTCTTGAAGCTATTTAATTTAATATTCTTGTCTACTGGAATAATTTTTTTTTTTATATTTTAATAAGTATTTCCTAGTAGTAGAAAGTACCAAAATAAATTTTGTCAAGCGACAAAACCCAATATTAATGAGACTCACTATACATACATGTGTGTTCATGTGATAATTGAGTAAAATAAGAAGAGTTAATAAAAAATACCAGAATCAAGTAAGTGTATCAAAAATAAATTTCAAGAAGTTGAATTTAAAAAAAACCTCGTGTCGGCTTTTTTCACGTAATTTCCAAGAAGAAAAAAATTAAAAGAAGAGGTTCAGGCTGCGATATGAGATCTTCATGCAATTGAATCGTTCATGAAGATAGTGGACAAAGGGATGACACAGACAAACAATGCTGCAATTAACGGATAGGACAAACATACCACACTTGATATAAGTTATTTCTTTTTTTGCGATTTTTTTTCTTTCTTCATGCATTGCAATTTATCTTTCTTTTTGTACACGTCAACTGGGTTAGCCAGGCAAAATAAAGACAGCTCTAGCTCTGCATGTTACAATGTATATAAATACTTAAGCACCGTAAACTTAGCGGAAAAAGTTACAGTTTATTGTATGCACACAAAAGCAACATACACTGGCTCAGAACACTTGAAGTTAACAGTTATATGTTATGTGAATTCTTCACGTCAAGTACAGCTTAGTAAGTCTGTAATTATTAAAAAACCGAAGCAATTTAGAAAAAAACTAAAAGATTTATGGTTTTCGCACTATAAACATCGATCTGTAATTTGCTGTAAATGAAGACTTCATTTGATTTCTGTTGACACAACTGCTGTCAACAAAATGGATTTTCACAAATTTCGAAATATTTTTGAATAAGAGAAAAGTCAAATACAAATTTTTAGGAGAAAGTTGAAAGTAGTGTAAGGAAAATCAATTCAACACAATGGTTGGATACTGGTCATATCGAAAAACCGTCACCACCGAAGATTCGCAGGAATTTCGATGTTCACTTTTGTCAAGTTTAACTGCTTCAAAAACTGCAACCAGTCGATCGCGACCAGTGATTAGGGTTCTTTGTATGAGAAAATCGTTGAATTAGATGTTTAGCAAATGAAAAATCCTGGTCAATAGCGCGTATTAAACTTAAAACGAAGAGTACTTGTATGCTAAAAATTCCAATAGATTGGAACGTATCATCCTTGTTTAAAGTCTAAACGAATTAACCAACAGAGTCTTCTGGTTCTTAAGTTAAGTTACTTGCGTCTGGGTTTTATATGATTTTCCCATGTTAATCTTTTGTCAATATGCAAGCAAACTTATTTTACGTCGTTATTGAGAGGGATATTATTGCCATTAAAAAGCTGTAAAGAACAAAAATCTTATTTAGCGTAAACATAATATACGTAGATCTTCTAGCGTTTTTATAACATTCCATTTGTTCGTCCAAAGTCAAATTTTGTGGAGACGAATTTGTACTTCGTAGGAAACATTCATTGGGCCATAGGATGGATGTGTCATCAACGTACGTTGCAGTTAAAATTGCATAATGTACTGCACTTGCAACACTTCCTTGAGAAATTTTTACAATTGTACAAAAATTGCATCTATCTTTTTCAACTTTACCATAGAAAGGTCTGTTTTGCAAATTGAATTTAAGTAGCAACACCACACCGCAATTATTTCTACACGATTCCATCTTAACGTACTATTAAAAATTGTTGTTAAGAAAATGAAAGCTTTAATGGTGTTAAAGATTTAATACTTATTCCGCTAATGCAAACATAACTACAAGATTTGTTCAACTCTCTTTTTTTTCTGTTTTTATGACCAGCTACTCAGGGATTGTTCCCTATGGTGGGGAAAACTTATAGGAAGAGTGGGGTGAAGAAAGGGAGTTGTATATATGAACGTTCGACTTGAAAATGAAGACGTGAGGTACGGCAGCAAAGACCACTGCTGGTAGGTTGCTCGAAAGGACAGGCATCAAAAGCGACGTGTGGTGGTAGTGTGTTGTGCGGTATAACGGTAACTCCAAGACGAGAACGCTGAAAAAGACATGTAGTCCTCTTGTAGGACATAATCAGTGAGCATGTCTCTTTTATCTCTTTTTTTTATATTTTAATATGTATTTTTATGTTTGGACAATGGAGTGGGTTTAGCAAGCCTTTACAGCGTGTTGCCGTACATGCTTATACATACACATGTATCTCTTTTTAAAAATATTTTGCAAGTAATCAATATGAATTTACTCACGTGCAATTATTCCTCCTTTCTCTTAAAAAAAATAATATTTCCTTATATCGCAGTCTGTTTGAAAAACAGTTAATGCGGCCCTCTCTCTATGTAGATATTGACATACTATTTTTATCGCCAGATTCATATTTATTCATACATGTATATAAACATGTATAAAATAGTTTGCATTCCCGGGGATATTTATGTTCGGGTATATTTATGATTGTTTTTTTTCAAACTTGGAGTTAGAAAAATTCTGAAGTGCATTTCTCTTGAAAATAATATCCACGATCTAGTGATACGAACCGTATCTTAGAAAAGCGGAAATTTGTAACAATATTTTATAATTTAGTACATTAAATATATATAATACATATTAATCAGATTATGTAAGAAATTTAGGAATTGAATTCATTTTAGTTTATTATAAAATTAAGAATATATGTACATATATGTATGCGTGTGTGCGTATTCTTTGTTAGTATGCGAGTTGGTGGTAGAATCGTCAAGATATACTGCTAGCAGCATGCAGGATTCGACCATAAGTTAAACATTCCTTCTTCTTGAGGACGGTCCTTTGCGTCTGCCTTCTCTTCTTGCTTTCGTAAATGCATCTCACCTCATCCACCAGGATCTCGACCGGGATATCACCTGCAATCGCCACTACTGCCTCTTCCGAGATGAAGTGATTTGCCTGAGGGCACTACGACTGTAAACCGGTGCCATTACCTTGTATTTCGATTTCAACGACAGTGCCTACAGCAGAACCCTGATATTATTTTCCTTATGGTAGCTCTAGGACCTTTAGTATTTACCGTAATTTCTACGAAAGTCGATTGAATTCCGGCTGCGTTATCCACAACAAATTGTAGAAGCTCTCTAATGCCTAGCTGGTTGTCATCATACTTTCTTCTCCCGCCAAAGTCGGCCTTGGTAAATAAATTTGTAACTCTTTTACAGTTCCGCCTCTATGGCGTCAGCCCCTTATTAACCACCCGTTTAAAGGCATATATAGTGGGGTTATATTTTATTTTACGAACACTCCTTACACTGAAAAGAGCAGCACGTACTTAGCTCTGACAAGAGTAGATAGACGGACGAAACCTATCTTACATAATGTTCTCTTTTTCATATATAAGAAAAACTAATTTTTTTACTTATTATTCAGAATTTAATATGTTAAAATATATAAGGGTTGCAGATCAATTTACTTACTTCTAATAATATTATGTATAGGTATGTATTTAAATATATGTACAAATTTAACAAGTTTTATACGTAATAAAAATAAATTTTTATATAAATGTAAAGAATATAAGTATATGTGATCACACTTACATATTTTCTCATACTTATCCGCTTTATAATAAGTCACCATAAAAAGCATCGAACCATAAATCACATATAGGAAATGATGCATCCTATTCTTATGAGATCAATTCATCAGCACAATTTATCGAAAATAACTGTTCCTTAGTTAAATCACAACATCACATTGGAGTGATTTGTACTGAACCAAGGTGCGGTCCAATCAAACCCATAGAATTTAATAGTTTCCAAATGCAAAGAATGGTTAACAAAAATTTTGCAATTTCTCTTTGCTTCTTATAATTCATTTTTTTTAGCTGATTGTATATGTGTGAATTTTTTTTTGTATTAATGTGGTCTTGTTATTTAATTTAATTTATTATCATATAATTGAAGTCCTTCAAAAAAATTGTAGTTCTTTTTTTATTACAGAAATGATTAAGCGCATTTGTATTCTTTAGTCAACCCAAAGTTAATTTACATTAAGAGGATTTCACTGAAGTATGTTAAAGTTTGTGTCCTGATGCTTTTGACACATAATGTTTATAAACATCAACCAAAAGTTTAATAATAATTTTTATCTATCTTGTTGCAAATAACCCCTTTGTATTTCATTGCCTTTGCATTCCTTTTTTGATATCCCTTTTTGCTAAAATCCTAGATTATACATAATATGTCGATATGGCAACGTTGCGAAGGCAACTTCGACACATGGAAATTCAGGCTGCAGCCTCGCTCGTTAAAAACGATACCTGGAAATTCGCAAGCGGCATATATAAAAAACCTGAAAGACCAGAAAAAAAGAAATTTGGAGTCATTCCGAAATGCTGAAACCGTGTTGTAAATCAACAACGAACACGACAAATGGCTTGTGTTCGGGTGCATCCTCCCACATGCGCTCAATAAGAAAAAAATTTGAACATTTACGCAAACCACGGACAAGCACGTTAAATCTAGCAAATAATAAAACGACTAAAATTGCAGGCAGCGGACTTGCTAAGCTGGAAACAAAACTTGGCACTACGGCAAAACCCAGTAACACATTGTATGTACCGGATCTTAGATCTAACCTACTTTCAGTTCCAAAAATTATCGAACGCGGCTTTTTAGCTAGTTTATGAGATATGGAAAAAGCTCTATATTTTTGACCCACTGACCCTCGTCGGACTGAACGGCCGTAATCTAACCGACCGTGCGAGCACCCCTTGTGCCACTGGACCTTTCTAACCCGCCTTGCCTGTGGACTCTTCTCGCCCCTAATTTCAACGGGAGATCGCGAAGTGGGATCCAAAGACATCTGTAATTTTCTTTCCTCTCATAGCAAGAAACAAAAATTTTAGTAGTCGAAATCTTATTTCCTTTTTGTATTAATAAATTACCCTTTCGTTTTTTAAGTACATTTTTTTTTTTACTCTCTTCTAATACATATCACATGCAATATTAAAAAAAATATATGTATGTATTTTGGTTTCAAATTAAATTAAGAAATAAAAAAAGGATTACTAATTTATAACAAAGAAATGTATAGGTATGTTTACAAATCAATCACAATTCAATTCGTTTATAAATAATTTATATACGGTCATTCATATAGGCATTTTTAAAAAAAAAGGCAACTAATGCATAACCTGGGTACCGCTAGTTCGCTGCAGCAGATTATGCAAACATTATGGATCCAGGAAAGTAGCAATAATGAAAATAGGGGTGTAATATGATAAACCTGTATTTGCTTCTGTTTTTCTTGTGTAATGATTTCACTGCTCGCCGTTGTTCGTTTTTGATGATGAAATGTTATAACGTAGCTTTTTAATAATTTCAGTTAACATGCAGTTTTACAATTACAGAGAACAAAAAATTTTGAAATCTATCACTTTTTTTATTTCTTTGATTCATTTGAGTGACAATTTGGCTGATACCTTTATTTTCCTTTTTACATGAGTACTTTTAACCAGTTATCATAAACTATAAATATTTTTATGTAATACTTTATTTCAGTAAAGTATTGCACTTCGGACATATAAGCCACAAATTTATTGGCTTAGTCCAACTTTACTTAACAACCCAAAAAAAAAAAAAAAAAAATATTTTATTTTTATTTTTACGGTTGTCTCTTCATATATTATCAAATTCTGAGCAATTTACAAAGCAACTTTGCCACCACTTTTTCTTTTCTTTAGTATTTTTCAGCTTTAAGGTATTCTATCATTCACTTTTGATATGTGTGGTTTTAAATAAAATTTTCAAGCTAAATGAATTTTTCAAAGATTCAATACATATCCCAACGAAGTAACGCCCTTCGGATCTATGGTAAGACACCAATTATAGCGTTTTAATATTTCGAAATTAATTATATTAATGTTACACAAATTCCCTCCAAAACCTCGACTTCGGATCAATGTGTGTGTAAAAATGGGTATATGCCACACAGCACTCTCTTCTTATCTATTCAGTAAGTCTTCGTTTACTGTGAAAAATATTTGTTATCTAAAACTTCACCAAAAAAAAATCTCCGTTTTAAAGCATATATTTTAAGAACAAATTCAAATAAACCTTTACGTATTTTAGCTCATACTATTTTACTTTTCTTTTCACCGTCACAAGACTAAAAACCCAAAACTTCTTAGTTACCTGTCACTTTCCTCCATCTCCCCCGCCGAAAAACCACCCCAAACGGAAATATGAAAACAGTCTTTTTTCTTGCGTAAGGTTAACAGTTTCGGTCATGCAGAGATGCACCATGTATGTTGATCCAATCATAATTATCTGCATGCTTTTGCGCAAAAGCCATACTCACCGCAAATCACATTCGGAACAGATGGTTATCATGAAGCCTTAACGGTAAGATATCTTTTAAATTGTGGACATATAGAAATCCAGTGGACAAATAGAAATCCAGGGCTATTTCCGCAAATTCAGCGCAACTGTATACATGCTGGACAAGGTCAAAGGAAGAGAAAAATTTGACGCAAAATCGAAAAAATGCATATTCGTAGGCTACTCTATAAATACGATGTGGACAACCGAAGGTAGAAAAATCGTATGCAGCATAGATGTAAAGTTTTCTTATTCCTATCAACCGAAAACCGAATGCGATGAATTTCTCAACGAGAAGAACGAAGATGATGATTCAGACATTGCTCTTGACTCGACACGGAACTTAAGTAAGATTAGCAGGAGAACGCAATCGTCAAATCAAGAATTCGTAACAGAAAATGAAACTTCGTTGACAGTTCCGTAACTATAAGTACATCAAAATGAGGCCGCGGTAGATCCAAGAAGTTGGTCGGCCGGAATGATAGGCCGACTTAGAAAACTGCATAACACGGTTAGTAACGAAAATGATCAAGAAGAAGAAATGATCAACAAGTTTCTGACGTTATTGTGCAAAATGATCCTCAAACAGTAAAGGAAGCCCTGCGCAGTCCCTAAAAACGGGATTGGAAAATGGCGATGTTGGCAGAATACGAAATATTGAAACGCAATAGTACGTGGAAAGTAGTCAAATGCCCAAAGGTAAAGAAAGTAATTGAAACCAAATTGACTTTGACAAATCGTACAATCATAATGGAACGGGTAAGCTCGTAAAAGACAGCCATTCTGCGAAAGGCTTTGCACAAAGGCATGAAATCGATTTTAACGTTCGCGTCCGTTGCTAGAAGGGAATCAATAAGAACCGCACTAGCGCTTAAGTTAACAATGAAGGTTCACTATCTGAATTTTACAAGTGCTTGCTTAAATGGCGACGTCTTTGAAGAACTATGCATAAAGCTACTAGAAGATCTGTGTAGAATAATAGATGAAAAAGAGGCTGACCGATTAAAGAGAGGAAAACTATGTCTTGTGCGGAAAGCTCTGTATGGATAGAACAAGCACAATTTTAGTATCAATCCATGTTGATGACGTCATAGTAGCCTCAAATGACAAAGAAATGATCAACGGAGTTCTAGGAAATCTCACATATTATTTGGGCATAAAATTTCAACAAAATGAACACGAAATCTCAATCTCAATGTTGCAGTCAAAATTTATCCTTGATGTATTGGATAGATTCAACATAACGAATTGCATACCAATCCTTGAAATAAAACTTTGAAATTTCTGAATTTTTACTTCTGTACATTCTGCAACTGGCACGCTTTATTTTTATACATTCTGCAACTGGCCCGTTTTATTTTTATACATTCTGCAATAGGCACGCTTTACTTCTGTACATTCTGCAACTGGCACACTTTATTTTTATACATTCTGCAACTGGCACGCTTTAATTCTGTATATTGTGCAACTGGTACGCTTTACTTGTGAATTTCGGAATTTTATAAATTAAAGAGGTATAACATTTTATTAGAAAAATGAGTGAAGCAACAGGTTTGATTAATTCTGAAGCTGAGGAATTACGCGAAAAATCCCCCGGATTCCTTTACGAAGGTAGGGCTTATAAGCAATTGGAATACGCGCAAGCTTTGCCACAACGCAATAGAAGCATTAAATCCTTAGGAATGATGAGCAAGAAGAATAATATCCAACTTGAGGACGAGTGTTGCAATTAAAACCTTTATATTTCGTTGGCTTTGTGCTCCTTTTTTGCTATCTTATTTAAAATCGTTGATTAGCTGTAATATGTCGATATGGCAACGTTGCAAGAGCAGTTGAGTCATAGAGAAGAGAATTTTTATAGCACTTCATTTCTAACTATGCAATGAAAAATATATCGTGGTTTTCAGAAGTAAAGTACTTTATTTTTGTATAATTTCAAATGTATTTTGTATATAATTTTAACATATGTAATGAAAGGAGTTTATTCTTACTTGTAAACGTTGTTTGTGCCACGACAATACAAAAGAAAATTTCCTAGACTGAATTAATTGTCAACTTTATTAAATATTGTCCAAGATTTTTTTCACTTAAAATTTGTATGTCATATCGTGGCAACAAGATGGCCGTTCTTCGACATTTTCTGTTTTTAATTATGTTTTATTTGCATGATAGATACATGCATACCTTACGAAAACGAAAAATGCGCAGGCACGCAATGAAAGATTGTATTATTCTTTAATTTGAAGTTCTTTTGGAATGTATCCTTCACAAACATTTCTAACATTTCTTTTTCTCCATGCTCCTATAAGTTTTCCCTCACATCACGGCATATTTCTTTTTTTTCATCTCTTTCCACACATAATCTCGCTCATAGCTGATTTTGGCTTCGTTCAATTTTTCACTTCCTTCCATCGTTTTTCCGACAAAAAATATTTTGATTGAGTGATGAATATTGAGCTTTATGAACTTAATTTTAATTTAAGTATTATTAAATTAATTCTTTTTTTAATCGTCATTATTTTTTATATACCTTTTAATATATTAACAAAAAGTTGTAATATTATTATAGTTATTTTTGCTCTTCACTCTATCTCCATTTCTTTAGAGAATTCATTAGAGAATTGTTTGCAATTTTCCACAGCATACCATGATATATTGCTCCAGACGGATTTATTTAAATAATCGTTGTTACTACGTTAACTTAATGCTAAAATTAATATTAAATCAATATTGTAACAACCATTAAACAGCAATATTTTATACATTATTATACTCTACATCACTTGTATGGTATATTTTTTCCCATGTGTATGCAGCAGGGAGGACTTAAGGTGGACCTATCGTTTGCTATACTGATCCATTCTGAAACGCTCTCTGAATGTATCTAAACTTGTCTGTCCGTCTTGTCTTCTTATGTACTACCTACAGGTTGCAATTTTTTAGATTGATGGAATTTGCTACACCGGCGTGTTTTAGTTCAAGGGCGACCGCTGTTGAAGATGTTCCGGATCAAAGCGCTTTTTCAACAGCTTACCATATACCGTATCATTTTGGAAAGTCGTTATATGAATGTCTGCGTTGAGCAAGATAGTGTAAAGCACATTGGGATCTGAGATATGGCCATATATAATTTTCTCATTTGTTTTTGAAAATGCATAGACATATCACATATAAAGGAACTCAAGCTAAATTAACAAACTAGGCCGGGCAAATAAAATTGGAAACCCGATATCAAAAACAGTAAGTTCGCACATTTCAGCATCTGCTATGGATTATTTAAGAATAACGTCACGCCACCGCAAAAACTAGAAAGATATAAGCCGGTTTGTAAAGCAAGATAGGTTTTTAGTTATTCTTTTGCCTCAAAGTGGGGTTAAACACTGACCGGGAAAACAATATAGTCAGTTCGATTTTCTGATAAGGAAAACTTTAACTTATATAAAAATTTTACGGGAAGCTGTTGAACTAAAAGATAGAAAATAAATTTTGCCAGTCACTTTTATGGGGCAACACGTAAAAGCTTTAAGCGCTTGGAATCTTTATGTGTAGGAAATTCGGCCTTTTCTAAAGCGTTGATCATACCAAAGTATCAATTGGAAATTTCCATGCTGATAAAGCATAGGCTTGTAAGAAGAAAAGGTGGGTTTAAAATTTATATATGAATTGAGTAGATATTGTGGCGCATTGGGAATACATTTTATTCTGAGGCAGTCGCGTGGGAAACGTAGCGAGTAAGTTTTTTTGCTACTCAAACGATTTCTTGAGCAAAGTGGGAAAGTGCATAAATTTCAATTGAAAACTTTTTATATGCGTTCCTAGCTAATAGAAACCTCTGAATTCCTATAAATTAACTCTCTTACATATCAGTATATATATACTGTTTATATTTCCAAATGCAACTCCTTGTTCTCCTTTCTAACTTCTAATGCTTCATCTTAAATTTGCATAAAGGTTTTTTGCTCATGCAAACTTCAGGGAATTTACTTATGCTGATAAGAAAAACTTAGCTCTGTACTGCTTGACAAATGCTGACAGACAAAGTAATGCCTCCTCGCAGAACTCGCCATTACGCGATCGAAAGCGTCGATAGATATTTTCCCAAAGAATGCGTAGATTATTTCGGTTTCAAATATGGTGAAAATGCCAACCTATGCGATATTTTTCAAACTACTAAATTCACATACTTGCATGCCTAGCTCTAATACAAAAAATTGGAAAGCTGCACATAAGATCTTCACCATGTCGAGAACATTTCAACATTTGCTTAAAATTAATTATTCTTATCTAAAAATCAAATTGGGAACTTTACACTGAACAATTAGAATATATATTTTATTACATCGTAACGAGAATTGTGATTATAACATACATCATGAAAGGGAGAATCCTACTTACTACTTGGCGCTACCCCCATGTACATATTAACTTTTGATAAAATGTGGATAAAAAGCAAATAAGTGAATTTCTAAATCTTCCAATTTGCTGTTCCCCAATGAGACACGTAGGAGGAAGGCTGAAACTCATATATATGGATGACACTGATGAAAACAGCCCTGTTATTTTTTACATGAACTAACTAATTATTCATACATGAATTCCTATATAAAAATTATATATAAGCGATTATGAATTTAAGATTAAAAACAGGTTTTCTTATATGCGCTTACTTGTAATAAGGAGAGTAAATTACTTTATTTAATTTTATTTCACACAATTAACAGCAATAAACCCTAAAAGTAAATGTCTTGACAACGGAATAAGATTAATAAATATTCATAATTAAAATCAGTAATATTATGTTCGAAAACAACAAAATTTTTATTAAAATTTTTTTTTTGGCTTTACTTTTTTATGTGTCTTCGTTTATATAAATTTTTTTTGTCGCATATATCTTTATTTACCTCGCTTTCCATTGCTATCCCTTTGGATTGAAAATATATAGCATAACACTTCATTTCAATTTTCTGTATCAACCAAAACTTCGCGCTGAATAATAATTATGGAACCATCGATGAGTATTTATTTGTGTTCTAAAACTTAAAAACTATCCTAATGTTAGGCGATGAATGAAAAGGTAAGAGAAAATTAAATAACCATGATTACCAAAACAAGAAGGTAAAATATATTTAATTTTAGAGCAGCAGCGACATTCATTTTGCTTTAATGCTAATAAACATGCACGGACAAAGCTATTTACAAGTTACAATGCTTGTCAAAATACAAAAGCTTCCGCTCCGAATTATCAAGCAGTTTTGGCTGATCATATTTCGTTTCTGCTTCTTTAGAAAGCAATTGTTTTATGGCCTTTACAAAAAAATTTAAAAATTCGGACAAGTTTTCGATCTCAGGTATATATAACGCATATATGTAAATAAAAAGTTTTTTCTTCTGAAAATGAAAGTAAAAGAAGAATAATTTGGACAACTAGACAAACAAAAGGGGATATACAATAGTTTAAAGGAACTCGATTTTTGTTACCGTCGTAGACAGTGAGGAAGGCTATTAGACAAATAACGAAGGACTACGAACACTCGACGGTTCTAATTGAAAATAGGTGAAATAACCGAATACACAAATAAATCAAATACAAACAAAAATCAGAATATTAGATAGTAAACTGTAATTTCTGTGCTCAATTTTTCTACACACTTGTACGCAAATAGCGAATGAGAGACGGCCGTCTATGTCAAACTACCTATGAATTGGCACTTTGTCTAATAAATTCTTTGTAGGCGTGCTCGGTTTCTTCGTCCATTTCAGGATCAAGATCTACGTCAGAATCATTATCGATTTCGTCGTTATCAATGGATCCAGGAATACCATTAGCACTAGTCGTTAAAAATTCACATTCCTCGTCAGTAATGACACTGCCGTCAGGACCATAGAAGACAGGATCATCACTAGATCGGGGTGGTTCCATAAGTTTATTACCTTCAATGGGCGATTCAGAGCCGGATATCTTCCTACCCCAATTGTTTTTCTCAAGGGAAATGACATTAGCCGCTAACGGATATTTACCTGGTGACCTATTATTAATAGCATTCAACTCAACGATGATTTCCTTCATGTCGTCCGGGCAATCCGCAGTCAAATCATAGCCGGCCAACTTTAAAGTTAAGCATATGCAACGCACATTGTCCGCGTTTTCTTTAGACAGCAGCTGTTTCAACGAATATACAATATTTTCAGCTATAAGATGTATACGGAATTCCTCACCACGTAATTGCATATATAGTTCAGCTAGAAAGAGAGCCGTCTCACGTACTTTATTTTGCTGATTAGTCTTTATATATTCTTTCACTTCATTTTGGTGGAAATCTAACTTGCACTTTAGCAAGGTGTGAAAAAGAGAATCTTTACGAGGATTTAGCATGTGCAAGAGATTATATAGTTTAGCACCCATGTAACGAAAATTGGGGTTCTTGATCGATTCATTAAATATATCCTCCATAGCATTTGACAGTACGAATGTATTGTTTTCCATACCCTCGAATATGGTAAGAAAACGCGTAGCAATTGCATCAAATTGACCAGGATTCTGGTTGAGACAATGAATTACAGTCTGCAAATAGTCCAGAGCTATATTTTCCATATCATTTGCACCTTCCGGTGAAGCACCTGATTCGTTATTGATTGCTTGTTGCTGCTGCTGCTGATGACGATGATGGTTTTGGTGATGATTGTTATGATTGTATTGTTGGTAACCTTGATTGCTATCATATTTATTATAATTGTAATGTTGTTGATGCTGCCGTTGTTGATTGTGATTGTTATGGTTGGAAAGCTGATGTTGGTGATTTTGCTGCTGCGAGTGTCGATTTTGATAGTAAAGAGGGCTTTGTTCACCCACATTATTAATATGATTATTGATTCTAAGCCGATTTTGAACAGACCCTAAAGCAATTACTGGGTGATGTTGCTGTTGTTGATGTTGCAGCTGGGAATGACTATAATGCCCGCTACTGCCGTATGTTTGTTGCTGCTCTTGATGTGGCATTTTCTGAGAATAGTTATTTTGAATTCGCGACTGTTGCTGATGTTGTAATACACTTGGTACAAAAGCAACGGCATCTACCGACAAATTAGAAACAGTATGATTTAGGGATTCTCCAGTGGAACGGTATGTTTTCGGCATACGTAATTGCTTTGTTTCTTCATCGAACACGCATGCGCGAAGAGGTGTTTCGCTGTTGCAAGTCGCTTCCATATTTAATAGGTCGTACACGTTTCAAATTATCTAAGAAGGCGCTAAAAACGGCAAGAACCAAACCAAAATACACGAAACAATTATTTAAAATAGCATATGAAATTTTTTATAGATCTTAGTTTACTACACAAATCATAATTCTCACTGCGGTCATTCACTATTAGAATTATTTAAGTTTTAAAAAATCAGCGCAGCCAATACACATAAAAAAATTATTATTCTGCGCACAGCAGTCACTCAGTCAGAAAGGTTACGCGCATACAACAAAAAGTCAATGACTACTGTGATATAAAATTCGCCAATGAAATTAACTTAAAATTCTACTGAATAAAACGAAAATAAATCGTATAGCACGATTTACCCACTTTTGCCTTCCAATTTCCTTAATTTAAGTGTGTTTGTTTCGAGTAACACTTTTGTCGCTTCAAATATCTTTTGACCACGAAAAGAAACTGCTCACTGATTGTTTGCTCTTTCCAGCTGCTACACTGCTGCGTTTTCATCAAATAATCGGCTCCTTGTTTTTTTACTCTTTCACTTTCAGGCGAAAATTTTATATTGATATTTGTTGTTGTCGTTGTCCTCCCTTAATATCCGTTGGATAGGCGCACATCAATTTCTATTGAACCACACGAAGCCGTAGATGTAACCAAGAAATTAAAAACGAAAAAAATTGAGGCCTCACAAGTCGACTTTAAAATGAAAAATAAAACAATTGCTTGTATAACTTTTCAGTATGTACAAAAATAAAAATTACAAATCATCTTTACCTTACATTTCTTCGTAGTCAATATTGCTAGAGCTCAAATTGAACACGAGTTTTCTCCAAACCATTTATTACTCATTTTTTGAAGGTTGCTTTAAATTTTAATTAAAAAAGATAGCCCGAATGATATACCACAATTTTGGTGCGAGAGTAAACGAAATCTTCAAATAATCTATTCAGAAGTTTTTCTATGTTAATAACACTGTCGACAAAAGAAAATTGTACGTTGCAGACAATGAACGAGAAAAACGTCTCGCGAAAACGACGAAGGATATTACCAGAGGCATGAAATTTTTTTGCTGATAAAAATCTACCAGAGTTTTCAATTTGCGATGTAATTGGCTAGCACACAGTGAAGCTTACCTTACGTTTCCACAAACTAAAATGCGAATGCAATGCTTGCGTTATGCGTTAGTCCCATTAACTGACGCATAACGATAAAAATCAATCGAAGATACAGTTTGCTTGCGTTACTAACGCACATCACATGGTTAGCGTTTATTTACGGAAACGCTTATGAAAAGGTACAAAATTGATAGGATGAAAAATTTCTTTGAAATATACGGTTCTTGAAGCAAAATACGAAAAAATTGAAAAAAGGTATTTTTTTGCAAGCAGAAGACAATTTCAATAATTCCTGGTACGTTCGCATTATAGTTAGTAGTATAATGTTTACAATTAATTAGCAACCCTTAACGAGTTTATACGAAACACTTGAGCAGAAAAGCAAATTGATGGCGATGATTTGACTATTTGGATTACGATAACAGGAATGATGTGGGAGTGTTATCGTTATGGCCGTATATACAAAAAGCGATGCTATATTGACGTCTAACAACTTAAAGTCTTTCAGCTTTCTGATATTTTGAAAAATTATATCAACAAGAAACCAATTTAATGATAATGAAGTGTATTTACATAAAAAATTACTGAAATGTATATATAATGAAAACATAAATGTAGTTTACTATCTTTCTCACAATCTGTCTACTCTAGTTTAACTTTTAATTTTACTTAATTTTTTCTTCTTTCTGGTAATTTTTCACAACCCACAAAACCATATTAATTCGTTTTGTTTTTATAAACACGTCAGTGTGTGTGCTGTGTTTTGTGTACCAAAAACGACGTATGCACAAATTTGAACAGTGTGCCAAAATATCGTGTTAGCGCACAACGTACTGCAAGTTAATGTTCAACTAATTTCAAATGCACACGATCAACTTAGTTTGACAGATCGTGAGCCACAACGCATAACGCAAGCATTGTGTTTATCATTTAATGTAGATACATATATAAGTTTATATTGTAAAATGCAACACTGAATTGGAAATCGCCCAGTCATACTACAAAATAAAGGTCAAAGAAAACGTTCATCATCAAAAATTCACTGTTTCTGGAATTCGTAATAAAAAAAGCATCAAAAACAAATTTAAAAGATGTTTGGTCGTCAAGGCGGACTTAGTAACACAGGAAACAGCGGCTCTAACTTAGTGGAATTTCGAGCCGGTCGAATGAACTTGGTTGGCAAAATGGTTCATCCCGACACACGAAAAGGATTGGTTTATATGACACAAGGTGACGACGGTTTAATGCACTTCTGTTGGAAAGATCGTACTACGGGAAAAGTGAAGCTCTGCAAGTCCAACAAAAAGTTCTGTTCAAGAAGTATTTTTTTTTTTGCTATAGGTTGACGACGATTTAATTGTTTTCCCCGACGACTTTGAATATAGAAGAGTTGAACAATGCAAAACTGGTCGTGTGTATGTATTAAAATTCAAAACATCATCTCGCCGCATGTTCTTTTGGATGCAAGAACCTAAATCTGATAAGGATGAGGAGTATTGCCGCCGTGTTAACGAGCTTCTTAATAATCCTCCCTCAGCCTCCCGTAGCGGTCAAGACGGTGGAGATTTGCAATACATGCTAAATAATATGTCGCAACAGCAGTTGATGCAACTGTTTGGCGGCGTTGGGCAAATGGGTGGTCTCAGTTCTTTGCTAGGCTCTATGAAGTTTGTGATATTATAAAAAAATTAAAAATAATCTAATGTGAATTTCTTTGCTAGTAGCCGTTCTTCAGACAATTCTCGTACACCATCTAGTCGTAACAATGTCCTTAGTGGTGCTGCAGCGTTGCACACATCGGAAAATGCTACAAATGCAAGCCCTCGTATAGCTTCCGCTTCTAAGTCCAAAAATAATAAGATTATTTCCTCTCTTGCCAGCAGCACGGGCACTGGAGGAAGTGGAGCCGGTTCGAATAATACTGGAATTGGGGGTAAGAAAAATTCCAACACTTTTACAAACAGCAACGCCTTCCATTCGTACTTATCCAACCTCTCACCCGAAGCTGGCTCCGGACGCTCATTAAACATTGATTTAGCCACTGGCCTCGTCGGCTCGGACGCGATCAATGATATCATTTCTGATCCGGAACGCGTTAATTTGCTATCCGTGCACCTGCCCGAAATTAAGGACGCCGATGAAAATAAGAAACAGCAAATTAAAGACACTATTGCATCTCCACAATTTCAACAGGCCTTATCGCTTTTCTCTAATGCTTTGCAGTCTGCACAATTGGGCCCGGTAATATCCCAATTCGAACTGACGCCCGACGCCGTCGCTGCTGCATATGCCGGAAATTTAGAAGATTTTGTTAAAGCCTTGGAGAAAGCTTTACCAGCAGGTGTATCCATGTCTCCTCTTCGTTCCAAGGATGAAAATGCTTCCAACAAAAATGAAGAGCGAGAAGCAGGTGGTAAAGCAATGGATAAGAAAGAATAAGGCGTTTATAATAATTGTAATTGAAAAAACACTAGTTTTACGTGAATATATTCAATTATCTATTTAGATCGCATCCGGTTCCTTTAGGACTAAGATCGCAATCTACTTTCAAAGAAATTGTTTTTTGTTTTGCATGACTTCATAATGGGTGTCTAGCGGATATCTAAAAACCAGGGCTTTCTTAGTGAAGCTATTCTCATGAAAATTATAAAAAAAAGGAGCAATGATATATCTTTTTGAATTTGCAGTAAATAATAAATTTACTACAAAAAAAAAAGAAAAAAAACAAATGTGTTCAGACAACTTCCCAATCATTGGGCTCAATTGAACACTATGGCCTTGCTCCTACGTATGGGAAACAACCTACACTGCACTCCAATTTTGAACGGAAGAATGCAGATCCGAAAATGCACAGTGCAAGCTGTGCAAGATAACATTTGCAAAAATTCACCTTGGTCATGCTATTGGAATATAATCATATTGAAGAAATCTACTCCTCCAATTTGCAATTACCATTAAACATATACTTTGTGGTACTTTTGTTACTAAAACTTTTTCCATATTCAAAGACTCGTCTTCGGAGCTTCTAGCCTGATGAACACAACATTGATCCACTCTATAAATTTATATTTATTTATACATTCTTGTATGCGTCTGTGACAAAGGGTTCCATTTAAATTCGAAAGAAAAACAGCTGCAGAATGTATAGACGCAAAACGTTCCGTTTAAATTCGAAAGAAAAACAGTAAAATACTTCATTTCATTCGGACAACTACTACAACAGGCTAGTCTAAACTTTTGAAAAAAGAGGTTTTAGTTGTTAGCTCACGCTAGTTTTTTTTCCTGGAATATATTTCGTAGATCTAAAAAAATCAATAATAATACCTAATAATGCCTAAAGGCCTGTTTTAAAAATAAGTGTAGTTAAAAAACAAGATTTTGTGGGTAAGACCAACAATTAGACAGTCTACACATTTTCACGTAATATAATCATATGTTCGTTTCTGTGATAATACACGAAAAATTATACCTTGTTTGAAATATGCTCAAAAGTTCAACTGACGTGGTCCATATTTAGGAGTGTATCATTTATCAAGGATTTTATTATTTTTCAATTCAAATTGCATTTCGCCGCCATACAAGGGCTTGCTGTGATGAGAGTTGTTGGTGGGGCCTATTAAATGGAAATATGTGACCTAAATTTTCTATGACGAATTCGTGTGCTATATGTTGCTGATGTGGACCAATTTTCATCACAATATGTTAACCATTAACTCTTTATGCTATAGGGCTTACTATTCAATAGAATCTTTAAATGAAATGGGATCTAAAAAATGGATCTATGTGTGTGAAAATCTGCGTTCTTATTGAGTACATAAATTCAACGGGTACAACATACACGTTGGATTGCCTTACTACAGCAAAATCATCTGGTGCTTGGAAAATTGGGCATATGATTTTTTCGTTTTTTTATACCCACGATTGTAAGACGGGGGTATACTTAATTTGTTTTTTTCCATAATGTACGCAACACCCAAAAGGATATAAGTATGTATATTCTTGATCAGCGTGAAATTCTGCGTTGATTTAGCTACATCTGTGCATCAGTGTGTTTGTGTGGTGTGTGTTTTTGACACTCTCCTCGTCGCAAAAATGAAGATATCGATTTCAAATTTTGTAGAAACCTTGGATGTTTTTGTACGCAGATTGGTATTGCAAATTGGCCAAATTGGTCAGAGCAGAAGCCCGCAGTGGAGCATAGACTGAACGCAACCCCGTTTTTCTTAACAAAAATTGTTGGATTTTTGTGCGTCACTCGGAAATTATTAAAGTTACAAGGCTGAAATTTTCCACCGTACAAAGCACTCTGCTCTTTACGTCCAAAAATAGAAACAATTGGGATTACCCACATAAAGTTACAAGTAATAAAATTTTATATATAACAAAATGTTTAGAATTATTTTCTACAACTTCAAATGACGATATATTGTCTGCATAAGGATGAGCTAATTCTAAAGTGAATATTGTAGACACCGCTAATACCAGCGATATGGGTATCAAATAAAGGAACTGTAGAAAATGATAGTAAATGAAGAGTAGAATGCGAAAAGTATAGTGGCGGGTATGCGAGATTCGGTTTCTGCCGAATATAACTTGTAACGTCCACCTATATACGTGTAGGCGGTTTCCGTCGGCGTTGTCCCTGCTCTTCACAAAAAGGGTAGCTTAATTCATAATAATGGAATTCCGTTAATTAAAATTTCCTTTCATAATTCTCCTTCGCATAGTGGCACTTTATAGAGAGAATTATGGAAAGAGAACAAAGTCTTAAGTCTGTCGGTATAGCATCAGGGTAGGTTTTGGCAAAAAATTAGCTTAGTGAGGAGAAAGAAAAAGGAGATGGACGAGAGTAGTCAGAGTGTTCAGAGTGTTACTTAATGTAAAATTGACAAAATATTTGATTGATTTTAAATATATTGTAACGTCTGCGAACAAATTTAGGGTAGGGTATATTTTAGTCGATTTGTGCAAGAAGAAAAAAAAAAAACAAAAAGAAAGGAAAAAATGTCTCAATAACGGCATGCCGTTATGGGACATCGCGTTATTTTGCGGGTTTTGCAAATGCAAAAGGAAGAAAAATAATAAGAACAGTAAAATCACGCAAGTAGAAATTCTTCTTCTAGCTTCTTTTCTCTTTTTGTTGTTTGTTGTCCGGTTGTTTTTCTCTTCTGCTTTTGTCGATCGCTCACTGAAAGGTTAAGAGAGTAGCTGAAGTGAGAGCTGTAAGGATAGTATTACCGGGGATGATAACTACTGACATTGGACAAGGACAAACATGTAAGAGAGGAAGAGTTAGTGGAAGTGGCAAGGTTAAATGAAGGTGACTGGAAAGTGGTGAGAAAAGAAGTTCATGGTTAACCGAGGTTAGCTAGCAGAGAAAAGTTGGGATTGTTCAGGAAGATGTCTGAGAAGTCGGTTGTGCTTAGCGCGCGAGTTCGTTGACAAGCTAAAGCGTGCTAATTGTACATTTAGGCTATTCGAAGTTTTATTATTAAACATATAAAAAAAGGGAGTAAAAATAGGGAAAATCCGTTTACAAAATATAACAAAAAAATGTATTTGCAAAATATATTTTTTTCCTGATAAATTAATAATGTCTTACGCATAAAAGTGAAATTCTTTATAACTAAAAAAAATTTCAAACGGCAAACAAAAAAAAAAAACCATTAAAAAAATAAATAAATAAGCAACAACATTGCTAAAGAAGCATGTCAATTACTAAACACAACTTGAAAAATAAAATTAAGCTGCGATCACTCGGGTTTGGAAGGTCGATCACACTTATAATAGAAATTTATAAGAAAGTCCACATTCATACATAAAATAATGACCAAAAATTTGTGAAGTGAGTGGAGGAGTTATGCTTATATATAAGAAAAATTAAAATATTGAATGAACAAAAAGACAAGAAACTGAAAGAAAATTTGCGTTTTATATGAAATGCACAAAATGTTAAATATGTACGCGAAATAGAAGAATCTTTTTCATGTAATATATGCTTTTGAGAAATGTAACATTTATATCCATGAGTGTGTGAAGGTAGAGAAAAAATAGTATCCTGGCTATCATGCCCAAGAATTTGTATGCAAATAGTCTTGTATTTATATAATGAAAAAAACACCTTATTTAACTTTTGATTAAAAATTGGAAAAAACCAAAACATTTTTTTTATTTATTAAATGATACAAAGAAGATGCACATTTTTTTTCCCACAAAAAAAAGGCCGCAAGTAAAGAAACTAACAAAAAAAAACGAAGAGAAAATACCACTTTTTGACAACAACAAATGCAGGGAGAATCAGATCATCAATAAGGTAGAGCGAGAGTATATGCAAAAATAAGCAAAAATAAGTAGTTTTTACAATTGTCTAATGAACATTCACTCACCAAAAATAATAAAAATTTACAAAGATATATGCATTACGATAACCTGCATAAATAATTAATTGTCAATGCAATAAAAAAGTTTATAAAAGAAAAATTAGAGACGAAAACTCTACATAAAGTTACTGTAAATTGACTGATTGCTAAACACAAAAAAAAATATTTATAACTTTTCTAAGAAATTTATTGTGGTTTGTAATAAGTTTTCTTTATCAATAAACAAGAAATAGAAAAAAAAAGCCGAAGTGCTCGTATGAATTTTAACAAAATTTAATACATGAAAAACAATTGCAAAAGCTTAAGGAGTTTTCATTAACAAAAATTTTTAAGGAATTAAAGTGTTTATTAAGTGTTGAAAAATAATCAGCATTTAATAGGTCTCCCTCAATAAGGCCGAGTGCGCCGTGTAATTACAACTATATTTCCAAATATATAATAATCGGCAATATGGGTGTAGGCAAGTCTTGCATATTACGTCACCTCACCGAAAAGAAATAATTGTACGTGTTTAGTCTAAATATATACATTCATATTCAATATAAATAAATATATTCATTTATATTCAATTCATTTCAAATATATACTTTTCATTTCATTCATATTCGATATCGATTAACGTTTATTTACGCATGCACTTGCATTTGCGCATACATGTTTATGTGTTGATCTGTTTGGCATAACTGACCACAGACAACGACATTATAAAATTGCATAATCTTGAAGTGTGTCGTCGTTGGTTATATTAATGTGCCTATATTGCATTTTTGCGACACACTTCAACTTCCTCATATTCTTTAGAGTCAAGAAACGCAAAAATGCAAGTGCATCATTTTCATGCAGTAATTAATGCGCTATAATTCTAAGTTAGTTTATAAGAATTATAATTTATATAGTCACTATTTATCAATACAATTCGTCTTTGTGAAACACATTGATCACCCTTTTTGTTAACCTAGCGGTTTCTTCCAGTTACAAGTGCTGGAAGAACCACCCAAACAAGTTGGTACGACCAAGACGCATCGTCTGGTCGGTTCATGCCAACCGAATAGGCTACCCATTAACCCTATTGTCCGCGAGGTATACTGTACAAAACACAGTGCCCATTTTTACTATTGAGTGTCCATGTTGGACACGCCAATGAATCAATAACAGCAAAACAAACCATCGAACATTTGGTAACCTCAACGCGATAACTCGCGTGATTGCCGTACAACATCGTACATTTTTGGTGATCCCGACGTGATTGCCGTTCATCAACATAACAGTACGGTATCCAAGTTCCGCAAATACAGAGGAGAGAAAGACTACAAATTGTTTGTCGGTGCGGAGAGAGCCGATGAGAAGGATGAGAGCAAATCTTAGGACGAGTACAAGACCGTTTGGGAGAAAAAGCCTAATAAGACAGCCGTAACATCGTGTGACCTGCCCAACGGAATAATAGATGGTAAACTAAGGTTTAGGTAATAAGGTAAGATAAAAGAAGAAAAAAAAAAAATAATGAGTGGCTAAATAAAGGCATCCCATAGCTGGGACGGGGGATGGCGTGGTGCGGGTGTGAACGAACGGAGTAGGGACAGGGACAGTTACCGACGGACGAAGAATTGACCAACAGACAATGGACAAGACCGACAATAATATAAACAAAAGGAAATGAACGAGAATTTTTACAAAGAAAAAAAAAATAAAGAGAAACAAGTAAAGAAATAAATAGATAGCGGGAAGAGTCTCATGGCAAAATAAGAAAAAAAATTAAATAAACCTCCCGTTACAAAATGGCGCCCAACGGAATACGTACCGCGACAGCAAACATTTTCCTTTGTTTGTTTGTTGTTTTTTTTTGTTTAAAATTTTACAAATGAAGTTGGTCGCTACAAAATTGGCGCCCAACGGAACTCGAACCGGTTTTTTTTTGGTGGATTTATTTTCATTTAACGTTGGTCGCGCTACAAAATGGCGCCCAACGTAAATTAGAATCGTTTTAAATTTTTTAAAATAATTTTGTTTGTTCCCTTTTTCGGGTTTTTTGTTTTTTTAAAATTTTATGTAGACGTTGGTCGCCACCATAAATTGAAATTAAAATCGGATTTGGTCCTTTTGCTATTATGAATATCGGTGCATCGATTTTACAATTGAAGTTGGTCGCTACAAAATGGCGCCCAACGAAATATTAAACACAACTAAATTTCAATGATATTTTTTTTTAATTTCGTTTTTGTTTTTGGTACGTTGGTCGCGCTACAAAATGGCGCCCAACTGAATATTAAACCCGTTTTTAAAAATTTTACATAATTTTTTTTCTCTTTTCGCTCGGATTTGTTTTTATTTTCACAATGAAAATTGGTCGCGCATTATATACAATAAAATGGCGCCCAATGTAAACCGAATACCCGAGCAAACTATCTCTTTGTTGCTTTCCTTTTTAATTATAATGGAAGTTGGTCGCTCATTATATATAACAAAATGGCGCCAACGCAAATTATAAACCCAACTTCAATTTTTGATTATTTATTTTTTTTGTTTTGTTGTTTTGTTGCTTTCAATGACCCGAAATAACCAAAACGTGGGTAGCGTATATGGCATACTGCTCAACGAGAACGTCATTGAAAACTTCTAAAGTTGCAATTGTCAAGTGCAAAGGGTTCAAAGGCTGAAATTGTCAAAATCGGGGAGGAAGGGAAGAATTTTTTTTTCTGGAATTAAAGTTCTAATAAATCAAAGTCTCCCAGCTTAAACTTTACCAATGTAAAGCTTCCCAAGATTTGCGATTCAGAAAATTTGAAGCCCAACGAATTTACGAACCGTCGCAGATTCTTGAAAGAAGGGGAAGAAAAAAAAAATTTTTTTTTTCTCTCCTTCGTTTTTTTTGGTTTTCCTTTTGTTTTAAAAAAAATTTTTTTTACATAGGCGTTGGTCGCTACAGTAAAAAGGGGGCCCAACGTGCTTCGTACCCGGTTTATTCTAACGTTAATCTTCTTTAGCCGTTGGCCGCTATAAATAGAAAATGGAGCCCAACGTAAAGCCCGGGGTTTAGACTCAACGTGGTGTAGGCCTAACACAAAAATTTTCTTTTTCTCTTTCTTCAAATTAATAGTAAACGTTGGTCGAGCACTACGAAATAAAACGGCGCCCGACGATCTTTAGACCCGTTTTAAATTCGAAATAGCTTTTTTCTTTTCCGGCTTTTTGTTTTTTTTAGTTCTACATGTAAGTTGGTCGCTCATTCCAATAAGAAATGGCGCCCAACGGAACTTAAACCAGCTTTAAAAATTCTGAAAAAAAAATCCCTTTCTTTCGTTTTTTTTTTTAGTCTACGACACGTTGGTCGCTCGTCACAATATAAAATAGGCCCAACGTCATGTCCAAATCCGTTTGAAAAAAAAAACCAAAAAAATTTTTTTTCCTTTTTCCTCGGTTTTTTTTTTTACATTTTACGATGCGTTGGTCGCGCGTTACCAAAAATAAATGGCGCGCAACGGAGCAACCCGAACCACTTGACAAATTAAGGTGACTTTGTTTTCCAATTGAAGGGGGGCACGCTGTACACTTCTTTACGAAATGGTGCCCAGCAAAAACATTATTAAAAAGTTTTAAGATTAAAAATTCTCAAAAATTGAAGTTCTCAAAAATTTATTAAAATTGGCTAAAAGTAAGATATTCAAAAATTAAAATTTTCTGTCTGTTCTCAGGGCGGCAAAAAACAGGGGGAGTTCGCCAAACTGCTACGCAATTCTGCCGCTGGGGCGCGGATTTGTTGGGCAGAGCGGCAAAACAAGGGGGGTTCGCCAAACTGCTATGCAAGTCTATTGCCAAGGCATGAATATGTTGGGCAGGGCGGCAAAACAAGAGGGGGCTCGCCAAAGTGCTACGCAATTCTGCCGCCGAGGCGCGGATTTGTTGGGCAGGGCAGCAAAACAGGGGGTAACGGGTGTCAGGGCCGTCTGGGGTACCTAACACCGGG
The DNA here is from genome assembly GCA_000688735.1 of Glossina austeni. Taxonomy (NCBI): domain Eukaryota; kingdom Metazoa; phylum Arthropoda; class Insecta; order Diptera; family Glossinidae; genus Glossina; species Glossina austeni. The sequence continues at coordinate 541,920 of KK502501.1, read as the reverse complement.
GGATACTTAGTGTTAGACAGAGGTCCCCGGGTCGCTGATACTCGCGGCAGAGATGCTCATGTTTGAGCTACGGCGCCCCGAGGATCTCAGGTGTAGCTTAGAGTCCGAGTGATGAGCATTCAGGGAAAAAAGGGAGGGTTCTTAGCGGTACGCCCACAAAATCGTGTATTTAAAACATGATGGGGTCGACCGTTCAGGAGGGATAAGGTCCATGGTTTTAGGCTCAGTTAAGAGTAGTCTGGGCAGTAGCATTAATAGTAAAAAGAACCTCAAATTACGCTAAATGAGATCCGTGGCATTGTCGGTACACTGAAATACAAAAAAAAAAAAGGCCTATAAACACACGATTCTATTGTAAAATGCATATAAATACCTACCTACATTTTTAAGTAACTCTAATTAAGCAGGAAAAAGAGGAACAGAAAGTGGTTTGTCTCTGCTGTTTTTTTTTTTCTTTTCTTTGGTTTCGCTTGTTCAATCCTTGCGAAATGAATAATTTTTAATATAAACACATGTACTTTAATAACGTAATTGGCATACTGATCACGTCCACACACTGTAAATTACAACTACAGCTCGTTTTTAGGGTGAAGTGCACGCTTGTTTAGGTCAGAGGGAAGCAAGCGGAATACCACGGAAGAATATACTACCTGTACGGCGACACTTTTCGCAAGCTTCGGCAAGAAATTAGACGAACTATTCAAAATGTCTAACAGTGAGACTAGAGAGATCACCCACAACACCAGCGGTAATATCACCGAAGATGGTAGCAGCGGCCACCACCAACAAGGCCCACCAGCAACGGCAAGCAGTGACAACCAACAGCTAATGGACATGCTGCGGCAGCAAAACGAAGCTACTAAGCTGCATGCAAGAGCTAGGGAACATAAAGAAGGAAAGATCCATGGGAGCCCGGCAAAGCCAAGGAGGGGATACCGAAGGAGCGCATAAATTCGGATTGGCAGCACCAACATCCACGCAATGTATGTATCCAGTATCCAGCAGGCAGAACAGCTAAGGCCTAACGATGAAAGTGCCCGAAGGCGAAATGTGGACTTAAACCGCTGGCGCTTGAAGTTCGACGGATCGGGAAAGGGTCCCACGGTCGAGAGTTTCATTTTTAGAATAGAGCGCTTCAGGCAGCAGCAGCAAACAAGCCACGAAGAGCTATTCGCCGACAATCGATTTCAAAATGGGGATGTCGCAGCAGTTGTTACCTTAGAACACGATAACAGGATGTTCGCTCGAACGAAGGTCGACAACACGGAAATAACCGCTCTGTTGGACACAGGAGCCAGCGTCTGTTGTTGTGGAGCAGGAGCAGCAAAATTTCTCTAAAATCGGAAACACAAAATCGTGAAGCTCCGAAACCAGCACGTCAGAGCAGCGAATGGGAGTAAAACATCGGTATCAGGGCTCATCACTTTGCCATTTGAGTGGGAAGGGGAGATTAGGAACCTCGAATTCTATATAGTGCCAGACCTACGGCAGGAGTTCTATTTCGGCATAGATTTCTGGAAGGCTTTCGGCCTGTCCGTTGCCACCAAAGAGGGCGTCGCCAATAACTCCGCGAGTAAGTGTCAGATTTTAGATGCCATAGACCAAGGAAACGCCAACCCTAAGAACCATCTGAACCTACCGCACTCATTGACCGAGATACAGCAAAGACTCTTAGAGAAAGTTATAACCACGTTCCCGTCATTTGAAGAAGCTGGGCTCGGAAAGGCGCGATTAGAGGAGCATGTGATCACCGTTACGGTAGATAAGAAGGTGAATCAGCGAACAATTAAAGACGCATATCCCCTGCCGCACATCGAAGGTTTACTTAGCCGTTTACAGGGCACCCATTATATCTCTGCTATTGATTTGAAGGATGCCTTTTGGCAGATCCCGCTAGAGGAGAAATCACGGGAAAAAACAGCGTTCACGGTCCCAGGGGGACCGCTATACCAATCCCAGATCACGCCAGCCTGAAGTGGCTGAGGTTCCACAAGGAGTTATGCGGACGATTGGCGAGGTGGAGTCTGAAACTTCAGGCGCTAGATTTCACCATTGAGCAACCTAAAGGGACACAAAACATAGTTCCAGACACTCTCTCACGCAGGGACCTGAATGAGGTCATGGAGATCAGCGACCACCGATTGGATATCGATCTGAGCTCTCCACACTTTGCGTCAGAAGAGTATGGTCAGCTGAAACAAACTATAGAGGAACATAAGGCTAACCTCCCAGACGTCTGTACCTCCGAGGGATTAGTGTACAAGAGAACTTTCTTTAGCACAGTAGACGAGATCGGCGACGATAACGCGTGGTAGCTATGGGTACCCAAAGAGCTTCGTTCGTGTTTAATATTGGCAGCTCATGCATCCCCATCCGCAGGACATGAAGGAATACACAAAACCCTACAGCGGCTAAGAGAAAAATATTACTGGCCCGGGATGACGACCGAAGTGAAAGACTTAGTGAGAAGCTGTGAGGTGTGCTGGTGCAGCAAAACAAGGAGAACCCAGCGACCACCCATGGGCAAGCAGCAGATTACCGAGCGGCCGAGAAATATCCGATGTAGGGCCACCAAAGTAATAGGGAGCTCCCTGTATGAGCTTAGTACTGAAACAGGCCGAAGACTAGGGGTATACCATGCCAATGTTATTTTCTCTCTCTGAAATTCCCCTGCACGTTTAAGCGAATTATAAGCCGAGCCCACCTAGCTCAGTCGGTAGAGCATGAGACTCTTAATCTCAGGGCGTGGGTCGAAGCCACACGTTGGTCCGTAATTGTCCGAGTTTCCGTAGTTGGTCTGTCCGCGCACGAGTTGACGTACACATTCCATATCGTCAACGATATCGATGGGTCCGAGCTGTAACGTCCGCGAACAAATTTAGGGTAGGGTATATGTCAGTCGGTTTGTGCAAGAAGAAAAAAAAAAAACAAAAAGAAAGGAAAAAATGTCTCAATAACGGCATGCCGTTATGGGACATCGCGTTATTTTGCGGGTTTTGCAAATGCAAAAGGAAGAAAAATAATAAGAACAGTAAAATCACGCGAGTAGAAATTCTTCTTCTAGCTTCTTTTCTCTTTTTGTTGTTTGTTATCCGGTTGTTTTTCTCTTCTGCTTTTGTCGATCGCTCACTGAAAGGTTAAGAGAGTAGCTGAAGTGAGAGTTGTAAGGATAGTATTACCGGGGATGATAACTACTGACATTGGACAAGGACAAACATGTAAGAGAGGAAGAGTTAGTGGAAGTGGCAAGGTTAAATGAAGGTGACTGGAAAGTGGTGAGAAAAGAAGTTCATGGTTAACCGAGGTTAGCTAGCAGAGAAAAGTTGGGATTGTTCGGGAAGATGTCTGAGAAGTCGGTTGTGTTTAGCGCGCGAGTTCGTTGACAAGCCAAAGCGTGCTAATTGTACATTTAGGCTATTCGAAGTTTTATTATTAAACATATAAAAAAAGGGAGTAAAAATAGGAAAAATCCGTTTACAAAATATAACAAAGAAATGTATTTGCAAAATATTTTTTTTTCCTGATAAATTAATAATGTCTATCCCGAAGCGGTGACACGTTTACCCATCTTGCCTGTGTGGACCGTATTATTCTTTGTAATGCTATTGAGATTGGACTTAGATTATCAGGTAAATTATTTTAAAAAATTTTCAAATCAAAGACAACATATATTATTCGACAATGAAACCAATTTGGAAATGCTTGTTCAGTATAACTTCTACTTTCTTCTATTTTCCTTCCCTTCTTTTATGACCGGCTTCTTAAATCACTGGTATATCATTGTTAATTAAATTAGAAAATTGCGTGAGTTGTTGTTACGGGCGCTTCTCGTTGAGATTTGCGTTGGGTGTAAAGCCTTCGTAATACAATACGCGAAGCCAGTTGCACCAATTACGGGGCAAGACCTTAGCAACATATGTACTCAACTTATGGATCGATATTGATAAAAAACGTTTTGATAGTTTAGCGCTTATAACCATGTTCATTGACTATCACCCCTCACCATTCAACAGGATTTTTCCTTAAATTGCATTAAACACGTAAGAACATTATAGCCGGGGAAGGCTGACCCTTAAATACCCTACATCACATTGTCTAACACAAATCTTATGATGGGCGTAAATGTGGTTTAGATGAGTTTTAAAAACATGCAAAAGTGTTTCCGTTCGACAAATTAATAAGCACGAGTTGTATCCGTAGACTCCGTCCTACATATAAACGACAAATAAACGACATAAGCGCATCACATTTAATCTCTTAGCATTGAACTCACTTTTTTATAACCATAAATAAAAGCAAGGGATACCAAAGATAAAGCAGAGAAATCCAAGTTAAACTGCCGTGAGTTGCATAAAGTTACCTCTAAGTGGAAAAAACACTGTCGCTAGTGATGATAAATAGAGAGACCATGCCAATATTCCTAAAAAATGTTCTTCTGATGAAAGGAAATTAAAAAATATCAAAAATCAGTGGGAAGCATTCGCAATTTCTTATCTCATACATTTACTGCTTCGCGAAATGGGATGTCCGGGAGGTATTCCGTGAGTTGGTTGTGAGGAATTCCTATATGATTTTCAAGTGTTTATCACATTCGGCCGTACGGCTAACTAAGTATTTAATACGTTCTCTTAAGCCCATTATAAAAAAACCTCTTACACCAAGAATAAGCCTCTTACACCAACAATGAGCCGCATACGCCAAGAATACGTAAACAATTTTCTTCAAAGAGAGGTATAGCGAAGAAAAGGTAGAGTAATTGAGGCAATTTTATTGGGTATATATATATACAAGGAGATTTATTATTTAAGTAAGTAAGTGCATTTTTTGTTGTAATATTATACTAGAGAAACTCTGATTAATTTTTTTAAACAAAATTAAATTTAATTTTTAACCTTGATATCGGGACTGTACATTATAAAGAATGGTTAGCATGTTCTCCTTTTCGATAAACGATGTTATACTTCTATTAACAGCAACTGAAACATTAGATATATTTAGATGTAAATGTAAAGCACCTGAAACGAAGAAAAAAAAAGCATTCGTGAGGAGTTCTACAACATGCTTGGAAAAACTGTACCTCCATTATATTCGCTATATCCAAGCTCTACTCCAGGCTTCTTCATTTATCATGTCATTGTTATTTCTTTGAACAAGGACAAGTACGTCTCAGGTCCAAGTATTTCCTATTGCATGGTATACTTTTTTCAACAGCATTTTTAACAAACTCTCCTAATTCGGGTGTCGTAGTCTCGGTTTGTATTAAATTTCTATTGGGTGTCTCACAGAGTTGGGACTTAATGACAACAAGCGATTTTTTCGAGTCATCATTGCAACATTTAAAGCCGAATGGCCGACGTCGGTCGGTTTGATTAGGAACTCATTCACTTAATACAAAAATTGATCGTTTGTAGTGTAGAAAAGTCTAAGTCTTAACAAGTGGTGATGGAAGCTGACCAATAATATTACGGTAACTTCATACGGAAACAAACTCTACTAAATTTGGACCAATTGCGCCTATTTTTGGATCCTTCCATACTACATTAGGTTGCGTTTTGAGCCCGCATGCCCATAAATACGCGAAAGTGATGGTGATATTTAGTGTAATTTACTTTATATAAAAAATAAAATTATTTCCAAAACGCAAAGCATGCTGTCTGAAAAAAAAACTTTTAAGACATCTTTAACAAGCAGGAAAGAAGATGGAGATTACTCCAGATGTAACAAATTGTCAGCAGATGACCAAAAGTCGAATGTAAAAGTTGAAAACGATGAAGGGAGTGCAGAGGTGGGAAGCGACATCGTATTAGGTGAACGGGTTCCTAGCAAGATAATTCAAAGCAATTTGAATGTAAACAGACCGACGTCGGGCATTCGGCTTTAAATGTTGCAATGATGACTCGTAAAAATCGCTTATTGTCATTAAGTCCCAAATTAAACATCAGAAATCAGCTAGAAGGATTGTCTAGTCCAAAAACGATGAGTAATAATTTAAGGTCACTCAATGAACTGTGTGAGACACCCAATAGATATTTAATACAAACCGAGACTACGACACCCGAATTAGGAGAGTTTGTTAAAAATGCTGTTGAAAAAAGTATACCATGCAATGTTGTCTTTGATTTGAAAATTTTTTAAAATAATTTACCTGATAATCTAAGTCCAATCTCAATAGCATTACAAAGAATAATACGGTCCACACAGGCAAGATGGGTAAACGTGTCACCGCTTCGGCATAAACAATAAAAACCAACCAGCCCCTTGATCGACTATCTTTTCCACTTCGACATCCAATTCGTGAACTAGAAATCCGATTATTGAAAATATAACCAAACCGACAAAGAAGGAAGTTCCAATATTACAAACAGCAACTGAGAATCAAAGAAAATTGGTTAAAAAAAATGTACATAAATTACTATAATTTTTTTCTTTTGTTTACATACTTATAGCAATTATTTGAGAATTTGTTATAAGAAGAGAGAGTTATTAAACCAATCCAGGCGGGACTTAAAGCAAAAAATGTTTGCACAGCAGCATCATCCCAAACCTAAAAGAAGACATTTTCACATTTAGTTAAACGATGAAGCTTCCAACGAGCAACCAGAAAATTGGATAATAGCAGAAGTAAAGTACGCCACGATGTAACTAACCTGTGTATTGGCCAATTGTTTCCAATCTGGTGTTAGATAGATGAGTATTCTTGTAGCCGCTCCCGGTAATGTAACGCCTCTGACAAATAATATTACGAGCACTACATACGGGAATAAGGCGGTAAAGTATAGTACTGAACGCCTTTTCACAAGCAGAGGAACACAATAACCCAAGCGCAAAACAAACATATCGCTAATGAGATTTTAATACCTCCCGTTTCTTCGATACCCGAGAACAGGCCCAAAAAATAATTGCTGCAATAACATATATGAATGAACTAATCTCACGTGCCTTACATTTTGGTTTAACCTACTTAAAATATTCTTCGGCAGGCGGCCGTTTTAAAGCATTTACTATCATTTCGGTGATATTATGCTCTTCGGCATATGTGGCATTGTAGTATACCTTAGATAAAATGTACCATTAAGAGTTTCGCACTTGTCAGCTATTTCGTAGGAAAAACAATGTAAGAAAAATTTAAGCAAATTTTTTATGATTTTTTAAATCTTGAGTTTAGTTGTAGAGAAAGAAACTATATTTCCTTGTATTAGTATTGTATTCCACAGGCTGCTTTTGACCTCGCACAGTCTTCACAGTCCAACTGACAACTGATCATAGCTGGTTAAAGCCGATCATTGTGTATCTTACACTAATTCGCAACCATTGTTTAATAATACGCAGATATGTGGGAAGTAAACGTGAACGTAACGTTTGCAAACGAAGTCATTTTTAATATATATCCCGTTCTTAAATCCAAGCAAGTCAAAGCATGGAACGTCATCAACATATCTCGAAAATTGTGAATTATACGTCAGACAGACAGAGGAACAGACGGGTCCAACTCAATTCAGGAATTGATTCTGACAAAATTCACTTCATTCTTAGGTGTTGCATAAGTGCGAGCAATTTTATATATAATCGTCTCTTGTTCCGCAGGATAAACGAAAATACAAAAAAAAAAGTAATAAAATATCGACTTTGTTGAAGAATTGTCGCGTCCGCCCCATTGTGTCAAGAACAATTAATAAAGAATTCTACAATTTTTGTATATCTTCTTGAAAGTCAAATAGCGTTCACGTGTACATTTCATGTGTATTCATAGCTTGATTACGGATCATCAGATGATTAGACGTCTCAATGGCATCTTCATATTAAAACAGCGCAGTTCTCCAATCCCCTCTTTTTCTACAGGGATGTGGGTATAAATTGAAAAATGTTATAAATAAAAATTTCGCTGTGGTAGTTGTAGTCACATCAACAATAGTTCTGTTTCTCCTCTTCGATGCAGTGTTATCTTTTGGTTATCCTTGATACACAATAAACGCGATTACGAGACGATTGTTTACACAACAAAGAAGTTTTTTTTTACTTGTTTAAAATTACTTTAGTACTATAATTTATGGATAAATTTTTCAATTATAATTATTTTTGAGAAATGTCCATGTTTTTTACTTCTTCGCATTTGATTCGTAATTGAAATAAACTTGCAAACATCCAGCTTGAAAGCAGGAAACTTCTACATGGTTGGAGTACGCTTCTCTGCATTTAGTGTAAAATTTTTGCGTTTCTATTGATAAAATTAGGAATTTTCATTAACAACGTTGTGTAAATGCAGATGCTGGTACTAATTGGAGTTCCTATAACGCTATATGCAGGCTTAGACCTATTAAATATTTTAATATTGCATTATTGACATTTTATTCTTTTCAATATGTTATAAAAATGGATATTTACCAATTTTAGCCAAGATTGCATGCCAAATAAGTTTCTTAAATACGAAAATTAAAAAGAAAGACACCAACCAGGGCGTTAAACGGTCGATAATATATCAAACTGTTCGCATTGTCTCAGCTCCGAGTATCTAAAATTCCTTGTTTAAACGGTTTGAGTATCACTTAAAGATGCCAGCGCTAGCATAATTGTGTTCGCTGAAAAAGAATGTTTCTATTGAGCGTCATGCTCCCGAATATTAATATATGGGGCGGTCACTCGAGATTACGTATACATAAATATCGCATTAGTTTACTGCAACAGTGTAAACGAAAGAACTTTGCATATATTTGCGTTGATAAACAAAACCATGAAATTTATATAAAAACAAGTAAGAGAGTTTATGATGGTGTGTAGAGCTTGGATTTTATTTGTACCGCTTGGCTAACCGAGTTACACTTACAAAAAAATAAGAGAATACTTCTCTCTCCTTATGAGATCGGACGTTTTCCTGTAGATTTTCGAAATGTTCCTTAAAGGTACTTAAGAAATTGGATGTACGGTCTTGGACGAAATATTCCGCTGGCTAACAATTGTTCTATCCGTAGATAATCTCCGTTGGCGTTGCAGAAATATCTTTCTCAAGTTCGCACAACTATTTGTTAACATTATTTCCGGCTAATATGGGCGCTTTAATCCGTCTGCGAAATCTGTCCACCACGCCATTTGATTACGGGTGGTAAGATGTTGTTGTAATTTTGTAGCTTCTTTCTCAAATTTCTCAAGTTTATCAAACAATTTTGCTGTGATTTGTGTTCCCCGATCCGTAGTGGAAAGGTAGTGCTTTATCAAAAACGTCGTAAACATGAAGAAATGTATGGTCACGTATTACGACCTGTTATTTCACACCAAATTTTGAAGTTAAAGATGTTAAACAATTTATACCTTTGGCTTTTATTCTTAGTTAGATTGTCTAAATTTGCATCTTTCTCGTGTTCGCCATAGAGTGCTTCCAAATTTAGGTCTGACCGTGTGACTGATTCGATTTCGAGTGCTCGTAGGAGAGTTTATGATCTGTGAAAACTGCAAAAGTTGGCTAACTTCACCAATAGGTATATTTATTATATTTAATGCATCAAATGACAATGCAAGTTGTGGGCTTTTCTATGAAAATTATTAAATGAAACTTTAGAAGCGAGACTTTCTTTTATTTGCTCGAGCGCTCGAATACCATTGTCGTCCTAAGAAAGGATTTTACTCTTATGCTTAATCGCATCAGTGAAAATTGAGTGGAATGGGCTCGTTGTTTCTGCTACCATAGGTATGCCTCTATGCTAGTATGTACATATGCTAGTACTTGATTAAACCAATGAATTTTTGAACTTGTTCCATGGACAGTTTTCGCTATTTTATATATCATAGAGTCGAAACGTCGTGGTCTCGAAAACGGAAGGATGCGTTCAGTGGTAGGTTTGTGTATAGTCGTTTGTTTAGCCGATTTAGTGTAGTCTAGTTCGGAAATTTTTGTTAACGTCCGCGAACAAATTTAGGGTAGGGTATCAGTCGGTGTGTTTGTCTGCGTTCAGTACAAATGTCGTAATAACGGCATCCCGTTATATGGCATCGCGTGATTTTTTTTAATTTTTTGTGCAGAATAGTTAGTTAGTTAGCGAATTCTTCGTGGTAGTTCCTTTTTCTTCTCTTTTTTTTTCCTTTTTTGTTTTTTTCTCTTCCTGCTGATCGCTTGCTGGAAAGGTTTTTAAGAGAGTAGCTGAGGTAAAAGTTTTAAGAGTTTGGTATATACCATCTCTAAAGAGAAAGTGTGTCTGATATCTGTAGTCTGAGCTTTAAGAGCAATGTCACGGGGGATGACTGCAGATGTCATTGGACAAGGGCAAATGAATAAGAGAGGACGAAGTAGTGGAAGCGTGATGGTCAGATGAAGGTGAGTGGAAGGCAAAGAAGAAGAGTTTGGTGGTCAACCGAGGTTAGCTGGAGCGAAGAAAAGAAAAAGGTTGGAGTGGAGTTTGGGAAGTCATTGAATGAAGTGTGTGCGTGTGTAATAATATACTACATACTTCAGTTTTGCTTGGACAATTGAATTTTAATGTACCTGTAAGATTCATTAGACACTACGTTCCGCTAAAGTTGTTGCATTGCCGTACAAACTATCAGCGTAATAACCCGCTTCGTGTGCTTTGTAAACTTTTTAATGATAATTTTCACAAATTTGAAATTTCAGTTAATTCTTTAAATTTTATAAAAAGTTTTATACTCCGCGATTAGCTGCCAGATGATTATACATTCATGATTATTCATTCTGGAAGGAAGCGGTTCGCCTCCTTACCAAGTATTACTTTGTTTCCTTATATATAAACATACATACATACACACATATATATATAATCAACATTTAAGAGAATACCATTAAACTGTAGTAGGCATATTAGATTGTATAATATAAACAAAAAAGAGAATATAAAAAAATAATAATTAAACAGAAAACACATCGGCTACCTAACCAAGGGTCACTATATTATTGTAATCACTTCATATATCCCATAACTGTAAATAGGCAAAGCTAGTTAAGTATACACTGAACTGCATGAAATATACTTAACGGTTAACATAGAATAAGTAGAATATGAACACACATAGCAATAAGAAGGCAGGTAGATGTAAACATTATACATAAGCATATGAAGGGAAACAAAACATGTTCGACCAGACAAGTATGATCGAACTTAAGCTGGCACATGTAGGAATAAATAGATAAGAATAACATTGTATAACAGGATAGTTCGGTGGCCAGCACTATAAAAGAGCCTGTCGCAATACGCTCAGTCTTTTATTGTGTCATAGCCGCCGTCGAGGTAAATAAAAGCACAAGCTGACTTTGACTGCTAGGGTTTTTTTTTGACTCTACGGATAAGGGATGTGCTAGTTCAGCTTAATCGCCATCCCTGAAGTACGAAAAGGACTATTGACTCTACGGATAGGGGATGTGCTAGTTCAGCTTAATCGCCATCCCTGAAGTACGAAAAGGACTATTGACTCTACGGATAGGGGATGTGCTGGCTCAGCTTAATCGCCATCCCTGAAGGACGAAAATGACTATTGACTGTACGGATAGGGGATGTGCTGGTTCAGCTTAATCGCCATCCCTGAAGGACTGGTGAACACTTTTTTTTACAAAGACCAGTTAGAAAGGGACCCGCGGCTGCTATGACACACGTGAAATAATTCATCTCTTTGTAGTAATCCGCGAATACGGAATTAAAAACGTGCACACGCGTGCAAACGGAATTAAACAACGAGAAAAGTCGAGGCCACCAAGCTGGTTTTTTTTTTCATCCCAACGCTCTGAAAGCGCGTCGGTAATCTCTACGAAATAAATAACATAAGTAAATTAAATTAAAACCAAACCCGAAGGTCCAACACATCTTTTAGAAATTGTCTTAGAAACGGATTCTGGATTGGCTGAGATCTACCCTGCCCAAGAAAGTACCGTTACAATTCATATTTCTTTAATTTTGTTTATTATATTTTCTTTATTATTTTTATATCTTTTTACTTTATTGTTTTTCATATATTTAATTTATATTGAACTAATGTTCTGTATTTAATGCTTAATTTTGCTTATAAGTTATTTGTAGCTAATAAGTGTTAATTGTTAATTATTAAATAATAAATAAATAAATAAATATTTACAATAAATTTTTCAGCGGGAGTTGTTGCAGTGTTGTTGTTGTCGTTGTTGCTGGTTCCTGTTGCCTGCTTAATAAATTTTAGTTTGTAGTCCTAAGTTTAGCTGTATCATAGTATTGTAGGTGACTAATGGTATTGTTATCATAAACGAAAATTTTGAAAAAACGTTCGAAGAAAAATGTGAGAATATTTTCACTGACTCGTTGATTTAGTTACAATTTTTACAAGTTTTCCGATTAAACAATTAAAAAGTAAAGAGATTTGCAAGTAGAGAAGCATTCTGGAAAAACAGTATGAAAAATATTTATAACTTTCAAAGAAGTAGTGTTTATAAAAATGAGGAAAAAAATATAAAAAAAAAATATATTTGAATAAAAGTAAGAAAATATTAAGCAAAAGTTTCTCAAGGGAATAAATTATAAATAATATACAAGACAGAATTTACTAAGCAAACAAACTACATATATATTATACATACATGTATATTTATGTACATATCTGTTAATAAAATTACAAAGCGGTTTCATGCGATTAATCACGAAAGAAAAATTATGCAAAATAAGTATTAGAAGCTAATGGTTTTAATAAGCGAAAAATCACGAAAAATATAAAAAAAAAGAAAAAAAAAAGGAAAAAAAGGGGTAATGATTGTTTGAGTCTTTCAAGAAAGTGTCTTTTATATTTATTTATTTACGATAACAATTTGAAAAAAAAAAAAAAAAAAAAAAAAAAAAAAGGAATGTGCATTGTATAAAAACCAAAATTTATCGGATCGTAATTGTTAAAGAAGGACCCCTTTTTGTTAACTACGTAATAGTTATAGGTGTGCGTTTTGAAGAATATATTTTGTTTTGTAAAAGAAAAAAAGTACAAGCAAAGAGCAAAAGAAAGGTAAAAAGTCCGTGTAATTAATTATGCCTAAAATTGCACCTATTAATTGACTTGTGGAATAAAAGAGAAGTAAGTGTAAAAGAACAAAACGTTTTTTTTTATTGCCGTGGCATCAACCTTTTGAGAACTGTCGCTGTTGTCCAGTAAAACAAAAAAAAAAAAAACAAGGGAGGAAAAGAGCAAGGAAGATCATCGGCATTTTAACGGAAAAGGAGCCGAAGTGTATGCCATCTACGCCATCATGCCGAATATATATATGAGGGAGCCTCTTGCCAGCGTGATGACAAGGAATTGAACCCTATAAAGGAGGTTCCGGCCAAGAAAGAACAGGAAAAGGAGTGATAAATACGCTTTTGTTTGTTTTCTTTTTTTTTATTAATAAAAATTATTAATTAAATACACATATCCCACCGCTTAGGCAGGGTATGGACTGGTGCGCGTATGAGGGACATGGACAGTTACCAACGGACAATAGAAGAACTAACGGACGACGTACCGGACAGACCATTTAAAACAAAAAAAAATAGATTTGCTTTCATAAGTTTTTTATTCTTACATTTTTTTTGTTGCTTTGTAATATGGCACTACGGGCTGAGGGCAACGGCTCTCCCGAACTAGAGCTAGCAAGCCACTTTGCATTACAAGGAGTCTGCCAGACAACGTTTAATATCTGTGAGTAAGCCATATATGTCTACAAATCAGCTGCAATCATGGATTTTCCAATGTCTGCGTTCAGAAATATAAAAGAAAACATTCGGCGCATGTTTAAATTGACGTTTAATAATTTTCTCCGTATGCTTTAAGTGTTGAGCAATTCGGGGTTGTCAGATGTTTATTTATTTATTTATTTATTTACTTACACATCAAACTCAACTAAAACTAATTAACAGTAGAATTCAACTGACTCTTAAAAGTAAATCTTATACTAATTGACATTAAAAACTAGTATAAAGTATATAAGGAGAAGTAAAGAAAAAAATTTTTAATTATTCATATGTAAATAAAAAAGAAAGAAAAAAGAAGAAAAAAGAAGAAAAAAGAAGAAAAATGAACAGTACAGAAACAAATTAGAAGTGAACCCCTAAGCCATCGCAAACATGCAAAAGCTTGGCAACCGGTACACTAAACAACACCAACTAATTTTCGAATCCTAAGGATATGTTTAGGTTAAAAATTACTTTAAATAGGCAAATCGCGCGTATTAAGCAAAGTTGTTTTGGTAGTCTTTGAAGGATCCGATGTAGAGTAAAAGTGATAGAAAGGTTTCTGAACACAACTCCGAACGAGCTAAACAGCTCGCAATTATATTTGCGTTCCTTCAGGTTAATAAAGTATTTAGAGAAGCGCTTAGGGAGCGCTTCAGCTTATCTCACCAAGTAATGTGGACGAATCGATAGTACCCTTAATTGACTTAATAAAGAAGGGGACAAGAATAAAACTACGTTTCTCCGATGACGGTAAGGATAACAAAAGTATTAAGCATAGATTTAATCACCGAGGTGAGATCACTAATGTATAAATTAAATAAAAAGGGGTCCTAAGTGGCTGCCTTGAGGGACTCCATACGTCACGGGAAATTCATCCGAGGTGATTTAATTAAACGGAACGCTGAATGATTTGTTATGAAGATAAGAGGTTACCCATTTCACTAACTAGAAAGGGAAGCTAGAGGCGTAGAGTTTGAAGATTAATAAGTTGTGGTTAATTAAGTCAAACGCTTTACTAAATGCAGTATTTTACGACATCAGTGCGAGAGCCACTAGAAAAAGCCTTGAAAGCATAGCAAGTAGACTATAAGAAATTCGTGACAATCGATCTTCCTTTCCGAAAGCCATGCTCGAATGGAAAAATATAACATTTGATAGCAAAAGCTAAATGATGGATAACAATTCTCTCAAATAATTTAGGTAGAACACTCAACTTGTCGATGCCTCTGTAGTTCTCAGCGTGATATCTATTTCCAAATATGTGAATTGGAATAAGGAAACTACTCTTCCTACACAAAGCGAAAACACCTGATTTCAAGATTAAAAATCATTGTAATAACACCACATAATAAGATTTAAGTATACAAGATGGAATCCCATCAAGTCCAGGCGCACAACTATATTTTAGAGATTTAAGACATCATTTTCTGAAATGACAAAGTTAGGAATCAAAACCGAGTTAGTTATCAAATAGGGACAGTTAACAGTTAAATCGGAACTAGAACATGAAAGATTCCAGGTTTTAATATCATGAGAGGACTCAGACCCATCGAAACAAACCTGCGAGGAAAATATCGAGATTTTTCTTTTGGAATTGACAAACTTATAAAAATATTTAGGGCTAACAAGCAGTGACAGCAGTCGTAAGCAGAACCACTTTTCATTAATTTTCTGGGAAGTTTACTTTTCCTTGAGGAACTGGGATTTGACACGTTAGAGTAGTCTCTATCATGCATATAATGAAAGGAAACGCAAATTGCTCGATGATACGGATCCTCAGGACTACACAGCTATCTCCGGGAAATTGGCAAAGCAAAGATAAAGCAGTCTGTCATTACATTAGGAGCACTGTTGTAATGAAGTAAATTACGATCAAATAATTCATTGAAAAACGCAATAGCTCTATCAGATGTAGAAGTAGGACCATACAGCCAGAATTATCACTTTAACAGCAATTGACTTGTAGCAGATTGAACTCTCCCAACGCTATGACTATCAGCACCTTTAGACTTTTCGGCCACGTTATAGATGAAACATGGTTCTTATAAATAGAGATATCCACATTTGGGGAATTATAGGAGCATGTTACATATAACGGTTTACTGGCAATTTTCGCCCGACTGGCAATAAATTCAAGTCAGGAGTAGTAGGAAATTAAAATAAATAGGATGGGACTGTAGCAAATATGGGAATTAAAACACCACTACCACTGCGTTCCCATCGATTCTTTTTTTGTAATCTGGAAAGTATTGTAAAAAAGTTCCGACGAGTGCAAATCAGGCTTTAACCAGGTTTCATTGAAAGCTAAACAGGAAAACTCTGTGCTTACTGAATTTAGGAAAGTAAAGCAAATTTTTGAGCTTAGGCCTTCTGTCTGAAGAAACATTTAGCTTTTTGAGGGCAGAAGAACTACTGAATTAGTATTACGGAGACGATCCCGACGAATAAACTCGTTTGTTAAAGATCCAACTGGCCACAATGGTTTTTTAACAAAATTTTTATGTTTTCAATCGGAACCAACCCCTTAAAAGATGAAATAGCTCCATCTTAAGATAGCCAATTTGAAAATGTTAACACCCTTTAAATTGGCGGATAGGACTTTTGCAGCAAGATAACTTTTTATGTTAACCTCAGTGGTGTCAGGTGCCAGTCTTGACACAAATATTGCCTTTCTGGGGGATACTGCCGCTAAGCAGACGTCTTCCGTATTCGGAACGGTAGAATTCACACGTAGAGAATTTTGAGCTGGGGAGTAAATAGAGTGAGTGACTACACTTGCATGGTTGCTTATACCAAAATCGTACTAATTTTAAAATCTTAAAAGTATCAAAAAAGGCATGCCAATAAATTCCTAGATAGATGTAAAATGGTTAAACCGACGTTAACTGCAGCGGGAGTGAAAAACCCGCATCGTTTATTACCTGTAACATCCTTTCTTCACCTCATGTCGTACAAGCACACAGTAAGGGTAATTGGCTTCAGTGTACACATCTGTAACTTGTCATTATTTCCAATATCAACATCATCATCAGCAGCAGCGAGTATACACCGTTCCAGTGTTGTTAATACCAACAGATTTTTCGTATTCCTTTTCTTATATACTTATCATTTTTTTTTTTGTAGCTTCGAGTAAGTAGATAGCCACATATTTATACATAACTTAGAACCAAACAAGTTTACCAAACATGTAGACTACTCTCTAAGCTATACTCAAAGCTATGTGATTAGAATATTACTACACTACTGACACATACCACGTTTTCTAGATGCAAAAAGCAAAAAAGATATTCATTTATAATGAAAAAACTAAATCATACCCAAAAATCAGTAAAAATGCATATTCTAATTCACTGCAAGTGTCAACACTTTCTTCATTCTTCTATCTGTATAGTTTACCGATTCCATTTTCAAGTCGTGCTGCCGAGTACGACTTGTCGATGGTTGCCCCCAAAAACTTTTTTGTTTCGAAGAACCAGACCTCTTTACACAATCAGCCGCGCTACTCTTCGATTCACTAATGGGAGTTGATAGACTTTTAACCATGATCGATTCAATGTCGAATGTTCGTATACATATCATGCTTACTGTTTCGATGTTACAAAATCTCTTAGAAGCTACATAGGATCGTTTTTTCTTTTACTTTTAGATGTGGCTTTATAGACTATTGTCACAAAAAGAAATACAGGCTTTTAGTTTGATGGGATTCGTTACGTAACGTAATAGCACGCTCTAGCAGATTGCCGGCTCAAAAATAAACATTGGCCCTGTAAACTTTGAGTTTGGTAGGAATTTTTTCCTTATCCGTCTCCAAAAGGATTCTTAGTATAACGGCATGGGCTAGCATCCATACCTTGTAGGCTCCGGATCTGAAAAAACCCTGGCTTTGAAGACTAATCGCATCATTGTTGGTTTCTTTCAATTTAAAACTATTTCTGTGTTAAAATTTTTTTTTTTTAACCTCGCTTTGGAATGGTTGTTTCTCTTGATAAATGTAGCTGTGCCAAACACTAAGGATACCACCAAGATATAAATTAAATGATCTACCAGCGAACATATTCTTATATTAATCGGACAAACTCTCATACCCCTCTGCTTTCTTTGCGTTTCGTCTCTTACTACTGTTATTTAATTTTACAAAAAAGAGACATGCAACACGAACTAGGTAGGCGGTGATCCACTGGTATTATGGTTAAAGCAGTCAGTGCTCTTTACACATACGTAATGACACAAGCAGGAAAACGGATCTTCTACAATTAATATACACTACTTCAAAAATATATGAATGGTGGCTCTGCATATGCGTGTTATTTGTATTCTGATGCTTGAAGTAGGTATTATTGCCGCATTCACCAAACTTATTGAAGATATTTATAAAAGATGAGATCTTAACGCCTTATTAATCCGAACTAATTTTGAATGTTTCTTAACTCCAAGTAAAAACACCGATAATTCCTGGATTATTCCTGGATAATTCTCGGAGCTCTTTGCCAAATATTTGCCACGCTATCTTTTTACTATTAGTTCAGACTCTACCGTCTGTAATGGTAATAGCTACACGTCATGTTCGCTATTTCACAGTAGTAGGGATGTGATTCTTTCCATTTGCTCAGTTGGATGTTAGCTATGTCTAATTTCATGGATTACAGAGTTGCTCGTCAAATGTAGACGAAAAGATATACAAGAACGAGGAGAGAAGAGAGAAAAAGAAGAAGATTAAAAGGTCGGAGGATACAAAAGGGTAAACGCACGAAAAGCCAGCCAATTCGGTAATAATGGGGATTTCCACAGACAATCCATAGACGCACGAAACTTGATTGAACTTACTGGGCCATTTCATACCCTGCTTAACAAATTATTTCTGCCGGCCCACGATTTTATATGGCAGGTGTTTCATTTTCAGGCCGCCACAGTCTACTTGCCTATTTCCATAAAAAAATAGTTAAGTTATTTTAATATTTATAAGCAGGAAAAAAATGGTTTTTTTATTTATGGAAAAAATATAAAAAAATAAATTTTTTACTTAAATATCCTTCGCGTGAAGCTCAAAAAGGACAGTCCATTTTTTAAATAAAAACAAAGCAGATTCTAAATGCGTATAGCGATTGCTTAAAAATTATAATATTTTTAGAAGTGTAAGCTATACACAAAAAAAAAAACGGTGAGGGATGGCAGCGGAACGTATGCTGCTGGTAAATGTTCTAATGATTATAGCGATCAAAAAAGTTGTTGAAGCAGTGACCGATGTTGATGCACAACTATCTCTGTGGTGACGACACGCTTGTCGCTTGTATATTACATGAACACGTGCACACGCAGCAAAGATTTCAGTGACGCGCAAAAATGACAGTCCATTTATTTTACAAGTAATTATGTTTTCCGAAATTTGATTAAAAATGTTTTGTAAGGGTAGCCATAACATAAATGCCATAATTGTCATATGCACGAACACCATAACATCCAAGATGACACAGCTCCAATTTTTCATCTAATTATTATTAATATATAATATTAATGTTATATAAAATTAAATAAAAATAAATGGTTTTAAAACTTGCACTTTTCATTGTGATTATGATGCAAAATGACATGAATGCTATAGCATCCACGTCCGCGAACTTGATAAATGGTCTCCATTAAAGATATTGTTCATTATTCACAGTAGAGTTTCAATTTTAATATTCAGGATAAAGCGTTAACTCATTTAATTAATAGAGAAAATCCCAATAACTTTTAATGAACACACTTACTTGTAATTAAATAAATTAATAATAGTCATTGCCATTACAAATATTCGTTTCAATATTTATATGTTTATATCACCTATTTGTAGCTTTTTTTTCTAGAGTCGACAATCAATCAACAATTTATTGTCGTTTTCTTCTCCTAAAAATATTTAAATTTAAAAAATAACTTAATAATCAAATTAAGACCGCAGGTTTTCCACATACTGATGAATTTTCATTTGCTCATTTGGATTTGTAGAATCCAAAGAAATGCAGATTAATAGAAAGCTTACATCGGATGTTTTATCTGTGACGCCGTTACGTGTTAATATAAAAGGATTACAAATGCTTTGAGAAAGTTGAAAGCTTTGCATAGTCGAGTAACGTGAATACTGCAGAAGAAAGTACTGTAAGAAAAATTCTGTAGGAACTAAATATTAATTGAATCGCATTTGGCGAAAAGCCCCAAATTTGATAAAATTTTTAAATTTTCCATTTTGATGACGTCATGTCATGGTGTCGGCGCTATGAATTGCTTGCGTCGTCGCAACAAGTAGAAGCGCAACATTTTCCTAATTGGATGCAAATACAAGCAGAAGATAACTGGATTCACGAATTTCTCGCTCTTTCGCTGTAAGGTACATGCTTGTGAGCGTAATTCAAAACGCCAATCACTGTTGTGTATATTAAATCCACGTGATGGAAGCTGCGTGATAGAAGTCGTCTAAAGCCAATCAATCACGGTCTTCCCCTTATAACTGGAGAGTCATTGCGTGCATGCGTAAGCTCGTCGGTAAATTCCTGGAGTCCGATTAGAAGGCTTATCTTTGATTTTCCAAATCTACCTCAAAGACCAGAAGTATATTGCCCGCGTGAATCGTGTTTATCGTTATAAAAATTCATATAATGATGATGAAATTCATATAATTAATGGTATTATTCGGTAGAAATATAATGTGTGCAACATTAGAAAAATGGGTCTGTATATCTTCACTGTCTCTCTGAGTGTAGAACTCCAAAATTTATTGCTTTTTGTTTTTTAGGGTTACGTTTAAGTGCCATTTGAAGCGGATTGGAAGCTGTTCGAGACAGACGCACGTGTCTCTGCCAAGCTAGTTAGTTCGAGAGATACCGGGTTTCAAATTTTTGTCCCACGAGCACTCTACAGACGGTTTCAACCAGATCAAATACACGTACGTTACTCTTATAAGAACAAACGGACGAACGAAACCTACTTAATAAGATGGCAGATCGTAAGCCCTGGGCCATTCTGCACCCTACCCTATCTATGGTCTCCTTCGGCCCATGATTTTAATGGGAGGCCCCAAAGTAGGTCCCGACGAACCCTAAGCTACTTTTCTCTCAACAAAAGAAAAAACGTAATTGTATTTCATTTTATATTATGAGGACCCAAAGTCGTCCCTCGTTTTGGGGTCCCGGATTCTCTGTCTCTGGTGAGGGGAGGGGAGTGCTAGATTAAGATAAACTAGGAATAGATTAAGAAGCAGTAGGGATAGACTAAGATAAGGACAGGGATAGACTAAGATAGAAACAACATAGGATAGAATAGATTAAGGTAAAAAATAAGAATAGAATAAAATAGATTAAGACAGTAGTAGGGATAGACTAAGATAGCAATAGGAATACGCTAAGCCTAAGGAAAAGGGATGAAAGGTCCTCGCAATATATTCATTTTATATATACGTATATATAATTTTTTTAATATAAATTATTACCATCACATTTGATTCTCTTGTATTTGAGACCGAAATTCTCGAGATATTTATATTAAATTGATGTTCACAGTTCGACTAAACTTATTTTTAAATTTTATCCTGATGTGATTTTCTTTTAATTTTCTTGGTAAAAATACGTTTAAATTGTTTTTCGATACCTGAATTTGCAAGATAACAATTTGACTGGGTTCGCTGGAACTTCGGCTACGTAAAGTGGATTTTTACGAACTACGACATCTCTAATGTAAACGTTCGGTATATTATTTGCTTTATTTGGAATCCGATCAGCAAACTTTAATGGCTGTGTAAATTGAGAGTCGCTCTAAGACATTTTCTTTACCTTTGAATACCATCTATTTTTATTTAATCTCAGTCATTTTCCGTCAAATCTGTCTTTTAATCCACTTACCGTACGTTAAATTTTATTTTCATGAATAAATATAATTTTTGGAGATCGTGGAGTTCATATTTTATCAAAACTGGGAAATTATTAACTTATCTCTTCTTAAACGTGTTTTAAAATTATTTACTCTAATATTGCCTAATGTTGTTGATGCATATCATATTGTATTCCACGGATTCACTATACATAAAGCAACAACCACGAGAAAAAAATGCGAATTTACGAAAGTTCCGTGGCTCAGGTTAAAACGTCAATTGCGTTGTTTTTGCACCCTATTTATAAAAAATTAATTCTAATTTCTTGTTAAGCTTATTGCGTATGTGCAGCTATAAGTATTTTTCAATTACACAATTTTCTGTTTCCCTTTTTGGTTAAAATCATTCATTGTTGTTTTAGTTGCACCACAGCGTGCGTACATGATTGTTTTATTTAGGAAAATACCGTCAATATTTCATAATAATTTTTCTTCAAATCACTAAACTGTCCTTGTTTTTAAATTTTTCATTATAGCATTAATCATTTCAATCAATTTACTTCACAAATCTATTTACTTCACTTCAAAATTACTTGTTTCTCTTTAACTTGATATGTCTCAACACTCCACCACAAAAGCCAAAATCCCTTTCTTCCTAATTTTGCTTTTCTTCTCAGGCCTAGCAATTTCGCATACATCCCAATTATTTTGTTCGCCCGTGCATATAGATCTAGGGGTTTTTGGTGGGTCGACCTTTTCTCTGTTCTTCAGAAAAAGTAGTGTTACCTATAGTAACGGTATTCCGTTAATCAAGATTTCTTCTCATAATTCTCCGCTCAATTTATTTTATTTAATAGTCTAAGCTTACGATAAACGATATGAAAATACAAAAGACGAAAATGAAATTTTTTTTTTTGGTGAAATAAAAACGCTAAGAATGCGAACAATAAAAAGAAAAAAAAGGGAAGACAAAGAGAATAATTACAGGCCAATCATCGATATCATCATCTACAGATTGGGTAACTGTTGTGCAGGTGACAAACACGCAGAGCCGCTTTGTTAACCGGACTATGGAAGAATGGGGTGGTGCCAACTGAAGCAGTTGGAGGATTTGAAGGTTTTTTTCTGCACGCAAACAAGGTGATCATGTCCATTGTCTAAATTGAAGTTATGGGTTCACAAAGGTGAGGTAAGTAAGTGATGTGTGCGAACGCAACCACAGATAATGACTTAACGGATCGACAAATACATAGACACAGACTAACGGACCGGAGAAAAAACCGACGGACAGTAGAACCGTTAAGTTAAAGGAAATGCAGGGAAAGGAAAAAGATACTGCCACAGGTGTAATTACATTATAAAGTGTTATACTATTTACTAAAATTTACCATAAAATGACTACTTCATTAAGAGAGAAAAATTAATCGTCTTAAGCCGCGTGGACTCTATATTATACAAAAAATTTACTGTAGGTACTTCAAGTATATACAGCAAGATAAGATGCCAAAAGATTATCGGTAGGTAAATTTCTACAAAAAAATGGGTACTAAGAGGAAATATCTTTTATATTCAAAATGTATAAATTTTTAGCGTCGTATGAGGCTATTCATGCAAAGACGAAAGTCACCAAGTATCGCTGTAGGACGGGTAGAAATTCTGAAACGATTAAAGCAAATGGAAATTCACTTTTGCCACAGTGCATTCCTTAGTATGCCTTACTGTATTCTTTTATCTGAAAAAGTGTAATTTATATAATAGAATAATAGTACAAGAAATGCTTCCGTTACTACAAAGTTAGAGTTAGGCCAATAACATAAATGCTTACATCAGAACAATATATATGGTTACGCTAATATTAAAGTTTAACTGCTTATTAGTACCAGATCGTCTTAAAAATAAATATGCTAACTAAGATTGACTAAAATTAAGTAGTTATATCAAATAAATTGCAAAAGATATTTAGCAACAAGGCAGTGGCTGCATCATAATTATCCTAATAAAATAGTATTGTTATGGAAATCCCAAATCCAGTTCATTCCAACTAATTGATTTTCCCAAATAATAAATTCCCTAGAGAAGGAAAACCCAAGTGAACATTCGCAGTGCATCATGCAGCTCCCGGCCGTTGTTTGAGAAGACCGTTTCTTTGTTGTCTGATTCGGTTGTTTTATTTTAGGCATGTAGATTTTGATTTAACATTGCTCAAACTAATAATTAAATGGGAAACGATACACGAGCGTACACCAGCATAACAAGTGTGTAATTCGTGACGCATTTTGCTTGCCGACCCCTATAAAATTGCCGTGAAGTGCTGTTCTAGGCAGCGCTTTGATGAATTACCGAAAATAAATATCCATCTGAATACCGTTTGAAGAATTCCATATGTCTAATCAGCAATGAACGTAGGTATTGTTCAGCGTACAGTCAGTCCAGCTGACACCAGGAATATATTCTTCAGACCGAAGAAAAATTGACAGTGTGCAGGAAGCAGTCAATCACTAACGTTCTGAAGGAATAATAGAGAATATTCCTCAGACCGAAGGATGATTGACAGTCCTATTGTAGGAAACAGCCAATCATCAACGTTCTAGAAGAATAATATTGGTTGCCTACCTTTTCTGCCACTGAACAATAAAAGACTGATCGGTGGTCGTGTGCTGCTTTTATAGCTGTCGATTCACCACACTTGCTATGCTACTAACATAGATCAGAGAGAGAGATAACTTGAGACGAATTTCTGATTTACAATGTTGTGTATTAGTAATCAGAGAGCTTAACGGTAATTGTGTCTCTCCACGTTTGCATTTTGCAGTTGTCAAGAAGATTTAGGAAAATTTCCATGAAGTCAGCAGCACAAACCGGTTCTTAATATCCAACCGCTCTGTGTGTGTATGCCTACGTGCACACAAAATGAGTTTATTGTATACTTTGCAAATGTGGAGATAGATGTCTTATAACAATTATCCTAGCATGTGAGATCAGTAATATTTGTGAATTATGAGTATGAAAGCATAAGTCTATTAGAGTATGGGATTTATATAGCAAGGAATGAATATACAGCATTTCAATATATACAGAAATTCAAAAAGGAAAAAAAAATATAAGTATATGTAAGTGTAGGTAGATATTATAAGATTTTATGAGATATATGTAAGTATGCGGATTTCTACAAGCGCAAGCATAGTAAATATAGGTAATAGAAGAAAATGAGTGTAACTATGGTATATGCATAAACGTAAGGGAGCGATCACTTTCTTACATAGTCCTACCCTTAAACAATTTGATTGTAAATAAAAGAGTCTCGTGCAAGTGTATTTCTTTTAAAAAGAATATCTACGATCTAGTGATGCGAACCGTATCCGAGAAAAGCGAATATCGTAACAGTATTTTAATATTTTGGCCTAATTTCAATTGTTCTAGGTATCGACTTTGTATTAACAAGTAAGGGCTTGTAATTTCTTATTTCCTCTTCTTCTATAGATTCTTTGACTCAATAATGACGAAACGTCTTTGTCTACCTTTACATTCTCTCTATTCTAACTTAATATTTAAATGCTGCGCTCCTAGGCAAATTTAAATTACACGGATTCTCAATGATAAAGGATGAACATGGGATCATATGTATGTATAATTAACACATCTTTTCTAAATTATTTTACTTTTTTGATTAAGCAGTTATTTTTGTTTTTTTCATGTGCCATGAGATAGCTAGACAAAAGTAAAACCAAACAGTTCAATATATTGCAAGGCTCGAAATCACCTGAATGACTTCGAATGCAATAACATCGTGTCTCAAAACATGTCGTGCAACAAATCTTATATATGTATAAAAGAATTTAACTCTATCTAAACCATTGCTGCAGTTCCAATCCCATAATCATGATGTCTTTCTCTTTGGATCTCAAAATGAATCCCCATCTGCTGCCGCTACAATATGTCCTGCGGTTGTGTTAGCTCTTTGAGATAGGTTTGATAATGTCCTTCTATCTGCTGGAATTCTGCAGAGAAATTGAGCGGGGGCAATAGTCGGTATGGCTCGCGTATAGTCGCGAAGAACACTGACAGCATAGACCCCCTTAAGGATGAGTAATTCATGCTTTATCATACATTTTCGATTGAGCTGAGGTATTCCTGTATGATCTAGAGAAAATCTCCAATTCACCACATTGTGCCGGAGGGAAAGAAACCATTATTTGCTTCCATCATCTTTCAAGAGAAATGCACATCAGAATTCTTTTATCTACAAGAGTCTTTATTTACAATCTATTCTTTAAGGCTAGGATTATTTACATTACTCTCTCAACTTCAACTTTAGCATTCTTTTTCGACTCAAATGCTCTCGTTCGACTAAACTGCCTTCCGCAAATAGTCTACTTATATACATTTTTACAAGCATGTTTCAGTCATCTAACTTCATGGCTTCATTTTTAATACGTTAACCTGCTTTTCTGCTCATCGTTTTCATCGACCGGCAGCTGTATGACGCGCCGTGCATGTGCACCTGGGTGTTTCCCTGCCTGTTTTCCTGCCAATCTTTTTCGTCGGCCGGCAGCTGCATGACGCGCCGCCAATATGCGCTAGGGAATTTATTACTTACGAAAATCAATTAGCTAGGATTAACTGGATTTGGGATATAAAGAAAGCACCTCAATCACGATAAGAAATTGCAGCCCCCATTCGGTTAGGTTATTATTATAGGTTATGTCTTTACCGACATAGGTTATATTTTTAACACTCACTGCAGCTAGATCCAACGAAAAATCCACCGCACTTGAGACCTGAACTCGCGAAATTTTGTATTCTAATTGGGTTGGATAATACAATATGTAGGTAGAGATATGGAAAGGTTAAAGTTGGGTGGTAATCTCCGTCATTTCTGTGGAGTACTCTATGTTGTTTCAAGCGGTGTGGCATCCTCTGTGGCCGGAGCGTAATGACGTTCGTTCATAATTAGAAGGTGAGTTAGTCGGTGGATAGGAGGTTTGGAAATGCTAGGGGCACTTCTTACATCAGCCACTCTGACGTTTCCATCGTTTCCTGGATAGGTAGCCACTATTCTGCCGAAGGAAATGGGGTATTGTCCTCCTCTATCATCGTATTCGCACTTTCGGTCTGTTGCTTCCGTTTATATCGATATTGAAGCTCCAAAACTCAGATTCTAAATGAGAAACCAGCTTCCATCATGCAATAAGGTACGTATTATTGGATAGTATATTGGTATATTGGCAGACACCTCCAAAACGTGGAGCACTTTCCGGAAAGAAGTGAAACTGGATGTCCTTATGAAGACAAGTTCTCTGTATGCCATAGTATTCTATTGCCTTTTAGTTTAAATTTCCTGGCCTTTAATATGTCTAAATATAACTCAGCGCAATCAGCATGTCTACATTCTTAGGCCTGTTAAATTGCGGGTCAGCTAGAAAAGTGTTTGGTGAAATATTTCAGCCGGTAGTTTCCAAAGGCTGGTTGGGTTGATTGGGCACAATATTTGAAAGTACAAACGGGTCAAGTCGACTGAGGAAATTGCCCGATCTTGGTTTTTATCTGGTTCCCAGCGGAGTAAGGTATGTTGACAACCATTTCATTTTTTGCGCCTTTCGTTATCGCAATTAGTATGCTTATGGCTTAAGTGTAGACAATTGCAGCATGTATTATGTTTTTTATTATTTGATTCCGTTGCTGAACATTCGCCTTTAAGAATGTTGGAGAATGTTTTCACAGACGCTCTATTCTAGAATCCGGATTCTAGAAGTAGAATCGATTCTCGAGAAACCACAAAAATTTCCTTAAGGTTGGCAATGCTCATCAATCTTCAAGTGACTGCTCGAACAGCAACTGAGTTCTCTTGTCGAGTTTTTTTAGTAGAATTGGGATTCAAAGCAAATCTCGGCCACGGTTTTGACTTCTACATTTTTTAATGCAGTGAGAGACTCACTAATTCTATCGTGTATGTTTCTAATGTTGGCAGCAAATGTTACATATAGGTGGTTCGGTTGATCAAATAATCTTTGCGCTATAGCACTCATTAACGTTGTTTTGTTATCATATTTATCATGGAGAACTTTACTTGCGGTGTTATAATTGCCCTCGGGACTAAGGGACTAAGATGGCGTAGACGATCCCCCATCAAATAGATCTCCAAATGCCACATTTTTTTTGCAGAGGAGATTGGTCGTTTCTACACAACTTCATGGAAGAGTTCAGAGATTTGTTTCTAGTTTAAGCCAACTTTGCCAAACTCTAGTAATGATATCCTTCGCAAACTGTGAAGAGTTACTGTACGAGTTATTATTGCTGCTGCAGATTGCTTAGCAGCTCTTTCATTTAATTCCACTATCTGCGTCGCAAAGGAATAGTCGTGTTGGGAGTACTCATTGATACCATAATCGGTGGAAATGGTATTAAGCAGAATACCCTTTGATTGATTGTGCGTGTGTTGAACCACGACTCATTTTTTGTATAATTGTTTTGCCTTGATTGCAAAATATGAAATATGAGCGGAATCAAACTTGAGTGGCTGTCACCGTATTTAGAATTTCATTTATTTCTGTCCTTCGCCTTCTCTTGATTCTAGTGAGAGCAGTCCCTACGTGGACTGTCCGCACTTCAACACCTTTCGTACTTGGAAGTTATGCTGTATATTTTCCATTACCTCCTGAAATTTATCGTTGTTTGTAGTAAGTATGTTCTTTGTGGAGCAGGGATGATCGTCTGTTGACTGGGGATGCCGGTATTTAGTGGTCCCCATCGTTGAAGATTTCCCACGATTCTTAAAATTCTTTGTTGTCGAGATGTAGCTATCTTGTTAATCCGCGAGCTCATCAAAACTTACTATTGTGTCTCTTGCTCTTGTCTGATTATTCTTTTCAATAGTTTAAGTGATTTTTATTGAATCGTCATCCAAGATGTAGCGATTAGAATTGGCGGGAGTTTCACTGAAAGATTACGTCAGGGTCACCAGTATTGAATTCTCTGTTTAATAGGGCCTACATAAACTTGTGTGAGCTATTCAAGCTTTTTCGCTCTAATAGAAGGTGATGACCAGACACCGTTGACAAGACTGAAATAAAGAAATAAAGAAGAGATGTGTGTTTTTACCGTATCTTTCTAGTTTTATTAAATATTGCTATTATGAGTTGCTTATATATGAAAAAAGACAAATTACTGTAACTTAAAATAAAATATGCATCTTTGTGTGCATGAAGTGTGAGAATTCAAAAAATGCACGACAGCACTGGACGGTCATGTATTATTGCACAAAGAATGCGTTGGAAATTATGTTGACGTGCATGGGGAAATACAAATAGTGTGGGTGCTCTTAGTTGTGTAGTGTATAATAGATTATACATTATTATATACAATTATAATAGTTGTAAAACGCGACTACTTGAACACGATGAATGAATTAATTCTTCGCATTTTTAAGTTAATAGAAAATTTTCCACAAAATATGCAGTTTGAATGGGATGTACGAAAATAGAACTGATTAGATGCTTGACTCCGGGGACCACACCGCTGCCGTAATAAATGATGTTAATGTGGATGCAATCCTTGTCAAAGCCAGTGACCATGGTATCTGTGTGTCCGTAGACGGCCCGCATGGGAGGCTGCTTGTAGCCAGCCTCTACTGGAAGTTCAACCAAGAACTGGACGGCTACATTAGGTTTATGGATTCGCTATTACTGCTTGCAGGTAACATCCCATTGAACCTGGGACTTGATGCTAATGCCTGTTCCCCCTTATGGTTTAGTAAGATGCCAGAACGTAGGTGTGGTCTTCGAAACCAGCTAAGGGGGGACGTCTTGTTCGACTGGTGTGCATCACGTAATGTCCACGTTTCAAATGAGCCTAGCGAGTGGTTCACTTTCGCCGGTCCAGTTTGAGCCAGTGATATTGATATCACTTTTGCAAATGGGGCTGCAATGGGAGTGTTCGATGTCTCTTGGGAGGTCAAAGGTGGATGGGGGGGGGGGGGGGGTTAGTGATCCCCACGTTATTAAAGTGATGGCCAGCTATACCCCTTCTACATCTACACAACTAGAAGTCGCGCGTTGGCGCACTTCAGGGGTAAATTGGGATACCTACGGGGTACACATTTGGGAAGCGGTAACAGCTGTATCGCTTGAGGAATTTGTCCAGAGATCGTTGGATAAGCAGGTAGGATACATTTCCCGGTCCGTTTGTGGCGTCAACGACTTGCTCCTTGAGAAATGTCACAAGACAAATTGACGAGGGGTCAAGTGGTGGATGGCTGTTCTGCCCGCGAAGCGAAAGGCCGTTCGACACCTTAGGCGGAGTTTTCAGCGTGCAAGGCGGTCCAATAGTGTTGATCCCGCCCACCTTAGATATGATTTGAGGCAAGGCCTTTATGAATACAAACGCATGCTCTTGAAAGCGAAAGAGGATGACTGGAAGGCTTTTACCTCTCGAAATCGGGATAATTCTTGCGGTCATCTCTATCGGATTTCCAGAGGCAAAAAATCGCTTTAAGTCTGTGGTATTAGTGCTAACGGTGTAGTGCTAACTACCCGGAGGGAGTGTCTGAATGTTTTATTGGGTAGTTTCTTCCCAGGGTTGGACGAAGTTGTGCCTCCTAAACATCTGATGACATCTTCTCCACCACCCTTGGAGGAATATGAAATTGGTTTTGTGGACGCAAATACCAAAGCTAAAAGGTCGCCAGGTTTGGACGGAATAACTGGTGAAATGGTAAAAGCCATTTGGGAAGTTATTCCCGATTACCTTTTTAAAATGTATAGTCAGTGCCTAGTAGATTGCTATTTTCCTGCCCAGTGGAAAGTGGCCAGGGTGGTACCGCTCCTGAAGTCGCTTGATAAAGTTAGGAGTGATCCTAGCTTTTATCGGGGCATCAGTCGCCTCAGTGCTTGGAGAGGGTGATGGTAGAAAGGCTTCTCGAGATTCCGAGTTTGAGTCTGTCTGAGAAGCAGTTTGGGTTCCGAAAGGGACTCTCTGCCTAGGATGCTTGGCTTCATGTGCAGAAATGTGTTGACGCTTGTGAAGCCAAGTATGTGTTAGGGATATTTGTAGATTTAAAGGTTGCGTTTGATTATCTGAGGTGGGATAAAGTCATTGCCAGATTGAGAGGGGTAAATTGCCCAGAAATCAACCTCTGTCAATCTCTGGTCGAGTTATTTCTCTCAGAGACGCGCATGTGCTGTCGGTTCTATCGACATGGTAAATAGAGATGTTGTTAGAAGTTACCCGCAGGGATCTCTCTGTGGTCCATATATTTGGAACATCATGATGAATGCTCTATTAAGGCGGCTGTAAGGCATATGCAAGTTTTCTGCATATGCCGACGACCTGCTCATCCGAGTCGAAGGCCAATCGCGAGCTGTTCTTCAGCAGCTCGGAAAGCGAGTTATACATATGGTCACAGAGGGGGGGCAAGGTGTTGGTGTGAGTGTGTCACTGGAGAAAACCGTGACGATGCTACTGAAAGGTAGGCTTTCTCATGGTCGACCTCCAGTGATTAGAATGAATGGGGCTAATCTTAGGTATAAGACTGTTGTCAAGTACCTAGGAATGAGCATATGTGAAAGGATGAGTTTTCTCCCTGACTTTGCAAGAGTGAAGGAAAAACTCTTGAATGTGGTAGGACAGGTTCGCCGCATCCTACGGTGTGAATGGGGGCTAACCAGGCGTGCTGTTCGGACCATATATGGTGGTCTATTCGTGGCCTGTGCGACTTACGAGTCGCCAATATCGTACTGAGCGATCACGACTTGTGTTGTCTGCCCGTGTGTCGGACAGTTTCTACGGACGTATTACAGGTTTTAATGGATGCTCCCCCTTTCGACCTGGAGGCAATGCGAATTTCCGCTGCCTTCAGGATAAGAAGGGAATTGCTGTCACTGCCGACTGACGGGTTAAGTAATGATGAAGTAGAGAGGTCCACTTCAGGGTACACTTCACGTAGTGTATCACGCTTTTAAAGGAAAGTGTCCGTGTCTTATGGCAATCCCGTTGGAAAAACAGTTCGAAAGGCAGAACAACCTTTGAGTTTATTCGTGATGTCTCTTATGTAGAAAACCATGCAGGTTTTAGCTTTAGGCTTCATCTGGGGTTTCTGCTTACGGGAGCTGGTGCTTGTCTATGCGTCATGTCCGAAGATTGGTTGCACGTTTTGTGTGTATGCTCCAAATACTCGCATCTCAGAGACTTGGAAGCAATGCGTATTCGACAGACGAATGAGAACTTTGGCCTCTGTCTGATCCTCTTCCGTGCTCCTCTTGTACGATGACAATGACTGAATGACAGGGGGTTACGAGCTGCATGGAGCTCTGAAGTCTTATTAGAGGCTTCCTCTTTCTGGTTAGTGATGGGAGGAAGTCCGTTTTGACGTTTCCCCTGCATCGCTATTGATCTAAACTCGGTCTTCGGACTCTCTCTTCGGACTCTGTCCACAAAAATTTACTCTAAGAGGGTGAGATAGGCCTCGCTCCGCCCAGTGAGAATATTATGCCCATGCGTATAGTATAGACTGGTTTTCTTCTTCGAATGACTATCTCATGCCGAGTTCGGGTCTTATGGGACCTAGAAAGTCCGACCGGAGACTTCTTCAAATTCTTCTACAATTTTTTTCTCTTCATTCAAGTACCACGGGTGTCAGGAGCCCCTAAAGTATTTCTTTTAGCTAGCTTTGGCCTGACAACGGGAACGGCCCATAGCGGGAGTTTCGTAGTGGCTGTGATTAGCCTAAAATCGCGGGAAGAGCTTTTGCGTGGAGTTGCATTGCAACCGGGTGCCTTACCCACAGAAAGGCAGAGGTTTTAGATAGTGCCGTATCTCGTCTTGTACTCGAGGACCTAATCTTTCTTATGGCAGCGTGTGCGCCGACTTCGGCACCGTATATTGCGTTGATTTTTAGCCGCGGGGAGTTTGAGTGTTTCACACTCCGTGTGCCATCGGCCAGAGTTAAACCTTCACGGTAGTGTACCCACGTTAAACCCTCAGAGACATCTATCGTTGACTCGGGGTGATAATCTATGCTTTGGGGGAGCATAGATGTGCCGAAACTCTCACCCCCGCGTGGTGATCCCTGGAAACGGTCCTGGCCGGCGAAGAAAAGTTCAAGGCTTGGACTATAACTCGGCGACGAGTTTTCTAATAGGTGGTTGAAGGGTTGAAGGGTTCACTGGAAGATGTATTCTTTTCTCATAAAGCTAATTGCTATAAAGGAAATACTAATAAAAAACTAGCTGGTAACTGGTTGCGTAAAATACGTTGATACACCAATTAGTGAGAGCATGGTTACGCCCGTCATGTCAGATATAAACCCCAATACTAAAATATCTTGATGAAGGGTAGTCCGGTTTTGGCTAGCCGGGATTGTGTGGTTAATCCAAAGGTAAGACTCACTATATGATACTATATTGCGCAAAGTAAAGCTAAAGGCTTTGTAGTCTAAATTTAAGCTGCACGGGAGTCAGGAGCCCGCTCACAATGGAATTTGAATAAATGCACCATTAAAGTACACTGGAAGGTGCATTATATAATATGAAAGGTGGACCTTCATAGGGGTCAACCAAATTGTAAATGAAATGATATTTCATGATGTTTATTTATTTATTTATTCCACTTATACAGAACTCAACTAAAACAAACAGCAGTCGAGTTCCAATGACTCTTAAAGTAAATCTTAAATTAATTATTATTAAAAAACAAAACTTAGTATAAGTACAATAAAACAAATAAAAGGAAAAAAAGAAAAAAAAGCATGTACACAATTAGCACAGGGCCACACCCACAACCGGTCCAGAACCTA